>JARJCN010000031.1:0-572870 GCA_029282135.1 Mycena belliarum
ACCCTTCAAGTTAGGGTCAGTTCATGCTAGCACTACTAATCCTGAGCATATCAATTAGTATCCTCCTGTCGGACACGACTCCCAACTCAGAACAAGCAAACAGTATGGAGGGCCTTCTATGTAGGTTCAAAGGACCCAACTTCCCATAATACTTCAAGTTGCCTCGGAATGCAAGTTCAAGTTCAAGACTTCAAGTTGAACTCGACTCGTCTGACCCGGAAGGATATTCAACCCCAAACAGCGAGCAATCATATACACTGCGTTGAGACCCTTTGAAGACAGACTCTGTCTAGCATAAACTACATCTGTCTATATCAGTGTACCTTGGTGTACATCTGTCAATCCATGTAGACGGCCCCTGTCTACATGGGATCTGTCTTGCATAAACTATGTCAGCTCTGCATGTGTCTACCCATGGTAGACAGGCTGTGCATACACGTGCCTAAGTGGCTGTACCTCTGCCGGCCCGCCTTGACCGACGTACACACAGCTTGGCAACCCTCGGTCTAGTGATTCAACCACAAATCCAGCGCAAAAAATTGAAGGTCAAATCCAAGTCAAATCAGTACAAGAAGAACTAGGCAGAGGCTCTACCTCTGCCTACCTTTGCCTATGGGGGTAGGCACACCTTGGCACAGATTCACTGATCCCCACAGGGGCTGTCTGTAGATGTACGCACATGTAGACATAGGCATGTGTCTACACCTCTGTCTATGGGGGTAGGCAGACCCTATGTCTTCAGGGGGCCTCAACGCAGTGATAGAGGACATATCTAGTTGAGGGCATCAACTGGAGGAACAAGGTGAAAGAGATGGCACAATATATAATGAACAATGCAGCGGTAAACGTCAGGGCCTAGTCTCTATGCAGCGTGACGCAGCGCCGGTGTGACAAAGTCAAATCTCGCTGCGTCAATCAGCGTCAATCAGAAAATGATCCAGCGCCGGTGCAGCGCCGATCTGCGCCGGTTACAACGTCACAACGTCAGTTTACCCATGCCCTTGGTTTAGTAGTAAGTAGTCATTGTTTAAATATAATGTTATAATGAGGAGCGGGGAACGCAGCTCTTGCCGCTTGTTCAAACGTTTCCCGCAATGCAGGGCGCTCTATCGGGAAAAGCCGCTCAAAGGTCAAGTCGTGCAGGGCGGGGAAGAGTTGCAGCCACGGGAGGATAGCGTGCGCATAGTCGAAGCGCACCGGATTCATCGTGACAGCCGAGACATTGTGTAGAGTTTTCACCATGTCCCATCCGCCCGCTGCGATTTCTTCGGCGATTTCCCGGTCGTCGAACTTGTGGATATCTGTCAGCATCGTGATCTCCAGCACCCTTATCGTCCCGTGCTGAGCGATGGCCAGAAGTGCCTCTTTGAGGGTACGCACTCCTACCTGATTCTTCCTGGCATAGAATCTGAGTTTCACGTGTGTGGGCCCTGATGGTGCTATGCCGCGTAAGAGCATAGGGATATTCAGATCGGAGGAGATGTGGAAGAGTTGACCCAGTCGAACGGGAGGATCTATAAAGGCAGTGCGCACGCCATCTTCCCCAGACATAGGGTTAAAGGTGACGGTGTGAACACGAGGAAGGCGTGTGAGGAAATTGCTGAGGATGGTGGGATCGATGACAGCTGTCTTTATGTCGAGCTCCAGGGCCCCAAGGTTGAAGTTGTTGGCCGTTATGATATCAGTTAACTGGTGTGCGGAGGGTTTGGGGTGTGTAGAGCGGGCGCAGGTCCCGTCAATTGCGAGCGAGAACTTGATACGGGTCGAGTTGTTTATGGTGCAGAGACGGCCTGAACGTAATCTCTGATATCGGATACTCGTCAGATCTGGGAAACACATAGGTGCCAGGATCTTCCCCAAATCTTTGATCGCAGACCGTCGATCGAGACCTGAATGTGCTTGCCGACGTGCGACGATGGGGGAGTAGGACCACTCCTCCGGCTCATCGGCGAGCAAGAATGCGGGCTCCTCTGGAGATTTAGCCAAGAGCACATGAATGATAGTGCTGATGATCGAAAGAAATGCCGCCCCCGAAGTCTGCAATGGATTGGGCGGCCATCCAGAGTGCCATGGAAACAACGGGTCTTCAAAAGCAAGATCGACCTCGTCCAAGCTCGTCGAGTCTCGGAGGATCGTCGCCAAGGACCGTAGACTCTGTAGACGTTTGTACTGCTCTTTCTCTTCTAAATGCGGAAAGTGGCAGGTGATAGTGTGGATGGGTGGTGTATACAGTGAGCGCTGAAGGACAGGGAGGGTGTCTGCCGAGATGTCGTAGGTCCCTGCCGATATGGAGCGACGAGAATTGTGAAGTGTTAGATACGCCAGTGAGCTGAGCTCGTTGAATGCGCGACACACGGCTGCGGTGGCGAATATGGTCGTCGCATCGGAGTCTAGGTGCTCGAAAACCCTGGTCCAAATTTCCAGCGGGAATGGCCCGTAGTAGGGTGGCTTGCGGCGACGATGCGAGAGGAAGGACTTCAGCACCGCGGTGGTAGGGCTGAGCCATGTGCGCTGGCGAGTGGTCATGGCGGATGTGAAGGATAGATAAGCGCTGTGGCCATAACCATCAGTGCTTTATAAGGGGGTTCAAGTTGACCTTGTTCCCAAATTGGTCTATTGTTCTGATGAACGTCCACATTGAAATTCTTTATTGTTCTATTGTTCTTTCATACAAGGTGGCGCTTCATAATTGTCAGATGGACCCTTCCCCTTGGTACGACTGGGTTTGGGTCAAAGTTTGGGTCCCGGCGGCGTCCGCCGCGCTCGGATCCGTTTCGGGCCGTCGGCACCTTCGGATCAGGAACGGCATCACGGTTACAGCAATCCGAGAGTCATCGGCATATGCTAGGCCGCTCATTTTTGCTTCATCCACGTTATGCATACCTCCACTCCGCGTTACCTACGCTCGATCGATCCTTCACACAGGCTCTTTCGGGGGTTATCTCACCCCCGTTCGATTCCGCCGAGCTTTTGTGGACTAGCGGCCCGCGGGCTTTTGTGAATTGACATTGCATTCGATAGCATAGCAGGATACAAAATCCTCTGTGGAAGATGACCTAGCTGATGTGCTTCCCGGGATGTAGGGTCGAGTCCGCCGAAGGAACACTTCGTTCCCAATTTATGACCATTGCTGGTTCTTGATTTCCGAGCTTGAGGACGATGAACTAGAACGGGATGATCCCGCGTAGTAGAGCTTGCGGATACAATTCATGACACTGCATCCATACTTACTCCGACGGTGGAAATACAAAAGCAGCAAAGGATATATAGCGACAGAGATTCGCGGGGGAGCAGACCGTAAGGCTGATACCTAGAGCAGTTGATTCTACACTCGAGCGTTGCCGGGTGAATATCTTGAGGCACGTCCGGCGTGGCGTAGCCCCTCGGACGATAGCGCACCTCCTATTCGGCGAGGTGATCATCTCCTCCCGCTCGAGCGTGCGAGTACGGTATCCTCTATCGCGACGCCCGAAGGCGTTTTGAACGCCGCGGGGGAGCGTGTGCGGCCGTTGCGCCTACGAGGAGCGCCTTGGTTGGGGGAGCTGGTGTAGCCCGGGATGCGCGAGTGGCGCAGGAACTCCTCAGCGCAACCGAAGCGTTTCTCGCACTTCAACGGGGACGTCATACGAAAAGGGCAGTGGGTGTCGCTTCTGCGCAAAGACATCGGCGAGGGAATGGGATCATTGGGATTTCGGCGGAAGCGAACCTTGTGCTCCGAGCGCGTGAAGGCGCGGCCACAGGTGGAGACATGGATGGCGGTTGGGATGGTGATGTTGCTGACGCGGGAGTACAGGAAAGCAGAGGTTGTGAAGCCAAAGTGTTCTAGCAGGACGCACAAATCCTCCGGGTCGGCAGAGTTTGCCAACCAACATGCCCCGCATATAAGTCCCAGAGGGTCGGTATTCCTCGGGAGCCAGAGTGAGCAAGCACTGTCTATTCACCTGCGCTGCGGTCACTCTGCATTCTCAAAGCAGTTCCGCAAGGGCAGTGGGAAACAGCGCCAGGGGAGACTGAACGTGGGGCGCCAGAAACGAAGAGGAAGCTTGGTTTCCGTAAGATCTATGCGCGATACAGAACGGAGGCGTGCGAGGTGCATCTAGAGTCGGAAGGACTTAGATTTCGAGATACTGGGCCTGGATGTATTAGAACTCAGAAGCGCGAAGTAATTCAGAGAGATTTGACCATTGACCCCAGTGCAGTACCCCGGGGCATTGAGAACGACCGGGATCTCAGTGGAGGATATCCTTGAGGTCCGTATCGGTTGGCTTCGCGTCCCGATTTTGGAAAAGCGAGTGGACTGTGGAATACGTGCCAACAGGTGGCCCGGGAGGAGAAAGAGATACAGAGAACAAGGTCCCCAAGGGGAGAAACGAGAGGCAAGAGTCCGCAAGACCGGATTAACAGCAAGGACGAGGAGCGAATCATATGGCAAGGAGCGCCCTGCTGAATTCGGCAACGAGCGAGCGCAAGACATAAGAGGACTCGGCGCAGAGCGCCGACGAAAACGAAGTCCTAGAGAGGACCAGGGTCAAGAGTCGGACAGCAGTGGACTCCATGTCCGGATAACGATTCCGCCGCCGGAAACCCAGGCCCCAGATTGTTCCCGGAACTAGCGCCCGTTTTTGTGATGGCAAGTAGACGTCGACTGGAGCCGCAGAGCCAAGCGGTCAGATCTCAGAGCTAGAGATATGTCGGAGGGGCGAGTGCTTGGAGTCCTCGTCGGAGAGCAGCGGACGATGTCAAGCGCGTTGACAGGAAAACGGGTCAGGAAGAAGCCGAAGATCAGTGGCGGTGCTCGGTGCCGAGATGGCGCCATGTCCTTGCATGTCCTCTACGTCCATCGTCGTTTCTAGTCGCGCTGGAGTCTGGACATTGCAGCGGGCGGACTCGGACGCCGCCAACTGAAGTCAACAGGACTGGTCTCAAAGTGCTGTTATTGCTTGTAGCAGCAAAGAACGCTCGGTATCTGTATCGTGTCTGCATCTTTGACCGTCAAATATCTGTCCGACTCAAATCATCTGCACAGCTAAGTACGCCCAGTATACTTACTTTGGGAGGCCGCCCTTCCTGCTACTTCCTCCAGGTCTGGCTTATAATTACGCGTGCCTACATGTCTGGACTACGGACAGAGGAAACCTGGCGACGGCAGTGAGTACTTCTCTCCTTCTCGCCGACGCCCACCAGAGGTATCTTTCTCTTCCTTCTGTCATCTAACGAAATATTGCCCCAGAATGAAACTTTCCAGGAGGTTGACACCTGCATACGCGAGGCGCGCCAGCTTGACCGTGCGCCACAGCAGCGCGCTGCCTCGGGCCTCCGTTTCGAAAGCTCTAGCCGCCACCCGTAGACGTCCCAGGTCCATGCACGTCGAGACACCCCCCCTCGCATGCGCACGGCATCTCAGGCGTCGCGTGCACGCCGCCGCCTTACAACTGAATGGCCTCCTATACACATACTTCAGTCCATTATCCGCTGGCCCTGCAATCATCCGCTCTCGGCAGGGTCCGCCATGATGCCTGCCACTCTGTGTACGGCAGCTTTTTGATACCCCGCGGCCGTATCACTGGAGGCTTGCATCGTGCCCGGACTTACCCAGACGTTCAGAATGCTGAGACAGGGTGGTTCACGGCTCCCAACGTATAAAACGCGCACAGATTCTCATCCATCCTCCATCTTCATCCCCTTCCCTCTCCTCAAACTCTCCCCCAAACCAACTCCCTAATCAGTCATGTTCTCCTTCTCCAAGCTCTCCACCGTCTTCACCGCACTCCTCGTCGTACGCATCCTCCGTGCACTCGTTTCCGACGCCGCGCTAACCCTCGCCAGACCCTCGCGGCCGCCGCGCCCTCCGCCCCCACCTCGAACCAGTGCTGCACGAGCGTGCAGGACTCCAATAGCGTCGCCGTCACCCAGGTCGCCGCCCTTCTCGGCCTCTCCCTGGGTGGCCTCAACGTCCCCGTCGGGCTGGGCTGCAGCCCCATCACCGTCGTCGGGAACAACTGGTGCGCATTCCCTCCTCAATCAAAGTCAAACGCTGACGGCGTGGCTACTACTAGCGGTGGGCAGAAGGTTACCTGCTCCGCGCCGAAGGAGCAGTACGGCGCGCTCATCGCTATCAACTGCATCCCTATCACTCTCTGAGCTGGCGTAATTCGCTGCCAGTGGACGGAGCGTTCTTGGCATGGATAGCATATCATAGAGGCGGATCTCTTACTTTCCGTACACTCATTAAAATCACACTCCTTTTCAAACCATTCTCGAAGAATCTCGATGTGCGACTCCGGCTCGGTGACTCCTGGTTGACTTGAAAGTTGGTGCTTTTATTTCAAAGTAACTCGGGACAGATCTCAAATGTGAGCCGCTCAGTGTTGTGTATTAGCTTGAGAAACAACGATTAAGTAAACGATTATCCTGTGGTCCATGAATTTGAACCAACTGCGGCGCGTTCCGAGATAAGTAAGAAGGGTTAGGGTTACATACTTACGTCAGCACGGCTTTCTCTCCAAAGCCCACCCTCGTCTTGCCCTCGTCCGACAAAAGCTCTCATGCTCTGAGTCTCAAGGCTGAAGCGCTGAAGACCGCTCGCGAATCGCGCGCCGAATGGCTCTCGACGCGCTGTCGGCCATGTGCGCTGGACGCCTCGCCCCGGAGACAAGCACGACGGTAGGGGAGCAAACGCTGCACAGTGAAGGGAGGAGGGACGGTGGATTTGAGGGATGAGCATGTCCTATCCAAGGCGCGCCTGGTACCGACGCACGATTCCTGTGCTTGTGGCACCTGAACGGAGGACACACGAAAGACGGGGTATGCTTGCACGCCTTACGCCATTCGCGGCTCCTCGACGCCACCCACTCCTGGACGCCGCTCAACGCTCTTAGGTCTGTTACCTCCCGCATCCCCCTCTGCTTTCCATCCCGACTGAATACTGCACTCAGAATCGGGAGGACGACGCCTCGCGGCGCGACAGCTCCACAATGTGCAGCCTCGCGCGCACTCTTCTGCCCGCGCCTGATTCCCCTCTCCACCCACCCACTCCAGCCCCGCGTGAGGCCATCAATGCGTGCCGCTCGCGTCAACCCTTTCCCCTCGTTCTCCTGTCCATCCGCCTCCCATGGCGTCGTCCTTCTCGCCTCCCAATCGCCATCTTTCTACGTCTGCGTCCCGATCTCCATCGCCATCCGTACCTCAGTCAGCATCTCTTCCTCAGTGCCGTCTCCACCTTCCTAGCCGTGGCCCCCACCCGCCACATACGACGCCAGGCGAGCCTCAGACGCGGTCGCGCGGCAGAAGACCCACCACGCACGATGCAGTGACGGAGGAAGCTTGATGCGCGCGGGAACGGAAGAAAACAGAAAAAACGAAGCAGGGAGCAGGAAGGCAGGGAGGAAGACGCACGATGCACATACTCCGGGCGGCGCCCGCATCCGTGACGTCGACGGACTCCTGCGACGCTACATTGCGCGCCGCCGTCCGTATGAAACTGCACGACCCTCCTCAGCTGCGTCGTTGCGGTCAGCGTCCCGCACCCGCGCCTCTCAAGCTTCGTCCCTCGCCCAGCTCACCCCCCGTCGACACCGTGTCCTCGCACCTCAAGCTCCGCGAGCCCGAGCCCACCTCGTCCTCAGCCCAGCGCGCCCGCGCCCCTCGCATGTCCTCCACGTCACCCCCGTGCGCACTGCCCACCGTGCATCCCACGTCCATGTCCTCGCCCAGCGCGCCCCCTGGCTCCCTGCTGCGCGCATCGAGCCCCTGCGTCTGCGCCTCATTCGCCCAGCACCCCAGCCTCTTCTCCCGCCCCGCTCGTCCGTGTCCCTTCTCCTGAATTCCCACAAGCGGAAGCCCAGTGCACCGCCGTCCCCACCCACAGCCGCGCAGAGACCCCGCGTCCGTGCCCCCAGCCTTCAGGCCAATGTACACCGCATCTTCGGCTGCGTCAGGTTACCGCACGACGAAGCGGACGTGAGGAGGTGGACGCGCGGCGGGAGATGGGGAGACGCTGGGCGGTGGAGGCCGGTGTCGGTGCCGTCCTCTTCACCGTCTCTACCATCCACTGTATCCTCAGTCACATCGCGGACGGGACGTGAGGTGGCAGTGGACGTGCTGGGGACGCAGGAGATGCACAGCGAGGGCGCGGGCCGCTGGCGGACAACAGCAGCCACGGACGCAAGGGGCGAGAAGGAGAAGGGAAGGGAGAAGGGCGGTCAAGCCTCGTATCTGCGCACCGTCGCGGGGCACCCCCACACCCCCTCGCGCCTCTCCGCGTCGGTGCCCGCGGCCCACGCCCGTGGCCTGTCGCAGCTCATGGGGCACGTCCCGCGCGCAAGCCTGTTTGTCGGCAGGCGGATGCGAGGGCCGAATCTCTGCTTGCAGATACGTCTCGTCGCGAGGCGCCGCCACAGTGTCCACGAATGATGGTGTAGGGGACGGGGTACGCCGACGCGCGGAACGCGGGACGCGGGCTCTGCGCGGGTGTGGCTGCCGCAGGAGGTCGGCGCTAGCGGGAGCACGATGCCGGCGGTCAGAGGAGGGCGGTGGCGTCGAAGGGTAGCATGCACGGAGGGAGGATCGTTTGTGTGTCGTATGCGCGACTATGCTCTGGGTGCGCCCGACGCTCATGAGCGCCGCGAGAGCGCGCAGCTGGGGGCGGAGGGGGCGTGGATGCATGAGATTTCGAAGGGGCGCGGCGCGGGATGCACCAGGGGGGGACACGGGGGCGGAGCGTGCGACTCCGACGTGTCAGCGAGAGACGGCCACGCGCGACAATGAGGGCGAGGATGAGCTTCTGGCGGGGGTGTGCGCACCGCTCGCCGCGTTCACGCTCCGCAGGGCGTAGGGGACACTTCGTCGAGGGCGCCGCTGGCGGGATGATGCCTACGAAGCAACGATGGGTGACGTCAGCGCGCGGACATATCTAAATCGGCGCCTCGACAGTCGACTGTTGCACATCGGGCCGCCGGCGCCCTCACCTCCCGCCACAGCAGCCCATCGGGCGGGCGTCGTGCCACCTCCGCCTTGCTGAAGCGCAAACTGGCAACGGCGAGTGGAAGGCGGGCTGCGTGTGCCTGCGGCAAGCGCGATGTTTTCGTCTTTGTATGTCAAGAGGGAAAACGGTCTGAGAAATCTGTTATATATCAGCGGTCCAGCGTTCCAGCGCGCATTTCCTGCTCCATGTCTCAGTTTAGTACAGGCCGCCTGAGATCAGCCATGATTCCGATGTGGATCCCATAACGCTTGGAAAGAAAGATCTATGTACATGGTTCCAATGTACTGCTGTTATGTACGACGTTATCCACCCGCCGCTGTATGACAAGACGTGGAGTTTGAGTCCAAGAAGCAGATTATCAGAGATCGAGTATAGGTTCTGGCGCAGGGGCGCCCAAACTCTGAGATCTGCCTGAGCGTTGGTAGCGAAGCCCGCAGGGAAGACGAGGCAGTGGATCTTTCGGTAAGTTTTGAGAAAGTTTTTGTTCGCCCTGCAGGAAGGGATGCGCGAAGAGCGAAAAAATATCAGCACACCGGATCGATGAGGGCTCGACCCCGAATCGAGCGGGGCGTTCCGTTCCGAGCGAAGCAAGGCAGCGCAAGCGGGGACCATTCGTTATCGAGCCGATATCAGCAGAACGCAGGACTTGAGTATAGCGCTTCTAGGTTGGACTTGCGGTTTTGCGGGGAGAGAAGATGAAGTCGGCTCGAGGGAGAAATGTCTCTTGTCGAGCGCGACAGGGAGTGGACGGCGAACACAGGTGCGGCGGGGCCGGGAATAATCTGGGCGGTGCAAGGTAAAAGGGGGAGATACGACGCAGGTTTTGGAGTCCGGAGCAGGATCGAGATATCGTTTGTTCGGGGAGGTCGGGACGGTAGGCTGGAATATGGGTATATGAACGCGCGGGCTTGACGACGAGGGCAGAGGCAAAGAGAGGGAACAAGAACTCCAGGATGTGGGTTCAACGTTCAACGTTCAACAAGGGCTCGAACCCATTTAGGACGGGCGCTCTCTACCAGTACTTCCTGCAGCGAAACTTGAGTGGTCCTCACAACTAGCACGCAGCGACTCACATTTCATGGAATGGCGCACGTCCAACCTGAAGTTCCGAGTCTGGAAGGCTCCGACGTACTGCGCGGCAGCGAGTCGTGTAGCAGAGCCGTCGGCCAGACGTGGAGCGCAAGCACAGGGTGCGGGGCGCAAAATCTGGTGCTGTAAAGAGTGGGGGAGATACAGCCAATGGTTCTGCGGTGAGCCTTGCGAGCGTGGGGCATTGCGAGTAAGGACTCTGAAGGAATCCGCACCTTACATGATCGTGAGCAGCGCGCGTAGCATCCAGAGGGAGAAAATATCCAGATAAGGGGAGCTATTCAGCGCTCGAGCCCGAGTCGACGGGCTCACCTGCCGCCTGGTCTACCTCGGACCAGCAGGGTCATCGAGCCGATATCAGATGAGGGCAGAGGAGGGCTTCGATATCCCGGTTGTCGAATCATCGGGAAGAGACCCCCGAGCTTATAGCAAAAGCGCGTCAACAATCGTTCTGGGAGTTCGCATAGACGACGCACCGCGTGTGACTCTCCGCCTGCTGCGCCTCTACGCCGTCCCACTCCGCAGACGTCTAGGGTGCAGGTGCGCGGGGCGAGCGAGTGCACCACGCGCTCGATGCTCCTGGCTGCGCAGCATGGTGCGCACCCACTCGCGTCACAGGACGAGTCGAGGCAGCACAGCTCGGGGACGCACGCCTCATCGCCCGCCGCTGTGCGCGGGGAGCGTGCGCTGTTTGCGCAATCGTCACACGGTAGAGCGCGAGTGGGAGGCGCGGGAGAGCACGGGGGCTGCGAGGACTGGGGCTCAAGCGGAGGCGGGGTGAGCGTCGGAGAAGGCTACTTATCTTGAAAGATCAAGGCGGGCTAACAAGGGGCGGATCGCACAGAGCCGACGCGCAGCGTTGAAGGGGATGATCACCAGCCGGGCTGCAACAGGGCGGAGGGCAGGGAGCTCTCGCGCCGTGCAGCGAGCGGGACGACAAGGGCGCTGTGACAAGGCGGGCTGATGGGTTAGGGCTCCGGGTAACCGGCCCGAGCCGAGCCGCTGAGCTAATCCATCCTGATTCCCGACCGCGCTTTCCTCCTACCGTCATGCCCGTCTCGACGCCGCTGCTCGACGCGGACGCGGACGCCGACGAGCGCGTCCCGCCTGTACTCCAACCCTAACCGCTGCGCTCTGGCTGTCTCTTTCGTCCGCCCTCGGCCCCTGCTGCGAAGCCAAGGGGAACTTCAAGTTCCGAACGCGTTGGAAGACGCAGCCGACCGTGGGTCCTGCACTGTCCATTCGGCTCGCGCCAGCCACAAAGATGCCTTCTCAAGTCATCACGACCGCAGGATATCCCGGTCCTACGGCGTCTCTCCCAGCTTCTCAATGCTCGGATCTCGCTCGCATTAATCCCACGTTACTTTCTGCCCGGAAGAGTCACCCTCACGAAGACAGGGTATCTTAGCCCTGCGTCATACGTACATCTCCCCTACCGCTTAGCTCTCAACGCTCGAATTTCGCCCGTACCGCCAGCTGTATCCGCGCTCTACGTCTGGCGGACGGCCTCCGGCTCGACTAGGGAAAGGCTGTTCGTTCATTCGCAATAGTATTGCGCTGCAGCCGGTTTGTGTTTCGCTATGTGCAACACGCCTCCCGGTTCCGGAATTGAAAATTGTGACTTCAGGCTTCATGGGCTGCGCAAAACCATTAGACAATGTGAGTCGCGACCGTTCTACCCTGGTGGTCGACTCATATTACTGTTTAGACAGGCCCGAATTCCAATCACGTCTCGAACGGCTCGACGGCGAATGATCCCCATAGCGAGATGTATCAGGAAAGCGCGCACGACTCGGGGGTATAGCCCTGCGGTCTATTTTCGCTCTTTTAGCGAGTTGTAGCGACCCACGCTAGGCTAATACAGAACTTGTTTCGCAGCTTTTTTTTGCTGCGGGTGAGTATATGTTCAGAGCTATACCTTCTGTTGGCGGTCCACAGCTGATTATCGTGGTAGGAACTTGGATAACGAGCGCGACTTTTCCAATTCCAACCGCGTTTTCCTCCCTTCCCGACAACCGATAATCCCCTGGCAAGACCGGAAACTCGCTAGTGCTTCGCTGCTTCCACTCGCCCTCAAAGTCCACAAGTCATGTACCCGCTTGACCCAATGCCAACCTCTTTGCCCTGATATTGATGTTTCGCTCATCTCTCAGATCACAGACGCTCCACGCCTCCCTCCGGTGACCTGGGCAGGACATTTGGCGAGTCGCGGGCCCTTGAGCCTCTTTGCGCGGGCGGTTAGCTGCATACAGCGCAGCGTATCCGGCTGGGGCGGCGCTCCGCGCTGTTGCGGGGCTTGCGCGGGGTGGGGTGTTCGCAAAAGCATGACGTACTGTCTTCCCCCACGATGGCGAGCCAAAACGGGTCCCATTTGCGCTTTGGCTTTTCATTCCGAAGCGTTCTTGCCTGCCATGCTTGTGCATCTTGCCTCTGCCCCGCCGGTATAAAGGGCTGTGCGAGCGGTGTGCTAGGATGCTAGCTTCTTCTCGGTCCTACCTGCTCTGATTCGCCCCCACACATTGACAGCCTGTCGTTCCCAGATATCATCCCCATGGCTGACTTCGAGAAGGCCGACGACGAGATGTCGTGGCAGCATTTCGGGACGGAGGATCTACGACATTCGGTAGACGGAAAGGCGACCACCGCGATGAGTCATCTCGCCAGCTCGACCTACCACATAAACCACACGCCCCAGTTCCCCGAGGGCTGCACGAAGGGCTATCTCACGGTCCTCGGCGCGTGGATGGCGCTCTTCTGTTCTTTCGGGCAGTTGAACACGTTTGGCACGTTCCAAGCGTGGTACGCGGAGCACCAGCTAAGCAATTACGAGCCTTCGACGATCGCGTGGATCGGGTCCCTGCAGCTCTGGGTTTTTTTCTTCTCGGTGCGTTGTCTATCCACACGCAAATTGCTCGCTAATTTCTTTTAGGGCGGCTTCATCGGCCGTCTGTTCGACGCGTATGGGCCGCGGTGGATTTTAATCGCTGGGTCGATTATCTATGTCTTCAGCATCATGATGACCAGCATTTCGACGGAATACTACCAATATCTCCTCGCCCATGGTGTGCTGTTCGGACTTGGGGTCGGCATGCTGTGCGCTACTTTTTCATCAATTTCGGCTGTCTGACGTCGGCGTAGCTTCTACCCATCGCTCTCCAGTGTCTCGACCTACTTCTGCAAGTACCGAGCCACAGCGCTGGGCGTCGTCGCGTCGGGCTCGAGCTTCGGTGTGTTTCAGCCTGTAATTTAGCTCTACGACTGATGGGATGTGCATCAGGTGGCGTCATGTACCCCATCATGCTACAGCGGCTGTTCCAGCTCGTCGGGTTCGGTTGGGGCTTCAGGATCTCTGGTTTCCTCAGCGGGGCCATCTGTTGCGTAGCGATCGCCACTGTCACCAGGTACGCCCCGCCAAAGCAGCGAGGCGCGACGTGCAAGCTCTCCGAGACGTTCCGGGACTCGCGTTTCGTTCTCCTTGCTGTTGGAAGCGGTCTTGTCTCCTTCGGTGCGTGGAAGCCGCACCGCCTGCCTCTCTGATTGACCTCCCATCCGTTAATGCAGGTCTTTTCATGCCCTTTTTCTTCATTGTCGACTACGCACACGACCTTGCGATCAACTCGCGCATGACGTTCATCGTCCTCGCCGTGATGAACGCCGGCGGCGTGGTGGGGCGCGTGGCGCCCGCCATCCTCTCCGACAGTATCGGGCGCTTCAACCTCCTGGCGCCCTCCGCCCTCTTATCGGGCCTTCTCTGCGTGTTCTTCTGGCTGTTCGCCAAGTCGCTCGTTGCGATCATGCTTTTCGCGGCGGCCTATGGCTTCACCTCCGGCGCGTTCATCTCGGTCATCACGCCGTGCGTCGCGCAGATATCCGATATACGGCAGATCGGCAGCCGCATCGGGATCCTATACAGCATTATTTCGTTCCCGTGCGTCCCTACCCCCGCCTCCACCTTGCTTCCTGAGCGATTCACGAAGTGCGCTCGTCGGCGGGCCCATAGGAGGAAAGCTCCTCGAGTCTGGGAAGGGTAACTACACAGGCATGATCCTGTTCGCAGGCCTGACGGTCATTGCGGGCGCGTTCTTCATTGTCGCGGCAAAGCTCAAGATCGATTCCCGCCTTTTTGCCCGTGTCTAAGCTAATTGCAGCCATCCGCGTCCTCAGCGGCTGCGTAGGTGCATATGCCTAGGCTTTGTGGGGCGAAGACGAAGGAGATGATGACTGAGTGTTCGGCAAGCCAGGAACTGTAGCTGCGCTACTGTATCTTTATGAGGACACGGGCACGAATAATGTTGTCTTTTTATGCAATGAGTGCCGTGGGTGCCGTGACGGGGAGGCGCCTCATGTAATTGAAGGTTCGCCTCGGGATACGGACATTAGCCAAGCGGCCGCGTGATGGGGTCGAAAATACAGAGTTTGTTCCGCGAAGCGAGGAAGCCCGCCGAGAACAGCACTACCTCTACTACTCATTGCCGTATTCTGCCGACGAAAGCTGAAGCTGACACTACATCGCCTAAGCTACTGGTCCAATCAATCGAGCGGCGGAAACTTAGTAGGTAACCTAGCAGGTGAACGAATGTGACGCTTCCTTCCTGCAGAAGTACGAGAGTAGTCCAGCTCAAACAACGATTACTAATCGTGCAGTATTTAGCCTCCTCGGAGTGCCCGAAACAGAACCATACCAGCATTCTGTGGTCCGTACAGTAAAGTGTCCGTTAATCTCTAGTAGACACAATAATAATCCGAGCTGACAGTCACTTGACAATCACTCAACCTTTCAAGTTCGTCCATTCAACCCAGAATCAACTTGCATTCAACCCGAAGCTTGGAGCTCAATTTGCTTCCAATTTTACCAATAAAACGATACCAGTTAGAAATGGGCAAGGAAAGGAAATCAATTTGGCAAGATCCTAGCGTTGAACGTTGAACGTTGAGTAACGACGCAGATGAATAAATGCGGCGCAATGTGATCATGTGCAGGTTATCGCGGCGTGGCGATGCACGGGCACGCATCAGCAAGCACCGGCCCGGACTGTCCGAGCTGCTTTTCTCCTGCCATCATGTCCCAATCGCGTGGACGTCCCCGGGGGCTGGGAGCCCCAAGAATGCTCAACCAAAGAGCTTCTCGTTCAGCCTGAGCCTAGACGGAGTCTCCTTGCACTTTTGTAGGCAACCGGTGAGTCCCCAGACCAAACTTCCAGTGCGACAGTGCCACCGGCCCACCACCTCATCTCATTTCGCCTCCAAGCTTCATATACCACAAGCGGCTTGGGATATCCCTAAAATGACTGAGTATCCCCGCTGACCTCATCCTCTGCAGTCTCAAGTGGGAGAATCTCGAAAAAATGACCCCGGGTTTCTGCCGCTACTCAAAGACGTCTCCCTATGTTGTGATTTTGGCTCTGATCCCTTGTTCTCGTCTTATCGAATCAGCGCTTTCAGTGAAGACAGGCTTCCCGCAACTGCTCTCGGTGATTTCCCGCGATATCCTTTGTTCTTCTCCTCTCACGCAACACCCTTGTTCATTGTACTTCCGTTGGTTCCCTGATGGCGATAGCTGATCAGAAGACACTTTGTGCGGCCATCTTCATCAGCTGCCATCTGACAATTATCTTTCCTGGGAGCGGACGGAAGGATCTCGACGGTTATTGTTCTTTGCAAGCTTGGCAACGCTCATTTAAGGTCGAATGGGTGCAGAGGAAGCCGTTCTCCACTCCCAGTAACTCTCTGCTCTCACCTCTCGATCCAAACTTCCAACAGAACTCTCCCATGGATCTATTACTGGTACACTTATACGCTCAACAACTATGGTCATGCTCAAGCGAGAAATTCACAGCCCGATACCATTTCCTATTTCTTCAGGTCCAACGATGCCCCGAGCGCTCACCACTCTCAGCTCATTCGCGAGCACGTCCTTCTGCTGCAGGCCAGTGGGGGGTACGCAGAGGAAGTCCGCGACCTCACCCGAATTCTCTCTGGTGTTCGTCAATTGCCCAACGAGCTACTCTCGAAAATCTTCCAGCATGTCGTGGACAGCGATCGCTGCTACTCGCCAGGCTTCGGTGCGCGGCTCCGCATGGGCGTCTCGCGGGGTCTCGCGATACAGTTTGTCCTGAGCCAGGTCTCCCGCCACTGGGAAGCTGTCGCGAAGACCACTTCCATCTGGAAGCGACTCTGGATCGCGCTGGACGAAGCCACGTACCCGCGCGTTTTGCGGGATGCCCACCTCTTCTTCGGGCGCAATACAAACGCGGGGCCGGATCTGCAGATTTATCTTCGCGCGCGGCGCAGTCGCCGTTGGGGGGGACACCCGGGGCAGGCGCCGCAGGCGTCAATCAAAGACATTATTTGCGAATTCTCCGCTCGCATCACCGTCCTGGCTCTTCAAATGAAGGATTGCGTTATCGAACAGTTCTTGCGCTTGCCACCCGGCGCCCTCCCTGCCTTGAAGGATCTCACACTTGAACTGCAGCACCATTCTCACATGGATGGGGGCTGGCTCCTCTACGGCCCCACCGGAGCGCCTACTCTGACGCCGCTCGCAGAACTCGCACCACGTCTTTCAAAGTTTGAGATTGGCGCTACGCGGCGTAGTGGCAGCTACGACTGTCCATGCGAACTGGCGCTTGCTCAAGTGGGATTCAACTTTGCCCTCCTAACGAGCGTGGTTATTCTCATCGGAGTACCTTACGAAATGGCTCAAGAATTCCTTCGCTCGTGTGTCTGGCTGGAGGAATGCAGGATACGCATCCGCGGCGGTAACGAGCCCGATCGCGTTGGGCCTGATCACCGATTCTACGAGGACGAAGAACAACAAATGATAGACTACGAAGAGGAACCTCGAGACCTAAGCCTCATGATAATACATCCCAACCTGAGGCGGTTTACAGTCGAGTTCTGGGATTCGAACGACCCAAGGCCGTTCTTCGACCCGTTGGTTCTTCCAGCATTGGAAGATTTCACATACAACAGTGAAGGCGGACTGGCATACTCCCAGGAGAGCCTAATTCTGTTCTTCCGCCGGTCGGCCTTGGCCGTCCAGATGAAGCGCCTCGCCCTCCATAGGAATGGCGGGCTGAGCCGGGTTGATATGCAAGAGATCCTATACGCGCTTCCCAGCCTCAAAGCGTTGGCCATCCGCGGTTGTGTTGGGACACTCTACGACGGCTTGCTGTGGACGAAGGGAGTCTTTGTTCCGACCCTCGAGTACTTCGAGTGCACGCATTTCCGACGAAACCAAGAGGCAGGCGTGATCCGCTTCATCGATTCGAGGTGCCCCGAGGACGGTGAATCGACCACCTTGCGGGACGTGAGGCTCCGCCCCTCGTATCCAATCTCGCTCCAGTCCCTCTTGAACCAACGGGTTTGCGAGTGGAGAAGTCGGGGGCTTCGTGTTGGCTTCAATGTTGAGTGGAAGTCGGACGATGGAAGTGCTCAAGTCTACGACGAAGAGGAGGATGAGGACGAGGATGAGGATGAGAATGAGGACGAGGGCGAGTACGAGGGCGAGGGCGAATTTGAGAGCGAGGGCGAGAGTGAGAGCGAAAGTGAGGGCGATGACAAGGGCAAGAGCAAGAGCAATAGAGATCAAGACAACGACTCCGAGTTAGGTCCCGAGATGGGTCTCAAAATTGAGATTGGCTCGGACTTCGACACGGACTCCGAGCCGTCCGTCTTTGGCGAATCCGATGGCCCAGAAGAGCGGGACTATGAGGGTTCGGGATATGAGAAGGGGCCTGAACATTTTGAAGAGGATTTCGCGCCTTGGCGGAGACGGTTGAAGCTCGGTCCACGGAGACGCGGCCTAATGTAAATTAGTTATCGTGCTGAATTGGAGCCCAGAGCTTTGATATGAAGATACTTTGCATGAACCACTCCACTGAAGATCACGGGCTCTCTTCTTTGAAGTTCGTCGGAGGATCAGACTGCTCGCCACTCAGCGTAAATGACCTGCAAAATAAATTATGTCAAAGAATTTGAGAGAGGTTGTGTGTTCAAGTCAGTCAACTGGTCACGTTAGAGTAGACAGGCCCTGTAACCTCACCTGCATACTCGAGTCGCGATCCTTGATCAGCCCGTCATTCTTCAGTGAGGCGGAGTTCGATTCTCCGCAGGCGTTATAAGGCGATCGACTGCTTTTTTACCTCGAAAAGAAGAACCGAAATGGCGCTCCCCGAGCTCGTACAGCCCCAGACTGTTTTCATCTCGACAAAATTCGGGTTTTAAACGGTTGAATACGGATTCAGACTCGACCACGGGGGCGCCGCGACTTGGAAGGGGCGCACACAACCAACACGCATTGCTTCTGACAAGTCTGATAGTCTTCAGCAACAGAATCTTCCATGTATGCGAACAGAGAGAATTTTCTTAGAAATGGTCAAGAGAAGCCGACTGGTTGTATATGTATGCACTCACAGAGAACAATTCACGAAGAGGTGTTCTGAACAGGTCTGAACGCGGACATGAATCTCTCCCCATCCTCGATTTCTGCACCAATTCGGGCAGGACTGCCCTTCCATATTCGGTGCACCATTCGGGAACTTCGACGGCAGAAGCATTCGTCGACACCGACCGGCGACAACGTCCCCGCAACGCGCACACTTTGACTGTGAACTGCGTTGGAAATGTAACGAGTGATATGCAGGGTATATAATGCAGGATAGCTGCGTACACGATGCGTGGTATGTATGCGTGTACGTGCAGCATATCGTAAGGATCGTGGTCATTGGCATGCGGTCGCCGTGCCTCGCCGACAGGACAAGGAGGAGGGCGGGGTGGGGGATTGGTGGATGGGGCGTGGCGTGGCGTGGCGTGGCGTGGCGTGGCGTGGCGGGCGCAGGTGGGATGTGCGGTACGCCGGAATGCAGGCCGTGCATAGACGGATTGATCGGCAGGGCAGGCGCCGATGAGGCGACCGACGCGGCAACGGCAGGGTGGGCGGGAGCCTAGAAAGACCGGCGCGGCGCTATGACCCCCAGACGGCCGGTGGGACGGAAATGAGGCTCCCCTGGATCCCCGCCTGCATCTCGGGCGCGTCATACTCCCCGCGCACTTCCACCTCCGCCTCCGCTTCCGCCTCCGCCTCCGCGTCTACGTCTACGTCCGTCCCCACGAAGCTGCTTTCGTAACCGCCCACGCGGCTCTTGAGGCTCATGCACTCGCTGTCGCTCCCACTCTCCCTGACGCGGTGCGACCCGATGCTGAACGGCCCAAACACCGCGCTCTCCGCCGCGTGCACGGTCGCACCCGACCACGCGCTGCCGCGCGCGACGCGGAATACGATGAGCACGGGCGCGATACCCTGCACCTGCCCGAGGCCGCCGACGAGCACGTTCTGCAGTGGCGTGCCGCGCGCGAAGCAGATGAGGAAGAGCACGCCCCACACGGCGTAGAGCGCGGCGCTCTCGACGAGCATCGCCGCAACGCCCACGTACGGCGCCGCGTGCGCGAGCGCGGGGGCGGGGCCGGTGAGGCGCAGGAGGGAGCGCCGGAGGAGGAGGAGGCGCGCGGCGATGGAGAGGGCGAGGAGGACATTGAGGCCGAGGGAGAGCGCCCAGTAGGCGATGCCCGCGCGCAGGGTGAGCGCGACGAGCGGGGCGTTCCATGGGCAGGCAATCGCGAGGAGGAAGACGATGGAGGAGCCTGCGCAGTGGGGGTTAGCTCACGTTGACGGGGAAGGGGAAAAGGGCGGGCTTACCGACGGAGCCGAGGAACATGAGGGCGGGGACGACGCTGAGCCAGAAGGACGTGCCCCAGAACATCGTGAAGCGCCAAAGCTGCGCGCATTGTCAGTCGCGGGAGGTCACTGAGCAGCGGGAGACGCACCACGAGCCCAGACGCCATCCAATTCATGAGGATGTACCTGCGTTCCACGTCCCGTCAGCGTATGCGCATGCGCAGGAGTAAGGTGCGCACGCAGCGAAGGCCATCATGTTGACCGCCGTGGAGTAGTACGCCGCAGTGACGCCGTTCGGTCCGCCGGGGTACGCGCGCTTGTCGACGAAGACCATCTGGTTGAACGCGGCATTGCCCGCGAGGCCCAGCGTCGCGAGGCCGAACATGCACGAGACGTACGCGAACAGCCCCCACGGGACCCGGCTGCGCTCGAGCCGCAGAAAGCTGCTCAGCGTCTGCACGGTGATCGTCAGCAGCACCCCTGCGGATGGGGACAAGACAGGCCACGTTAGTGCTGCAAGGACGGCGGGCGAATGAACGAGGGGACGCACCGTAGCCCACACCCGTAACGAGATTCCCGTCGAAGTTGGAGCGCTCTGCCCAGAGGTCGGCGGCGGTCTCGCCAGGGGGCGCGTAAGAGTACGACGACATGCGTGGCGCGGGGCGTATGTGGTGCGGTGCGAGCGAGGCGCCGTTAAATACAAGACGACGCGCGATCAAGAACTCCGTCGCGGGTTCTTGGAGGGTATGGTGATGATATATCCGTGCTTCTCTGCGTGCGGTCGTGCTGTGGCGCGGGTGGGGCGGTGGAGGCTAGGAGCGCCCGGACCTGCGGAGGCCTCTGCGGTGGGCGGGAATCCGTACGGGCGGGGGCACCACGGTGGTGGGAGCAGCGGGCGACGGCGGCAAACGACTGCAACATCCAAGCAAGATCTTTCTGTTTTCCGGGGGGGACAACTGCGGAAAAGGAAGCTCGGATGTTGTCCGGATGTTCTCCGAATCACGCGTCTGCGATGGTCACCGGCGGTTTGTCCGGACGTCACTGAAACATACCCACGGTGCGATCGCGGCCGGCAGATTGCTTTTACCAGCACAACTCCGTGGGAAAACAACGTTACAACCTCACTACCGCTTGAACTGGAACGAGTTCTTCAACCTCTCGAGCTGAAGATGGAGCTTTCTAGTCAGTGTTAGATCGTCACGTGTTGCTCACCTCTTTTATCGACGCAAAAATTTCTTATCGATTTATCTTATGTAATTATATTGGCCGAATGAAACCCGTTCGAACTATTGGGACAATTTCTTGAACCTCTCATTCAGCCTGAGCTGAAAAGACTATACCTTCCCCGGCGGGCTGCGCTCGACTTCTTTCTATCTCCGCAATTGTTTGTCATCAATATACCTTGATCCTTTTCCTCGTTATCGACCGTTCGAACTACTGACACAAAGTCTTGAGCCTCTCGGCCAGCCTGATCTGAAAAATTCTGTATGTTCTCCGTCATTCAGAGTCACGCTCAACTTTTTTCAACACCGCAATAATATCTTATTGATCTGTCCGAATTATTTTGGTCGAGTGCCAACCATTCGAGTTATTGACACGATTTTTCGAGCCGCTCGTCTGGCCACTCCGAGCTGAAAGAAGACTTCAGCTGGGCGATGATTCAGAGCCACCAGGCTCTGCAATTTTTATGAATGCACTAATTGCTGCTTTATCTGTCTCAATTATCTTGGTTGAATGACAACCGTTCAAAATTATTGACACAGTTTCTCAAGCCTCTCCTCCAGCCTGAGCTGACAGAGACTGCTAATCTCCCCCGGTGTCACTCGACTTTTCTTACCGTCACAATAATTTCCTCTTGATGTGTCCGAGTTATTTTCGTCGAATTGGACCAGAATTGGGAATCAAGTCGCCGCTTTATAGCAGTCGAGAGATTCGGCTTTCTCGGGTGTTAATATAGCAGACCGCTAATAGCAGCTACAGATCCGCTGACAATAAACGGGGTATCCGAAATTGAGACTGGTAAAGCAAATTTATAGATAATGCAATTGCAATTGACATTTCAAGTCATCTTCGTCGATCAACGAGCTCCAGCGTTTGAATTACTGATGCTTCAGCGTTGTCTAGCACCACATAGCACAAACATAGGAGCTGCTTCTTCTGGAGGGCTCCAGTCCTATAGCTGCAGATCTTATGAGCATGTCGATACTAGATAGCACGCTATGCTATTTATTGGTGTGGCATGCGAGTCTCTAGCATGCTGCACATGTATCAGGGCTATCCAGTTGCGGTATCAATCCAAGGCCGTAACGAAGCAATACATAATGAGGAGCGCCGTTTTCGGCGCATCAAACTGCATCAAAGCTCGCCACTGCCGGCGACATGCCGTCATGCCGTCATCGGGCGCCATCAGGTGATGCGACCGATTTGGAAATTCTCCGTTGCTGTCCCTCCGGGAGTCCGGGTTGCCGCCGAGACTCTCGCGATTCCTAGTCCGATGCGTGCCGCATCCATGCCGCAGCTCACACGACGACGACAGACCCACATTCGAACGTCTTATCGCGCCAGTTCTACCGTGACGCCCATATGTACACCGCGGGCCGTGGCTCGCAGGCAGTACCACGGCAGTACTGGCACTTGACTGACATTCTATATTCGGGCGAACGGACTTGGAACGGATCCACCGCAAGTCTCGTCTTATCGCGCGCCGACTCAGCGCCTCTAAACTTACTCAGACTGCAACTACACCCATTGTGTTGCAGCCATCCGACTTTCCCTGCCCAAGGGTGCCAGGCACGGCAGCGGCACCGGGATCGTCATCGGGTGCAGCACAAGCCCAAGCACATGCACATGTCCTGCAAAAAAAGCGCAATCAATCTGCCAGCATATCATACTGTCCGTAACACGCATCACAAACCAGGCACCACGAGCGCTGGGCGGCCATACTATATAAGCCATGCGCGCAGCCCCCGCGCAGCCGCCCGAAACTTTGCGACCGCCCCCGACCCCGACACCATGAAGCTCACCACCGCCCTCCTACCCCTGCTCGCGTTCGCCGCCGCCGTCTGCGCTGCCCGTACGTTACCTCCCCCGTAGCCGCGACATTGACTGATGCGATACGAATTTGTGCCTGCAGCTGTCGGCGAGGACCTCGACGTCCCTGCCGCGGACGCCGACGCGCTCAAGGTCGTCCCCCTCGCCGTCTTCTAGACGCCCCACCCCGTGCGCCCGCCCGCCCGCCCGTGCGCTACCTATGCCTCCCGTGCGTCCCCCTTGCGGATCTTATTGCGCATCCACCTACTCACTCTCCCGCGCCTAGTTCTTCCTCCACATAAACGCCATTCCTCCTCCTCCAAACGAGCCGTCCCCTCCACCTCAGGCGTCGACGACGCCCCCCACCTATCTATCTCCTATCTTATCGGGTTGCGTTATATATATGGGAGCTCCCGTTTGCTGTTGCTGCTTGCTGCTGAATATAGTCTAAGTGTGAGCGGGGTGGAGTGCCGTACGTGTCGCCGCTGTCGCGTCGGACGCCCGGTTGCGCAGTATACGCACGCGTCGTTACGGGACCCCGCGTCCCGGTGACTGTCTGCCTGCAGCGGCCCAAGAAGCGAGTCGACCACGTCTCTCAGGATCTGCTTAGACTTCTCTATCCTCGGCGAATATTACATTGCAATATATAGGACTCATGATCAGGTGCTTTGTCCTCATTTTCCTCTCCCGCACTGTGTCGTTGCGGAACTTGCCTTCCAAGTGAGCTTTGCAGCTTGGTAAATCCCTTCCAACCGTCCGGCAAACTCGCCCTCCGCTTTAATCTCTGAATACACTTGTATGGAAGTCAGGATCAAATCCGGGTGTGCCATTTTTGACTCACTCTCGCTATTCCACAGGCTAATCGGTTTCCCAACATGAAATCCATTCGTAGATACTACATACGCTCTCTAAGTACGGGCGCTGAAAGAAAAATGCTACATGTCATCAGCTCGTCGGCGAGCAGCTAGTCCATATCCTCATATACAACAGCCTTCTCTATATCGCTGAGCGTAATATTGCTCTTCTCGCATAGGCTGTGAAACACTCCGTCGTCGCGGTTGAATAAGTTTAGTGGCGTGTCGAATTCCTGGGGATCGGCTGTGAGACAATGAACGCCGCAGAAAAGGTACAGGAACGAACCACGATCCTCCCAGCGTCAAGGACTAATATACTGTATGTGAGTATGCCCTGATATAGCTGATGAATTTTTACGCACCGAGAATACGATCGTACGAGATGATAGTGCGGAGTCGGTCTACACCAGAACCGTCAACCAAGAAAGGTTAATGAAACGATGGGCCACGCACGAGCAATGCAGATCAGCGTGCGATCCTTGAACTGACTCTGAATCGTGCGCTGGATTTTGTTATCTGTCTCTAAATCTACAGAAGCCCTGTCTCTTCTTTAGCCCCCGGCAAATGAGCAGCCGGCGGAAGGAAACTGACGTTGCTTCATCTAGTATGACCACTCGCGAGTCCTTTACCAGCGCGCGCGCCAGACTGAGCAGACTCCGCTCGCCGACGCTCAGGTTCGCGCCGTCAGCCTCTATGACGGAGTCCAAAGTGAGTCGGTGGCGGCTCTCGGGTGTTAGTTCGCCCTCGACGGGCGTGGAAGGTCGGGTGTCGACGAGGTAGGAGCGCCGAAGCGCATCCCATAGGCGGGTGTCGTCGTATCTGGAGAACGGATCGAGCGCAGTACGGACGGTGCCACTGAATAAGGTCGGCTGAGATAGTTGATCAGACAATGGAGTAGAGCGCAGTGACCACCATAATCACCTCCTGAGGGATGATGGCGATGTTCGATCTCAAATCAGTAAGGCCTGGATGACCGTTAGGATGGTACGCGGCGCGCAGATAGGATAACGCACCGATCTTCCCAATGTCGACGCTTATGGAAGCTCAACGGAAATCAACTCAAAATCGCAAGGAGACGTACTTATCGACAATGATCTGCCCCTGATACTCCACGATGCGCAGCAGACACAGAGTGAGGGACGATTTCCCCGCGCCCGTACGTCCGACAACGCCGATCTTCTCTCCCGCCCTGATGTTGAGTGAAATCCCGTGCAGCACATTCGGCAGGCCGGGTCTGTACGCCATCGTAACGTCCTTGAATTCAACAGCGCCGCGCGCAGGCCACTGCGCGGGCGGCTTGTGCTCTGGCGTGCTCTCGTGCGCAGCTTCCCGGGGTACCACGTCGCCGCGAGCATAGTGCACGACTCGTTCCACAGAGTTCATGTAGTTCTGGACCTCGATCAGCGAGTGTACGCCCCACAAAACTATGACCTACTTCGACCTCTGCGGAGAGCCGCGTTGTGACGGCAAACATCTGCGTCAGAGATGCTGCGCAATTCAGTCGGTTCAGACTCTGACATGGCCGGGCAAGACTCACTCGTATAGGTTAGGATCAACCCGATTTCAGCCGGACTGATGCCCGAGAGGCCGACAGCAGCGAAAATCGCAACCTACTATGCATCAGACCAAGACAATTCCCCCACAAAAAGGCCCTACCAAGAACACGAGGATCGACCCGAGCGCATCGAGCCGCACGGCCAGCCAGCTGGAAAATCGATGAACTTTATTTCTTACGAGCGCAACTCGAACGCATACCGCTGATTCGTAACCGTCAAGAACAGCGCACGATTCTCCAAATCGATGTAGTACTTATTGTCACTGACAAAGCGCTCAACCTCGCCGTAGCTCCGAATCGTCGGGAGCCCCGTGAGCGACTCCGAAAGATGCGCATAGAGCAGCGAGCGCAGCATCGCGTCGAGGCGCTTCATCTCGAGGGCGCTGGAGCGGTAGAACGCGGCGAAATAGCCGAAGCCGAACATGATCAGCACGGCAGCGACAACTGGAGGGGAGCCGTTAGACATGATGCTGCTGAGAATGGAAGGCTGGCTTACTGAAGTAATGCTCCAGGATTGTGATGATGACGACGGAACCAAAGACACCGGCGAGGACGACAATAACTGTACGGGGAATCAGAAATATCTCGAGTGATTGGGGGAGGACGCACACATGCGCATGGACACTAGTGGTATTCAGTTCAGTCCGCAGAAATATAGGCTCATGGCTTCGACACGTACTTGGTAGCTGATTGTCGATAGCTGGTGACTTAATCAGCATCGAGAAAAAACCAAGGGATAGGCTGCTCGTACTATCGATGTCCTTCCCGAACTATGCAGATAAATTAGGAAACATCGTAGAGCGAGGGGATACAAACGCACGATGCTGATTACTCGTCCCATAGGCTGTATAGGCGTCAGATAGGATAGCACACAAAGGGTGATCGCTGAGAGGATATACGTACGATAGTGTCTAAACATTTTTCAGGATAAGCTCCACATACACCAGATCGATGGAATCCGTACCAAAGAAGGACATCGGCGCATGGAAGATATTCACAATCGCCTCGTGGTGCAAATTGCGCGACACTTGGATGGCGAAGAAGTCCATGAGTATTCCGCTGGCACGTCGATGAGCACAAATGTGTGTGTTCAACAACAACGCACAGCATATAAGTGAAGAAAGTTTGCATGATGCCAAGGATCGCGTAGAGCACCTGGTAGAAAGTGAAGGATTTCTTGAACGTGCTGTGGGGGAACTTCAGCGTTTAAAACGGACTAAACACGGGAGCCATACTTGTCCTGCCACCAGACGAGCGCGTACGAGTTGGCAACGGCGCTGCTTTGCATCAGAATTGCCGTGACCACGAGAAGGGGCACCGAGAGCCAGCCACCGCCCGCCTTCAGATAGTACCCATAGACTACAAGGCTTGAGTGCAGTTCGAAGATATGTGCAAAACCCACCAGACCACGCCACACCTCCGGTCGTGCGGTGCTCCTTGACAATGAGCCTTCCCTCGAGCTTCCCCGTCCCCTCCACACTCGCTGCCTTCACCTTCGCCTCGTCCACCGTCATCACCCTTCTCTCCACCGCACCCACCGCCTCCCCGTCCTCCTCCCTGTCCGCCTTCTGCTGGCCTCCGAACTCGCGGTCGAGCCGGGCAACCTCGCCGCCCCTTGCGATGAGCTCCGCGTATGTCCCTGCCTCCGCGATGCGCCCATCCGCGAGTGCATACACGCAATCGCACTGCGCGAGGAAGTGCAGCGCGTGCGTCACGAGCAGGACGGTCTTTCCCTGCGCGACGAGCCCCTGGATCGCACCGCGGAAGAGCGCCTTGCCAACATGGGCGTCGACCGCAGAGAGCGGGTCGTCGAAAATGACGACGTCCGCGCCGTAGTAGAGCGCGCGCGCGATGTTCACACGCTGTTTCTGTCCGCCCGACAGGTTAATGCCCTTCTCGCCGCTGCACAGCAGGAGGGAATCAGCATCGGAATTGGGGCGCTGGGGAAATAGGCCCACATTTCCGTCAAATCCCCGTCCGCAAGCAGTTGCAAATCCGGGAGCAGACACGCATCCTCCATCACCTTCCAATACCGCTCCTCCTCGAAGGGCTGCCCGAACAGTACATTGTCGCGCTGGAACCAACGTGTTAGTCTCCATACCCATGCAGCCAGGAAAGTACTCACGAGACTGGCGTTCTGGATCCACGCCGCCTGCGGGCAATACGCCACCCGTCCCCCGAACGCCCAGGTCCCCTCCGTGCAGCGCATCTCGCCGATGAGGCCTTGCAGGAGGGACGACTTTCCCGCGCCGACGCGCCCCACGATGGCCGCGAGCTTCCCGCGCGGGATGCGCAGGCTGATGTCGCGGAGCGCGAACGGCGCGTCGTCCTGCGCCCCGGTGTCCTCGTCGTCCCCGCCGAGCCCCGCCTCCCCCTCCTTGCCCTTCCAATGCCCCTGCTCCTTCTCTGTGCCGTCCTTCTTATCCTTACCCCGTGTCTGCTTCTCATCCTCCTGCACCTTGCCACCCTCCCACACCCAGGTCGCGCCCTCCACGACGAGCGCCGCCTCCAGCTCCGGCTCCACCTTGAACGCCGCGCCCACGCGCTGCTCCTCATGGAACACGCGTGCGAGGCGCGCAAGTGCATTGCGCGCGTCGGCGATGGCGGAGAGCGCGCGCGGGAGGAACATCATCGGTTGGCGGAGGAGCTGTAGCGCCGTTGGGTAACGCGGAGGGAGAAATGCTGGAACGCACCTGGAAAAGCGAGAAACTGGCGAAAATGACCGCGACGTCGAACGCCTTGGAGGTCTCCGTGTACGTGACGAAGGCCAGCGTCGCAGCGAGCACGGGGAGCGAGAAGGCCATGGCGATGCTGGAGGTGTAGCGTCAACATTGACACGGGACGGGTGTAAGGTGAGGTATAAATGAGGCGGAGGATGTTGCGAGAGGGAGCGCAAGCAGTGATTCGAGACAAATGGGAGAGGAAACACGTACTTGGCGCTCTGCGAATGCTGAATCCAGCGGATGCCCTTGAGCTCTTTCTTCCGGATGTCAAAGATACCTGCCACACCAAATCATCAGCGTCCTCTGCGTACTAAACTGAAGAAGAACGCACGAGCGAGGAAGCTCCCCTCGTAGCAGAAGTACTTCACGACGCGCATGGCGCCGAGGACTTCAAGGACCTAGAGTGGCGAGTTAGCGCTGCTCCAAAAGCACGGGGAGGGCTCGGCGCAGGACGACTCGTCGCCGCTGCGCATTCGCCAAGGACGGCAAGGGGATGTACAGATAGAAAAGGGAAGAAAGGCCAACGAAAGAAAAGAAAAACTCACCACCCCCGCCCTCGCATCCGTCCACTGCATGCTCGCGCGCCGCAGCAAAAACTGGTTCGCCATCATGCGCTCCTGGAGCGGGATGACGATCAGGAAGAGCGCAAAGCCCGCGAGCGCCGAGGGGCCGAGCTGCGCGAGGTTGTATCAGTCTCTCGCTGCAGTCAAGGGGAAAGGGGAATGTCAGGCATACCTCGACGAGCAGGATAATGAGGCAGACCGTAACTGCAGATCGAATCAGCGCCCCGTGAACAAACAAGGTACATAATAGAACGTGAGGGGCAACGCACCCTGGATGGGTGCCGTCCACGCCGCGTGGAACCACTGCGCGCACGCGTCTACCCTACTCACGTCCGTGCTGACGTGGTTCAACACCGCGCTGTTGGTGAGCCCCGCAGACGCGCGCGCGCGCGGGGAGAGGCCGACGGCGCGCGCATAGAGCGCACCAGTGAGCGCGGTGCGCGCGAGGACGCCAGTCGTCATTGAGCGGAAGAAGAACTGGCGTGGGGATCAGCGGCGGTCGTATGAGGGTAGAGAAGCGGGGGAGAAGGGGAAGGAGGAGGGAGGGGAAGAAAGCGCGCACGCACCTGATGTTGACAGATACTCGCGAGGACGATGACGCCCCACAGCCCGATGGCCATGCCGACGCCGTTGCCGATGCTCGCGGGGCGCACACCGTCGGCCTCGGCGCGCGCGCGCGCCTTGGCGAAATTGATGAGCGCCTTGACGAGCAGAGGGCCGCACAGCTGCGACGTGTCCGAGACGACCTGCGTGGGAGAAAAGCAATCACCTAGTAAGCAAAGGCGTAAAAGAAGGCGCGAGACGCACCTTGAAGACGCCACCACGCCAGAAGAGGTGCCCGAGCACATCGTTGAGCGCCCACGCGAGGCTCGCCTCCCGCCGCCCCTCCTTCTCCCGCCACTGCTTTTCCAACGCGCGCGCATCCCGCCCGGGAAGCGCCCACCGCACACGCTTCCACACCCCCGCGCGCGCCTCCCCACTCTCCAGCCGCGCATTCCAGTCCGCCGCCGCCGCGACACGCCGCGCCCACGCGGCCTCCAGCGCCGCCGTCAGGTGCTCCGCGGACTGCTCCGGGCCAAGACGCCAGAGATCCGACGCCTGCAGCGTGCGCTGGTATCCCAGGATCATCATGGGTGTGATCCAGGTGTAGGTGAGCCGCGAGAGTAGGGAGGCGGTGACGTAGGGCGAGAGCGAGGCGGTCTCGAGGGAGAGGGTGGGCAGCGGTGGCGGGTGCCGTGGTACCCTGCGGTGGAGGGTCAGCGGGCGGAACCGTGGATTGAAACGTTGAAGAAGAAACGAAGGGCGCACCAGATCTGGTACCACCGCTTGCGCACCCGCACGCGCGCTGCGCCGCCGTCGAGCTCCAACGTCCGCGCAGGTGTCTGCGCCGCAGCCGCCTTCTCCCCGCCCTTTCCCTCCGCGCGCTTCTGTGCGAGAGCGATCGTTCCCTCCTCCGTGTCCGAATCCGCCTGGCTTCCGTGCACGCTGGGCGCCATGTGTCGTCGCTGGTCGTCGAGCTCTACTCTCGTGTGAACGCAAATCGTGAGGCTGCAACAGCCGCGAAAGGGGCGATTCGATCTGAGGGATCAAGCAGAGCGAAAGCAGGGGACACATGAGCCCCCGCGAAAGCGCCGCCTTTAAGCAGCTCGGGGTCCGCAACGAGTCAACGACGATGCTCGTCAGCCACGGATGTTCTCCGCGCTGTCGCGCGGGCCGTCCCGGCCATCACATCGTTATCTAATCTCAAATTCAACCACCACAGCTTCCCATCCTCCCTGCATCCTTCCGACGTGGTTTTCAGAGCTCTGATTTCCCCTAGTGTACCGCCCATATGCTTTTCCGCCCGCCAAGACGTGCATATCTCCTACTCATCCGCGAAGGGCGGCACGTCCGGCACAGCAACCCCACCGGAAGCTGACTCGCCGCGCTGACGTCCCCAGGCGGGCCACTTCCGCGCGGGCTGTCCCGCGCGAACCCGACTCCCGCCGTCGGTGTCCAGTGCGAGTCAGGGCTCGGCAAACGTTTTGGGCGTCGGGGTGCCCGTCCGGGGTAGGTGCACGAGACCTTGAGGCCTTGAGGGCTAAGGACCAGGCCAAGGTGGGATATTGAATAAATTCGAGAGGTCCTGGATTCTAAATATATCCTATGCCGGGTGCCCTCGCCCTCGAATCTAATCCTGTCGCGCGCTAAAGATATGTGCCACGCGGTACACGGCGCTCCGCGAGTCCGCAGCGGTATTGATATCAATATATTTCAGGAATCAGGATGTGCACCGAATCCGGGGGTGCATCTGTTCAAATTGTTTTTGAGTTATTTTCTCCAAACAAATATGTCGAATGGATACCTAGCTCTAGAAGTTGAAGGTCTTCTGTAGGATGCTCTGCCGATTTCAACACATATGCATATATAAAAGTGAGACAGCAGAGAGTCCACGGTCCAAGACCGAGTCGAACGGGCGCCTCCTGCTGACGAGCAGGGTGAGGTTTGGTAGTCGGTGCAGGCGCGGACCGTTCCGCCTTTGGACCTTATCAATAGCGTTCGAGAATAAAATACCCTAGTGAGGCACGTCTAACTTTCTGGCTGGTCTGTCTATTATTGCCCAAAGATGGTCCTTCGCTCTCTGATTCTTGATAACGGCCTCAAGTTGACCTCAAGGCCGGGCCAAATGAGGCCCGTAGTTGGATCCGTCCACCAATCATGATACTCAAGTTCGCATTGATAGCAAAATTATGGGCACACACGCTCCGCCTTTACCTTCCCAACGCCTGAACCTTTGATATCCAGAAGCTAAAATGTTCAATTCAAGACTGGAAGGATTCAGGAGTGCACTGGGAGCGACGCCGTCCGGGAGGGCTCCCCTCTGAGATCTGAGATCTGAGTAGCGACTAACGGGAGTGCTCCAAACACGCGATGTTGTAAAATGTTTCGTGCTTCAACATCACCTCCTGTCCGCGGCAACTTCCGCAAGGCTGTGCCCGGATCAACGGCCCACGATATCCGGATCTCTCTTGCCTCCCGCTCTCATGTCGTCTCAACGCAAGGCTTCGTGTTCTTCTCTTTAGGCAAAGGGATGCTTCACTGGCTGGATCGCTGGAACACACCACCTGAACCCTTCGCTCGTCGTGCGGCTCCACATCATTCGCCGTCTCGGGTGGAAATCCTGCAGCCGTCGACGTCTGGCATTTGCATCCAGTCTGGCCTCCTCTTGTGATCTCGTCGATGTTTAAGCGATATATCTGACGCTTTTCTCTTGCTGCCTAAAGACGCTTTTCTCTTGCTGCCTAAACACTCATGCGCTGCGCTGGATTCCTGGCCTAGACGCGCTCGCTGCGCGTACATGCATCCTGCTTATGTCTCCTCACATCCTCGGGCTTGTACGTGTCTTTTCTACTTCACCTTCCTTATAATCCATGCTGACGTTCACAAAATCCGGCGCCGCGTATGCCCTGGAAATCAATCAGGTGACGCCTGGAGCTCACACTCGCCATGCAGTCGTGATATGTCTGCATATCTACGCTTCGCACGCTTCTGCATCTTCTCTCGTGGAGCATTCAATCCGGACTCCGGATCCGCTGACGTTCCAGGCTACCGCACTCGCTCTCGCTCCTGGGGCGCTGGAATGCTTGGGAAGATCGATTCGGTTGCTCTCGGCGAATCGCTCGCTCTTCGCTCGTGCAGGCTACTTGTCTCTGTCGTCTATCCTTGACTATCCGCTGTATGTGAATGCTGGACCTGACGTAACCCCCTCGCTGTACAACTCGAAACGAGCGGCGCCATGATTAATATCGGAGGTTCATACCGACAATGCCCACGATATTCGGGCTGTGATCTAGAAGCATACTTCAGCACTGCCCTTGCCACGCCACGGTCCAAAATTCCAGATTCTCCGGTGATATCGTGGATTTAGGCAGCGAAATGGTATCAATCAAAGTAGCCCTTATCGTGCCCCGGTTCCGCTCAAAACGCAGGAGAAGCTCATCATCATGCCGTTGTTGAACTCTGCTCCATTCTATGTATGAATCTCTGCCTCTCAGGCAGTCTGCCTCGCCGATGCGTCCGACGACGAGGCCGTCTGTCCGATCTGCCCTACCCTCCTGCAAGCTCTAACCTCTGAGCGTATGGAAACCGCGCGATCATCAAACCCTGTCCTCTGTGCTCTGTCCGCGGAGGTAGGGAGCTCGTCAAGTTCGGGGGTCAAACCAGGGATCATCGCATCTAAACCTCCTTAAAGATTTTAACTTCGGCATCGGACCCTTCTAGGACTATATTCCGTGAATTGTAACGATTCGAGCTATAGATGAGCGCTCCGATTGAGTACGACAAGGACCACTTACGAGATTCGCTGGCCCCGAGCGCTGGAAAAGGATAGTAATAGTATTTCATGGGAAACTGAAAGCTACGACACATCGCTCAACAGCACCATGATATTTAATGAAAATAAGGGATGATGATCTTGGCAGATTATTCTTGAAGGCCATACCAAGGAGTATTGTTGGGAGACTTCACTGAGGGAGCGCAGCGCACTGAGAGTCTGAGCCCACGGCTAGCGAACCCTTCATACATCTCAGCTTCTATCGGGGGCATCCACATCGTAAAGTCAACATCCAGGCGCGTGAAATCATTGCACCCCCCATCGAGCATCTGCGCCGCAAACTTTGTGATGTCCCCCCTGAAGCTCACTACCGGGCATTCCGTGATCTGGAGCTCCGCGAGCAGGGGACAGGGCGGTGCTCCCCCGGGCTCTGGGACGAGCAGTGCTAGGAGTTGATCCACGCTCGCGCCACCATTCGTCTCGTGGGCTAGCACATAGAGTCGCTTGAGCGAATGCAGCATGGGGATGGTGTCCGCCAGTGAAGCAGGCGCGAGGCGTGCGAGGTCGATGTGGAGCTCTTCGACGAGCGGCGAACGGCCTGCAAGGTCGCACAGGAAGGGGGATGCGCCAGACAGGGAGGTCTCCGTGCGCGGAAGCTGTATGGTGCGAAGTTCAGGCATGATGAGGTTTCGCAGAATATGGGATATAGAGTTCGGCCCCACAGGTGAGTTGCATCGGCAAAGAATGAGCTCGCGTAGACGACGCAGGATGAATGGCGCTACGGCTGAAGAATCAGGAAGGGTTTCCTCGGAGGCGTTATTGGTGTCGGCGGTGAATGAGATGAGCCGGGGGCAGCGAGCGAGGATGTCGAGGGCCATTTTGGGAGATAATCCAGACTGGGGGTAGCCTTTCACGAACCCGTGAAGGATGAGATGGGTAAGACACCCCCAACGCAAGGGCAGGTCGGCGATACCTTTATCAAGGTAGCCAGGGATGTGCAGGCGAACCCTGCGCAGACTGGGCGATGTCAGAAGCTTGATCTCCTTGATGTCGCGCAGAACAGCCTGGATTTTGGCCGTCACAAGGATAGGTGAATACATATCCTTGAGCCGCAGCATCCCATCGGTGCGGGTGAACTCCAGGTCAATGCTTCGCCAGCGATGCGCGCATCCCTCCAGGTAATCGAAGAAAGGATCGATGAATTCGCTGTCGAATCTTTCGAAGTGTTCCATGGTGCGTGCCCCAACGAGTGAAAGCGACAAGGGGCACCGGCCGGAGCGCTCCAGCCACATAATTGGGGGTTCAGTGGAGATTCCCTCGAATACATGCTGTAGGGGGATGTGGAGAGATGCCCACAGCGCGGGTATCGAGAGAGCGATTGCTCGCCAGGCGCTGCAGATGCGGCATAAGAGGAGTGGCACTTCTCGAGCGCTCATGACCGCATTCCGAGTCGTCGGAAGGCAGGCAAGGAATATCTCTTGGAGAACATCCTGCGGGAGTCGACGTGCGGGGGAGATTAGAGCTTGGTGCGCGGCGATATAGTCGAGCTCTCTTTGACGTCGCGCGCAGAGATCTTGTATAAGCGCTTGGAGTCGCGATGCCTCCAAGACGTGCGGAATGAGCTGGGATTGTATTGCTTCAGCTTCAATCTCGCGTGGAACGTAGTTCGTATGCAGATGCTGAGCAAAGGGAGATTCCATGGTCAGGGTAAAGGACTACCGGTGGGCGTGGTGTGGGTCCTTATCTGATTGTCATATCCCCATATAGAGATGCCGTCGTTTGCTACTGCCACAGGGCCCGGCTTTGCTGCGGTGTATCATTACGGCCGAGTGTACACTTTTCAATGCCACTGTTCATTAATTTGGGAACTTTCGAGTCCGTGGAGGCCGGTAAATTTTCTTTCGAATCAAGAGAATCTTGGCAAACATCCATTATATTACGTTCCCTGGGTCTGTCGGCAGGGGTCAGCAGACTTCGGCCTCTGTTCCACATCCTAGACAAAAATTCCTTGTCGATGGGCGCACGATAAAGCCAAGTAAGAGCACTAATGGTTGCTGCCGACTGGCAGATCACCCAAAGATCACCTGTGGGAGTTGACGGATCAACGCATTGGCCGATCGGAGCGATGTTCGCCGAGGCGCCTATCTGGCACATATACTGTGCAAAAAATATTTGATTACAACCTCTGCCTGGATACCGGGTTTTCAACTACATCTACATGTTTTTTGCAATCAGCTTACATCTGAATCTCAACCATCCGGGTTACATCTTATCTTCCTCAGGAGTTACAACCAGCTAGCAAGGGACTACAACTCCCAAGATTACTTCTGAGGGACTTTGAGTCGAGGATATCTCGAAGGGTTTGATCGATTGATCGGAACAATGATCTTGCCAGGCTGCCGAGATCTATAAACGGAAGTGCACTGGATTCCCCTGAAAGAAACACCACTGCCCTCCAAAAACATAGCCTATTTAGCCCATATATGTCCTCTGTACTTATTTCTTCAGTCATTGGGAAGATCATAATAGTCCTTCACATCTCCGAGGCTTGCTGAAATGACCAAGGTCAAAAACACCAATCTGACCATTTTCTGAGGGCGTCTCACCGACGATCTTTCCACACAATCTGAGAAGATACTCTGAGATGAATAGATACCGTCCGAAGTGGCCAACATATCCCTGGAGCAGGGAATCGGGGTTGTTTCGAGATGAGCTGATTGCCGAGCATAAGCCGACTGATCGAAATCAATTTACAAATAAATGTCATGTTGGCTGTGGACAGATGTGATCCAACCTAGAAGATATCAGCCAACCAGGCAAAATGTGATCCAAGATTTGGATTGCAGATGTAAGTTGTCTGCAAAAACCCTGTAAAATAACGCTAATTTTTGCACAGTATATCGCCCATATGGCCATACGCCTAAGTAGTAAGAGCTGTCGACTGGTACATACCTGAGCCGTGGCAGTGGGCACGCATCCAACACCACCTCCTGTCCGCGGCAATTTCCGCTGCAAGGCTGTGCCCGGATCAACGGCCCTCGATATCCGGATCTCTCTTCAAGCTTGCCTCCCGCTCTCATGTCGTCTCAAATTTAATGCAAGTCTGTGCGTTCTTCTCTTGAGGCAACAGGACGGATGCGCTACTAGTTGGATCGCTGGAACACACCACCTGAAGCCTTTGCTTCGCCGTGCGACTCCACAGTCATTCGTCGCCTTGTGGTCACTGGTGGAAATCCTGCGGCCATCTAGCATCTGCACCCAGTCTAGCCTCCTCTTGTGATCTCGCTCATGTTCAAGCGATAAATCTGACGCTTTTTTTCTTGCTGCCTACACACTTATACGCCGTGCTGGATTCCTGCCTATTAGTGGGACGCGCTCGCTGCGCGTACATGCATCCTGCTTAATGGCTCCTCACATCCTCGGGCATGTACATCTCCCTTCTAACTCACCTTCCCTATCCATGCTGACGTTTACGAAATCCGGCGCCGCGTATGCCCTGAAAATCGATCGGAGTGACGTCTCGAGCTCACACTCGCCATGCAGTCGTGATATGTCTGCATATATACGCTTCGCACGCTTCTGAATCTTCTCTCGCGGAGCATTCAATCCGGACTCCGGATCCGCTGACGTTCCAGGCTACCGCACTCGCTCTCGCTCCTGGGGTTAGGTCTGCCTCTGTCTGCGGCAGTCTGCCTCGCCGATGCGTCCGACGACGAGGCCATCTGTCCGATCTGCCCTTCCCTCCTGCAAGCTCTAACCTCTGAGCATATGGAAACCGCGCGATCATCAAACCCTGTCCTCTGTGCTCTGTCCGCGGAGGTAGGGAGCTCGTCAAGTTCGGGGGTCAAACCAGGGATCATCGCATCTAAACCTCCTCAAAGATTTTACCTTCGGCATCGGACCCTTCTAGGACTATATTCCGTGAATTGTAACGATTCGAGCTATAGATGAACGCTCCGATTGAGTACGACAAGGACCACTTACGAGATTCGCTGGCCCCGAGCGCTGGAAAAGGATAGTAATAGTATTTCATGGCAAACTGAAAGCTACGACACATCGCTCAACACCACCAAGATATTCGATTAAAATCAGGGATGATGATCGTGGCAGACTATTCCTGAAGGCCATACCAAGGAGTATTCTTGGGAGGATCCACTGAGGGAGCGGTTCGCACTGAGAGTATGAGCCCGCGGCTAGCGAACCCTGCATACACGTCGGCTTCTATCGGCGGCATCCACAACGTAAAGTTCACATCCAGGCGCGTAAAACCATTGCATCCCCCATCGAGCATCCGCGCCGCAAATGTTGTGATGTCTCCCGTGATACTTGTTAGCGGGCAGTCCGTGATCTGGAGCTCCGCGAGGAGGGGACATGGTGGCGCTCCACCGGGCTCCGGGAGGAGCAGTGCGAGCAGCTGATCCACGGTCGCGCTATCGTTCGTCTCATAGGCTAGCACATAGAGTCGCTTGAGCGAATGAAGCACGGGGATGGTGTCCGCGAGTGACGCGGGCGCGAGGCTTGCGAGGTCGATGTGGAGCTCCTCGACGAGCGGCGAGCGGGTTGCAAGGTCGCACAGGAAGGGTGAAGCGCCAGACAGGGAGGCCCCCGTTCGCGGGAGCTGTATGGTGCGTAGTTCAGGCATGATCAGGTTCCGCAGAATATGAGATACGGAGTTCGGCCCCACTGGTGAGTTGCATCGGCACAGGATGAGCTCGCGTAGACGACGCAGGATGAGTGGTGCTACGGCTGAAGAATCAGGAAGGCTGTTCTCGGAGGAGTTATTGGTGTCGGCGGTGAATGAGATGAGCCGGGGGCAGCGGGCAAGGATGTCGAGCATCATTGTGGGAGATAATCCCGACTGGGGGTAGCGGTCCACGAACGCGTGGAGGATGAGATGGGTAAGACACCCCCAACGCAAGGGCAGGTCGGCGACGCCTTTATCAAGGTAACCAGTGATCTGCAGGTGAACCCTGCGCAGACTAGGTGATGTCAAAAGCTTCAGCTCCACGATCTCGGACAGAACACCCCGGATTTTGGCCGTCACAAGGATAGGTGAATACATATCCTTGAGCCGCATAATTCCCTCGTCCCATTCGGACGCCAGGTCAATGCTTTGCCAGCGGTGCGCGCATCCTTCCAGGTAGTCGAAGAGAGGATCGATGAATTCGCTCTCGTAAGCTTCGAAGTGTTCCATGGTGCGTGCCCCGACGATTGAGAGCGACAAGGGGCATCGGCCGGAGCGCTCTAGCCACATAATTGGGGGTCCAGTAGAAGTTCCCTCAAATACATGCTGTAAGGGCAGGTGGAGAGATGCCCACAGCGCGGGTATCGAGAGAGCGATCGTTCGCCAGGCGCTGCAGATGCGGCATAAAAGGATAGGCGCTTCTTGAGCGCTCATAACCGCATTGCGAGCCGTTGGAATGCAGGCAAGGAAGATCTCTTGGAGAACATCCTGCGGGAGCCGGCGTGCGGGGGAGACTAGAGCTTTGTGCGCGGCGATATAATCGAGCTCCCTCTGACGCCGGGCGCAGAGATCTTCTATGAGCGCCTGGAGTCGCGATGCCTCGGAGGCGTGGGGGATGAGATGAGCTTTAATTGCTTCAGCTTCAGTCTCGGATGGAACATAGTTAGTGTGCAGTTTCTGGGCGAAAGGCGATTTCATGAACAAGCCTGAAGCGTGAAAGACTGGAGTGTACACTGGGTGTACACATTGCGGACGTGGCAGTGGCACTGCTATGTCGACCCGGTCCTGCCGTCATCCCATTGATGGACACCGCCACACGTCCCTGCTTCCAGCCTCATCGTCGTGAGTTCAACAAATGGGCTTAGACTTGGAATATTTCTGTAACTTGAGGCTATGCTCGCGAGTATCCACTAGACACAAGAGTCCGGTAGACGATGGCATAACTAGTACTACGCATCATTCATTGAGATATGTTGTCGCACCCAGGCCTGATCAAGTTGGATTTTCTTGTCGAAATCTTTGTTCTATCAAGATGATATCAAGATTTAAGTAAAAGGTCAGAGTGCCGGCCGTAGGGGTAGCAACACCCTAGAACATGGCCGTCTAGCTGCCTAAGTAAGGTAAACGATCTTGTGGTAACCTCTGATTCGGTGAATCCGTACCGTCCTGGTTGATATACTAGTAGAAGATGCGATTCGAACGGAATATCAATTCCTTCAGGCCCCAGGGACTAGGATCACGGCGTCTGTCACTGTAGTGTTCCGTGGTGGGTCCTTCAAGTCCGGTCTTTCGCTTGGGTTTCGCACGCACGATACCCAGGCTCACTTCTGTGAATGGTAAAAATTTTATGGTAAAAAAGGAGGAAGTGTATAACAGGCACGAGCGTAGGCGATGTGTCTTTGAAACTGACAGTGACGACGTTCAAGCTGTGGAGCCAAGTACTGCGTTCGAAGTTCCAGCGCGGATGGATATCAGACGCTTTGGAGACAGAAGTCTCACTCCGCAGATTCAGAGACTCGCCGCATGTCCCGCCCGTGGCGCCGTCTCAGGCCACAGCCAGCTCCCCCCGTCTCCGTCGCCCGTAAACGAAGAGGACACTCGCATTTGTGCCCCAAGGACTCGCTCAGGCAATATCAGCCCCGCAAGCGCCCGCTGCTCTTGAGTCGCCGCCTCTGTGTCCGACCTCATCCATCCTCGTCGCGGCTCGAGTCTCCTCCTGGCTCTGCGACGCGTCGCGCTGCCCGCGAGCAGCACCTGCCCTTGCGCCTCCCCGCATGGGCTCCCCCCCCCTATAAGCCGCAACTCACCTCCTCCGGCTCGAGCTCCCTCGGACCCACGCGTCTCCGAGACACGCGCGACCTCGCGTCGCCTCCCAACACGGGGAGGAAAGAAAGACGGGGTAGCCGCCTGTCTCATAGAGAAGGACGGGGAGGAGTGGATACATGGCGGCCACTCGCGAAGCGGAAGCACGCGTCCCACCATGGGAAAACAGACACCAAAAGCGGAAAAGAATAGAGGAAGGGCAACGAGAATGAGAAGACACACCTGATCGCCTTGAACGAGATGGACGCGCGCACCCATGTGTGCCCCGCGCCCGCGATCTGTGCGATGTCGTGCTCCGTCTGCGAGAGGTGGGTTAGCGGGTGCTCGATGACGGCCGGGGAAGGAGGACAGAGAACTAACGACGATAAGAGGACGATGTGGAGCGGGGCGGAAGGAAGCAGATAGACAGCGAACAGGGCAAACATGGCGGGAGGAGGAGGAGGAGCATAAGGGCGGGAAGCCGAGAAGGACGAGGAAGGACGAGCTGGAGTAAGAAGAAGGGGGAGACGGACGATGAACGCGTCGCAGTGCTTCTCCGTCGTCGCCTGCACCGTGCCGTCCGCGCGGATGAGCGGTGAGCGTACACTCTTCCGCCGTAGAGAGGTACACCCGGAAGAGCGCAGGTGGCTAGAGTGGCAAGATGGGTCAGCCTCAGGCGCGGTGGCATCGAGCGTAGCAAGGGCACCAGGAGGCGACAGCAATTAGGATGGCATGACTCCGGGGGATAGTGAATGACGCCTCTGTCACATTCAGACGGAGTGACACACCTGTCGGACATACAGTTGACTGCACGAAGGAGCGTGAAGGCGAGCACCTCTCTCAGAGTCGCAAACGATCGACAAAAGGGACGTGTTTCGTGATGCCGGGAGAACAGCGTCGAGTCCTATGGCTTATTGAGGCATGCCTGACGGGCGCGCGGCGTAGGGGCAGGGGGCCTGTGTAGTCGTGAAGGAGATCGTGTGCTGGCGATTAGGCTGCCAGACTCCAGTCTCGTAGGTAGGCTGGTTTTCCCCGTCCTTCAATTCTCGTCTTCTTGGGTCTAGAGGGCGCTAGTACCAAGGCGAGGGAGCGACGCGAGGGCTGCAAGCCCAGAGGAGATGATGCAGGGAAAGAGTAAGTCTGGAGTCACGGTGAGGTGAAAAACCTCCGCCCACGTGACGGGCTCGTCATTTGATGGTACGGGCCGAACGGTTTTTGGCAACGCAGGCGACTAAGTCAACATCCGTGTTGTTCAGTTGAGGTATTTGAGCCTTTATTTAGTGACCAGCCGCCTCGTTTTTTTTCGGTCTCCTCTCTTTCAAGGTTTTGCTTCAACTTGAAAATTCGGCGGCCCAAGCTTCAGATACCTCGACTGGCATTTGCGCTACCTTATCCGAGTTTTCAGGGAAGCCAGTAGCATGACTGAACAATCGCGAATCTCCAGGTTAAGCCGGGAAACGAAAGGTCTATTGTTCATGGTAGAAAGTTTCCATTCTTTTCGATGCCCGAGGAGGCCGATAAGTTTCCTCTTCATTGAAGCGATCTCGTCTCCCTCTCCCGGAAAGAAAGGAGGACAAGAAACAGAGTAGTGCGTAGCTCAGCGCTCAGTGGAGCTCCTACTATGATCTACCATTGATCTTTTGTTGTTTCGCGAACACGATGCCCTAACGACATTGGATTCAGAACTCGGTGGTCTACGCAATGATCCCATCAAACACATATGACCTCTGTTCCAGTGCCTCCTGCGGGCGGAAGACCGCTCTCGACGCTCAAATTCCCGTCCGGTTCCACGATCCCTAGCGGCTTTTCCGTATATAGCGCTAAGTTTGATCCCATCCATACGCGCATGGGTCAAGCAAGATACGACTGGATGTTCCGGTGACTCGGTGACGGGGGGAGAGCCTCATTCACATGACCTGAATGTTTTGGGTCCCGGCGATGGTGAAATTGAGATTTTAACGCAAAAGGCACAACTCGCAGTCAAAGCCCCTGTGCGTCGGCATTACCCGGATGCCCATATAAAGGAGTTTGATGTGATTGCCGAAAAATGAACATTGAGGGAAATGGACACCGGTACCTTAGGTGACGACAACATTCGGGCGTAATAACAATAATCATTCTGATTCCGTACCTTGCAGGCGTTGATCCACTGGAAGTCCGAACACCGGTTGGATCCGATGTCGGGTGCCTGCGGCACGGTCTCTATCACTGGCTTTTCCCCCGCCAGGTCCTCCTGAGCGCTGGCAGTCACGACCCTCCTTTTGCATTCTGGGTGCGCTAACTACTGAGACTCAGCGCGGAGAGTGCATAATAGTGGGTCTAGCTCAAGCGCGAGGTGTGTGTAAACACTCAAACATCGAATAGTGCGACATTCCTTCCGGATCCTATCTCTAATCAATCCACTAGAAGCACTGTTGGATTCTTGCAACCATCTGTTCTACCATTCGCCGTTTCTGACCATGTGCTTCATAGCCCTAGGATTAATCGGGTGCCCTACACGACAATCCCACGGTGGTGTGTCTCCTGGGACTCGACCCAATGTACTCGGTACTGGCATCCCTGGCTAAGCCACTGAGAGCCGGAGTCCAAGAGCCTTTCCAAGGCCTTTCCCCAGGGTAAATCGTCTTCCTACACAAGTGCAATGATGCATAATCGCTCAAAGATCAGTATTGGGCTTCTCGGACCGTACATTGGACCCACCCGCTCACGGAGCAAAGAGGAACATTGTATAGGACCCACAAATCGCATCGTGGACCGTTTCATGTGACACGCTGGTCGGCCTTTTCCCTTTTATGCCCTGCCCGCACCGGCAGTATAAAGGTAGCGGACTCAAGTGCATTCTTGTCAACCGAAATGCGTATTCGCAGTGTCGTTCTTTGCACCGCACTCATGCTGGAGGGCGGAGGTCTAGTCTTGGCTACTTTGTTTCCTCATCTGCCCAATCTCGTTGCAGGCACTTCAATCGGCCCTCCCCCCGTGTCTACGCTCGCTTGGCCGCTGACTGATGCACCGCTCTCCGCATCTATCGTCACTTCGGAATCAACTGTATCATCCACTGGACCATCAACAGCTTTTTTGTCCACCTCTACCCTGCCTTTGACATCTGGCACCGCTACAGCAGTCCAACCCACATCGACATCAGAGCCCTCCACTACCAACTCTCAGACCTCGTCTCGAAAACGCGATGCAATTCCGGAATGTTTGAAGTCTGTCGAACTATCCTGCCTGAACCTCGCCGCAAATTGCATCGACACTGTCGTATTTGAGGTTTGTCAGAGCCTCACCCGTTCACACTCCATCTGACAACCCTCCGTCAGAATATGAATAATTTGTGGGGCTTGCAATCGTGTGTTGCTGCGGCTACATGTTATGGAGTATTCTTATTCTCTTCCTTGCATCGAGTTTTTCTAACAATGCTACTAGGTCGGGGATCTGATCACCAGCGTTGAATGCCAGACCGGGTTCTCTATCACGAACGCGGCACAAGCATCACTCGATTACACCAATGTGAGTTCACATCCATCAAGAGCACTTATTGTTAATACAAAAAATGCAGGTCTATGCTCCCATCGTCGGAAGCTGCGCGTTTGCATCCGGAGGATGGTAAGTGTTCAATATTTTTGTATTCTTGTGTAGTGCTGAGCGGTCTAGTCCTATAACACAACAAAACTACATCGACTTTTATTATGGAGAGCTGAGTGCGATCCATACGGCCAATTTCCCGACGTAGGTCACTATCTGTAGTGAATCCGATGACTACGCTAATAGTCATTGCAGTTCCCTAGATGTGGTAATTGCTCTTTGGCAGGCAATCAGTGTCTGGGCTGCTACAGGAGCAACGGTCCCGTACTTGAAGTCTGTGGCTCCCAATAAATTTGAACATGCATTCTGACTTCAACATCTTAGCTTTAATGACTGGCTCCATTTTTCTTCTTTCCCAAGCACTACAGTAGGTAATATCTCACCTCTTGGGATAACTAGCTAAAACTCGTGCAGACGGCCGCCACTTCGTCTTTGCCATCCTTCACAGCCATTGATTGGAGTGCGCTTCATTGGGCCCATCAATATTACATGACTGATTATTTGTCAGACCCCAATCCTGCACCTCCCTCTGGTGCCGTATCGGAAACATTTGTCAAATCTGGCACAACATATGTTATCCCAATCCCGACCACCACCACTGACCTTGTTATTGTAGATGCAACAATAACAATCGCTCCGGGGGGTACACCAGTCAATGGTCCCGTACCTTCTGACGTATCACAACCTGGTGCGGTAACGCCAACATGGAGTATGTCTCATTTCATTGTTTGTGTGTATACACGAGTTCAACAGTGACAACATTTCAGACAACAATATTTTCCCTCCTGTTGGTGTAGCAAGTGTGACTTTCACTGCACCCCCTTCCTACACCTCTGTTGTTGCGGTGCCAACCACATCCAATGATCCTCCTCAGAATATTACTGGGCCACCAGGGGACCATAACGATGATGGTGATAACTGGTGGCTCCTTCTCTTTGGTGGTTTAATTCGTGGCATACTCCCTCATGATGTTGGTATCCCTGGGGGTACAACACCAGTTGCAAATCCACCTGAAGATTGGACTGGTATATGGGCAGACCCTGCTCCTACCTCTACCTCACCAACGAGTTCGGAGTCAGCAAGTAGTAGCTCAGCATCGTCATCATGCCCCAAACCCACGGCTGTCTATAGCTTATCTGATGACCCAGAGAATGCGGACTGGGACACAGACGGAACTGATCCTGATTTAAAGCGGCATATACTCACGTCCCATGCTGGTGGCCCTCGGTGTCAGTCAATTCTTCAACCAATATCTGCTCATCGTTCCTGACTATGTACTAGCCATGGGTATTGCAGCTTGCAAGGGCCTGATAGCTCGAATAGTCAATACAAGGGCTGTTAAATTAGGAGCAGGCGACTACTTCACCATAGGTCTAAAAGCATTGGGCGGCATCAATACTGCCCTTTCTTCTACTCGGGTGCCCCGGAAACCTACTGGTGTTAATCTGGTGAACCGTAGGTTGTTCATCGATGGATCTCATCATCTGTGATTTCACAATTACAATTTTAGAAGAACATGTTTTCGAGTAGGTCATCTGATTTTTCAACCATTTCTCACTTGAACTGATTATTTTGTTCAGGATTGGGTATTTTGGCCAATTCTTCAGCAGTCTAGTAAACTCTAGGCGTGTAATGTGTTCATGGTCCTGAAAATCTGTGCTATTCCCGTCAGGCTCTGATGGATTTGCAGGATAGAGACTAATGTCAACAATTTTGTGCGGGCCGATGGGAGCCTGATGGGTCTTTCGATCCTTAGCAGAATTGACAATGTCAGTTTTCACTGCTTGTTATTCAGGATAATACTGAGCACTCAGGATCCCTCAAGCCTAGCAACATGGTCTGGGTGGACACAGCCATGAATCAGGGTCTGATGTCATTACTGAATGGCCCCCAAATTCATGATAACAAATCCTCTAGCCAAGTCCACTGTGGTGAACAAGAACACCAATACTCCGCAAAATCCACCGCAGATGGTCAACCTGGACCAAGCTCAACTTCATGGAGATTTCAGCATCCCCGGTGCCGATCAGCGAATCTTGGACTTGGAGTTCTATGGCCGCAATCTTGCGGCCCTTAGCCAGTGTAACATTGGTCACAATATTATTCCACCCAATGTCACTGATATAGATACGCAGATTTCGAAGGTACAGCTGGAGTATTCAAAGATACAGCGCAAGATGTTCGAAGCCTTTTGGCCGAGATCACACCAAGCACCCCTGATGTGAATCTTCCAAGGGAGTTCGATAGATGGTTGTCTGCAACTCTCGCAGAATATCCCCTTGGTTGCATGTTGGTTGTCTTATTTCTGCCATGCAATCATGTACTGATCTACTGGAGATCTCGGACAGCAAACTTCTTTGGTTATTATCAAGATGTCATGGATACGATCAGTACCAGAACTGGTTCCCCGGTTCCAGCATGCTATCCATTGTTTCATTCTGGAATGGTGTGGAATGCTTGAAGTCTAGGATATTTGATTTGCCTAATCATGGTCTCTAGCTGAACAGTGGTCCTCCTTTCCCCTTTAATGTGCGGACTTTCATTGGTCTGCTGTAATTCTTGATGTACATATTGGACTTCAGGATCTTCGTCCACCTATATCAACATTGCCTCAATGCAACTTCCCTGGCACATCTGGGCGGGTCAGCTTGCGGGTGGAAGCTCAGGGACCTGTTTTCCAAGCTGGGACATTTAACATCATGGGATCTGGAAACATTGTGTGTGCTAGCGGCCTCCACCTTTAACCCACGATCAATAAGTTTCTCAGGAACACTATGCTTTGGGTTCTGGGTCATCCTTTGCCGATCCGCACTGGCAGGGAATACTTGGTTCTGCAGCCCCATGCCAAAATATCTGGCTTGTAAACCTGGCATTTCCAGTCAGCCTGGCTGGGGTCACAGATATGAATATTGATCTGGACTGTCGTGTGCCGGGAAACAATGTTGTTTCCCCATTCACATTCTGGGTCAATGGCATCCGACTGGCCTGTGTCCTATTCAATCGCAATGACGGGAGCAGTGAATATGACACATTCTGTGGTCCAACAGCCGCGAGTGCCTCGATTTGTGCTCAAGCCGACCGCATGCCGAAATTTCCTATGGGGACACTATCGGTGGCTGATTTTGCCTTCCATCCTATGTAGTGTTGAAATGAGCAGGGTCCATCATGCATCCTTGCTTTTACCATTTCCTCACCCTTCTCCGTAACCTCTATTTTTCCTTTACTATGCTCCGATCACTGATATTCCCACTTTTATCTCTACCCATGCTACCTTTCATTTCCCATTGTGCCTATATCTCCTGCCCCAATATATTTATTGGTACCTTGCTGGCTCAGTTGTGTAACAAGTTACAACCTGACCTTCCAACATGTACTTATATGCTATCACAGTATCACTATATTGTCACTATATCAGTAGATATAGCAAAGCCATTTCTACCACACACTGCTAGGAGTGTCACTTAATGGCAGTGTGAAAGAAATAGGGATGCGGTGGGAGGGGACTGAACGAGACTCACGATGCGCGTGAACACTGAAATCACCGTAGATTGTGATCGTGGTAACTTACCGTAAGAGAGGAAGCCAAAAATGGCTGTACTATGGTATCCTCCCACTATCCCAATGCACGCCAAATGCGCGCCACCTTTCCTTATCCTGTGGCAAGCCCAGTCCGCTCGTGCCAACCTCGCGTCCGCCTTGCCCCGGAATTTAGTAATTTTGATGTCCGAGGAGGCCGGTAATTGAATACCTTTTGAATACCTTTATTTCGGACAATTTTTACAAACGTGAAAAAAAAGGCCATGTATGTACTATCATGTAGCGCGCAGCTAATCACTCAGTACCCCAGTACTCAGTCGAGAAACTTATTGGTACATGAAGCCGGCCCGGTGTGATGTGACAGCACTGCGACGGCATATCTATATGGGGACGTGACAAATTACAATCAAATAAGGACCCACAGGTTTGCAAGTAATCCTTGACCATGACCATGGAATCTCCGTTTACGCAGCATCTGCACACGAACTACGTTCCATCCGAGACTGAAGCCAAAGCGATCAAAGCCCATCTCGTTCCCCACGCCTCCGAGGCATCGCGACTTCAAGCGCTCATAGAAGATCTCTGCGCACAGCGCCAAAGAGAGCTCGATTATATCGCGGCGCACGAAGCTCTACTCTCCCCCGCACGCCGGCTCCCGCAGGATGTTCTCCAAGAGATGTTCCTTGCCTGCCTTCCAACGACTCGGGATGCGGTCATGAGCGCTCGAGAAGCGCCTCTCCTCTTATGCCGCATCTGCAGCGCCTGGCGAGCAATCGCTCTCTCGATACCCGCGCTATGGGCATCTCTCCACATGCCCCTACAACACATATTCGAGAGAACCTTTACTGGACCCCCAATCATGTGGTTGGAGCGCTCCGGCCGGTGCCCTTTGTCGCTTTCACTCGTCGGGGCACGCACCATGGAACATTTCGAAACTTACGAGAGCGAATTCATTGATCCTCTCTTCTATTACCTGGAGGGATGCGCGCACCGCTTACAAAGCATTACCATGGACTACAGCTCGACCGATGGAATGCTGCGGCTCAAGGATATGTATTCACCTATCCTTGTGACGGCCAAAATCCAGGCTGTTCTGGATGAGATCATGGAGATGAAGCTTCTGACATCGCCCAGTCTGCGCAGGGTTCACCTGCGCATCTCTGGGTACCTTGATAATGGTATCGCCGGCGTGCCGTTGCGCTGGGGGTGTCTTACCCATCTTATCATCCACGCGTTCGTGGACCGCTACCCCCAGTCCGGATTATCTCCCAAGATGGCCCTCGACATCCTTGCCCGCTGCTCCCGGCTCATCTCATTCACCGTCGATACCAATAACTCCTCCGAACAAACCCTTTCTCATTCTTCAGCCGAATCGCCACTCATCCTGCGTTGCTTACGCGAGCTCATCCTGTGCCGATGCAACTCACCTCTAGGGCCGAACTCCATATCCCATATTCTGCGAAACCTCATCATGCCTGAACTACGCACCATACAGCTCCCGCGCACGGAGACCTCCCAGCGCGGCACATTCCCCTTCCTGTGCGACCTTGCCGGCCGCTCGCCGCTCGTTGAGGAGCTCCACATCGACCTCGCGCGCCTCGCGCCTGCGTCACTCGCGGACACCATCCCCATGCTTCATTCGCTCAAGCGACTCTACGTGCTAGCCTATGAGACGCCCGGTTTTGCGAACGTGGATCAGCTGCTCGCACTGCTCGTCCCGGAGCCCGGTGGAGCGCCACCGTGTCCCCTTCTCGGGGAACTCCAGATCACGGACTGCCCGTTAACGACTATCACGGGAGACATCACAACATTTGCGACGCGAATGCTCGATGGGGGGTGCAATGGTTTTACGCGCCTGGATATCAACTTTACGTTGTGGATGCCGCCGATAGAAGCTGAGGTGTATGCAGGGCTTGCTAGCCGCGGGCTCATACTCTCAGTGCGCTGCGCTCCCTCAGTGGCTCCTCCCAACTGTAATCCTTGGTATGGCCTTCAAGAATAGTCACTATTATCATCATCCCTCATTTTTAACAAAGATCATGGTGCTGTTGAGCGATTGGTCGTAGCTTCCAGTCTTCTATGAAATACTATTACTATATGCACAGAATATCACCTTTTCCAGCGCTTGGGGCCAGCGAATCTCGTACGTGTTCCTCGTCGTACATTAATACTTATTTGGAGGGATCATCTATTAGATGAACCCTCCAAAGAAGTCCACTGGAATCATTCCAAATTGCAAAGTGCCATAGGACGGCTCACTTCCCATCAGAAATCGGAGTGACCACGCCTACATATTTCAATTTAAAGCAATAGTTTGAGTGTGTCGAGTTTTGGCAGGTTTCTTCCGGCTTTTGTAGCCATTGCACGTCTTAAACTTGAACCTAGCCGCGTTGTGTACACTGGGAAGGGAGTTGGCGCCTATAGTCACTCAAGTGGCACGCTTTAGACGATCAAAGTATGTGCCTGTTCGTACACCGAGAAGCCCGAGTTCAAACCTGTAGCAGCATCGAGGTCCGTTCACGTAGAGCTTAACCACCTACAGGCTCGGTTAATGCCCCGATATCTTTCAATTTAATCCTCAAGTGACACTACCCAAAATAATATGCCTATCCAAACTATCAATGTCCGTCGCCCGAGAAGCGCGGGTTTCAACACGCTCAATCACGTGGACAGGTATTTGTCCTCCTTTAAGGAGGACAAATACCTGTCTCGAGTCGAACAAAGTTTTAGTTTAAGGACTCCTTGAACTAAAACTTTGTTCGACTCGAGGCTGGGCGACCACGGGACTACGGAAGCAAAAATCAGGTTTCGCTTCTCGGCTGTTAAGGTCAGCTCCCATCAATCGATGTGATGTTACATCTCAACGGCAGGCAAAAGTAGCGGGAGGCCACACGATGGCCACCACGACAGCCACTGGCACAAAGTTATACACGAAGCCCTTTGTCATTCCAGAGGGAAATCAATGCCGAGGTCCGTACACTCGATGTAGGCCTCGATTTCTCTCAGGACTGCCCAGTAAATGGGTACACGCGAGTTCTATATTAGCCGCAACGTTCTGTTGGAGTTATACATAGATCCGCTTATAAACGAACTGTTACGGACGGACCTTTTTGAAAATAGCCCCATACCTGCTCGGCGAGCAGGTATGCAGACGGCAGGCTATGGCCAGCGTGGCAGCGAACGGGTGAGAATTTCCTCCTGGCCAGTGACTCCACGACAGAGAATTGAACCTCATTGAACAGTTGTTGAACATGCGTCGATGCAAGATAATTAAATCCACCAACTTGAGTCATTAAACAGAAACGCCCTCTTTCCCTTGAGCCCCTCGTTCCAGGATTCCCACCGGCTTCGTCCGAGCGCAGCCCTCGTGGAAGCTGAAAATACATCGAGCCTCCCGTCGCCCGAAGGATAAAATTAGAAAATTCAACAAAAATCGACGGCTGGACTAAATTATTTGTTATTCACTTTTAATAATCTCAATTTGACAGGAAATGGGAGAAGGAAAGATGGCAAGCCAAGCTACTCGTCACTGAACTGAGGCGCACACTGTTGTCTCAGTCTGCGTTGCTAGGTTCCCATCAGAATCGGCACTAACATCCAGTGATCCACATACAGCCCCGCGTGCCTCTCACGTGGGCCGCGGCGGACACAGCCACCTGCATCGGCAATGGGTGAGTTGCCCGCTGTCCTTGACCTCCTGCTCTTTCCCTCCATCATCTCCTCCGGGTTTGCGTCCCTCTCCTTTCCCTCCCGATATTCCACGCTTTGGCCGACTGCCACCCTCTAGACTCTAGAAGACGAGAAGCTTACGACCTAGTCCTTGTATCACGCTAGAGCCGAAGGAAAGGCGGAAGGACGAGGAACATCATCCTAAACCCTGCAGCCTAATCGCTAGTACACAATCCCTTTCACGAACGGACGAAGAAGCAAGACAAAATGATGCACGAACGCGAGCACGACGACCCTTTCATTTCCGCATACAATCCGCCGCCGCAGACCGCGCCCTATTCCCCCTACTCCGACGGCCAGTACCCCGCCCACCCCTACGCACAGCCGCTGCGCCCTGCCGTGGAGTCGCTGGACTCTTACCGCGACGACCCTGTATATCCTCCCGGCTCGGCCAACAACAGCGCGCTCTTATTGCCGACCTCCACGGCGGCACCAGGCGCGATGTCGCAGCGCTCCTACGGACCAGACTACGGGGGGCCCTACGCCGCACGCTCGTCGGGCAAGAAGAAGCGCGCCATCGGGTTCGGCGTCGTCGCCGCCATCATCGTCATCGCCGCCGCCGTGGTCCTCCCGGTGTACTTCCTCGTCATCAAGAAGAACAACGCCTCCACCGCTGCGGCGGCGAGCTCGAACAACTCGGGCAAGAACGGCACTAGCACGAGCGGCGGGAAGGTCATCGGCGCGGTGACGGGCGGGGACGGGAGCACGGTGATGATGACCAGTGGCGCGACGTTCGTGTACAACAACTCGTTTGGTGGATATTGTGCGCCTCATCTTTTTTTGTCCCCCCTGATGTCGTTTTCTGACGCGATGTGTAGGGGCCGCGGACGCGACGAATCCCTTTGGCTCGGCGGGGCGCGCGAATAGCTGGACGCCGATGCTGAACGAGAGCTGGAACTGGGGGACCGACCGGGTGTACGGTGTCAATCTGGGCGGGTGGTTTGTGCTCGAGCCGTGTACGTGTCTCTCCCTTTGCTTTCCCTCCATCCCCGCTTTCGTGACCGCGTTCTCGTGGAGCAGCGATCACCGTTTGTCAATCGGACTGGGAGGGGTGCTTGAGCCTACACGCTCGACCTTGGCGTCGACTGTACGGCCGACAGGATATGCCAGTCCGCCTGCCTGTGGCAGAGGCGTCAGTCATCGCTGTCTTCCCCTCCCCGCGTCCCTCCCCTCCCCGCATCATATCTCTCGCCCCCTCAGGGCGCTCTTACTCGCCCCTCCTCCTCTCGATGCCGCCGCGGAGACTGACCCCTCCTTCTAGTCATCACCCCCGCGCTCTTCCAGGCGTACCCCTCCGCGGCGGACGAGTGGACGCTCTCGGCGCTCATGCGCGCGGACGGTACGCTGCAGGCGACGATGGAGAAGCACTACGACACGTTCATCGTGCGTCTCTCCTCCTCTTCCTTCTCCCCGTCCTCCCCATCTTCTCTCGTCCTCCTCTTCCTCCCGTCCTTTTGCCCCTTCTCGTCTTCCCGTCCTGCCTGCCCTCCCCACTCCCTATCCTCCTCTCAGCTACGCCCGCCGTCCTGCCCCTCCCGCCCCACATCATCCTCCGTCCTCGTCCGCCCTCCCGTCTTCGAGCACCCGCTAACCCACCTCCCAGACGGAGCACGACATCGCGCAGATCGCGGGCGCGGGGCTCAACTGGGTGCGCGTGCCCATCCCGTACTGGGCGATCAGGTGTGTGTCTTCTCGTCCTCTTCTTCCTTCCTCCATCCTCTCTTTTTCGCTTTCGCTGTCCGTTTTCTCGTGGCGGGGCGCGTTTCCGCATCACGAGGCGTCGTCGTCTTTTCGTTTCTCGGCGTGGGAGCCTACCCCGTCTGCCTGTTCTCCTCATGCTTTGCTGTGTCGGGAGGCGGCGCGCCTGTGTCGGGGGCGCATGGGTGACGGGGAGCTCGCGCCAGGGGAGGGCTGCGGCTCATCGGGGAGGGTGGATATATGCGCGGTGGAGTGGGAGATGCGCTGGGACAGGCGGTGCCCGCGGGTCGCGGATGAGCCAGGAGGAGACCCGAGCCGCGAAGAGGATGGCAGAGGTCGGAGACGGACGCGGGGACTGAGAGCAGCGGGCTCTTGCGGCGATCATATCGCTTGAGCGCGGGTGCGACGGCTAGAGGCCGCGCGGCCCAACCCACCGCGGCGCGGCGCTTGGCGTCGCGTCCCTGACCAGCGACGGAGATGGGGAGACGGCGGGCGTGTATCCCTATCGACCCTTTGAGACGGCGCAACGGGCGGGCCATGCGAGTCTCTGCGCAGCGGCTCGAGAGACGCGTAGAGCGGTCAGAGCCCGATACTTGAGACGTGGAAGTGGAGGGCATATTCCTCGGTACGGCGCAGGGTTACGCGCGGGGAACCGGCGTGGCGCCTACGTGGAAGGCGCCGAGACTTGGGATATGAAGCAGCGCTAGATGCGGGTGGTGGTGGGACAGGAGAGGGGACAGGAGAGGGAGCAGCGCGACGTGGTGGCAGCGGGGCGGAGGGCGCGGGACGCGGGACCATGGAGCGAGACTCCGGTCAGTCCAGAAGCGGGACCCAAGCGCCGGATGCGCGGAGTGCACTTGGGGGGCCTCAGGAGATGTATGCGCAGGACTTTGCGTCGATGAGTCTCCGGCACCAGGAAAAGAACGAGGCAGACGCTCGATACGCAGGATGGCCCACGGGCTGGACCGCGTCACGGTCCAGACAAGCAGTGGGACGTCGCTGCGGATGCGTCGCTATGACTGCTGGGGTCCATTCGTGTGCTGCGCGCGGAAAGACCAGATTCGAGCTGTTTCGCTTACCATATCCTGCGAGTGTGTCCGTGACGTCGTCCGCATGTGCCTCTGCTGTGTCCGAGGCCTGGGCTTTTGGGATCTGGAGGAGCGGAGGGGGTGGGGCGAGCCGATCAACCGTTCCCTCTCCCTCGATATCTTCCTTCCTCTCCTTCTAACGTACATCCCTTGCAGTTCATGGTCCGATGTTGGTAAAGACTCCACAGGCGCAACCGTCGCAGAGCCTTTCCTTGAGGGCGTCTGCTGGAAGTATGTATTCTACTCTGCACGTATGCTAGAAGATTGCTGACGGGCTGCTTGCCCAGATACGTCGTTCGTCTTCTCGGTTGGGCGCGCAAGTATGGGCTTCGCGTAAACCTGGACCTGCATACGATCCCAGGATCGCAGAATGGTTTGTTCCTTCCTTTTGCTTTCACTCCCAGCTGACGGCGCGTCTTCGAGGCTATAACCACTCCGGCAAGCTTGGGCAGGTCAACTTCCTCAACGGTGTCATGGGAGTCGCGAACGCGCAACGCGCGCTGGACTATATTCGCATCATAACCGAGTTTATCACCCAGCCGGAGTGGGCGGATGTCGTGCCGCAATTTGGTATCATGAACGAGGGTGCGCCGGCTTCCCTTCTCCGTCTGCCTTACTCAGGATGCTCATTTGACCTTCAGCGCTGATGAGCGCGATTGGACGCGCCCAGCTCACGTCGTTCTACCTGCAGGCACACAACATGATCCGGGGAATCACGGGCGTAGGTGCGGGGCACGGGCCCTTCATATCCATCCACGACGGCTTCCAGGTATGGTCCCGCGTCCTCCGAGTCCTCCCCCGGCTAATCGTCGCTTTCAAGGGCGTCAGCTCATGGGCGGGCTTCCTCCCAGGCTCGGACCGCGTCATCCTTGACACCCACCCCTACTTCGCGTTCGACCAGCAGAAGAACGACGCGCCGATTGCGACGAGTGAGGATGCGGCGACCGCAGGAGGCATCTGGCCAGCGCAGGCATGTAGTGCTTGGGGCCCGTCCTTAAATACAAGGTGAGTCCGTACCCACCACAGTGTACTTCTTTGGACGCTTAGAAGGCTGCGACGGCGGCGGGGGAACTCCAGCTGTGCATGGTAGAATCATACTCCCATCGCCGGCTGTTGTCCCTCGCCGCCCATCTGGGGCTCGCTCCGGGACCTTAAGTCGCGTTCTGCCCTATCAACACGCGATTTCCTTATTGGGATGAGCTGACATAATTTTTTTTTTCTCCCCACCTTTGCTTTCCGCAACATTGGGCTGCAGTGTGGCTCGCAGCTCCTTCCATGCTCTAGGAACGACTCGCTGACATAACAATCCCTTCTTTTAGTCGGACGGCATTCGGTGTAACCGTGGCGGGCGAGTTCAGCAACGGGTACAACGATTGTGGGCTGTACCTTACGGGGGTGAACGGCACCACGAGCTTCGGCGGAAACTGCGCGCTCTTCCAGGACTCCTCGACATGGAATGCAAGCTTGAAAGCGGGTGTTCAGCAGTTTGCGCTGGCCAGCATGGACGCGACACAAAACTGGTACTTCTGGACATGGAAGGTGCGCGTTTTTCTACTGGTCCTCCCATTCGCTACATCTTCTGATGACCGGGTATGCAGATCGGCCCCGCCCTCGACGGCGTCGTGCGCTCGCCACTCTGGTCGTACCAGCTCGGGCTTGAAAGCGGGTGGATGCCGACTGACCCACGCACCGCTATAGGCAAGTGCGCCGCGCGCGGCGTCACGGGTCCGCAGTTCTCGGGGACGTACAGCGCATGGCAGACGGGTGGCGCGGGTGCAGGGACGATCGATCCTGCGGCTGTCGCGTCGTTCGGGCAGTGGCCACCCGCGACGATTAGTAACGTCGACGCGCTCGCGACCTCGCTGCCGACGTATACGGCGACGGCGAGCATCCCGAGCTTGACGTTTGTGACACCCACGGCGACGGGGAGCGCGGACGCAGCGGTGACGGCGGCGCCGACGGTGAGCGTCGGGTCGGGGTGGTTCGCTGCGCAGGACACGGCACTGGCCGTTACCCCTGTCGCGGGGTGCACGTACCCCAACGCCTGGAGCGCGGTGGGCTCGCCCGTCCCGACAGTCTGCAAAGGTGCCTGAGGGTGCCTGCTATGTTAGAGACACTCAGGCACGGATCTTCTCTACCTACATTCGCTGTCCCCCTTCCCTGTCGTTTACCTTTCGCTGGACTTCTCTCGCACCGGGCACACAGCACACACCTTATCATATCATACTCGTACAAACTTATCTACTTTTTGGTCTCGATTTTGGGTAACTTATATATATTCGCCTTCGTCTTTTGCTAATGGGCATTCGCTTCCTGCTGTATGTATATTCGGTTCGGGTTTGCGGATGGTTTTCGGTTCGCTGGTCGCACGAAGACTCGACGGTGGTTTGCATGGCACCTGAGAGACCGGGCCCCTTGACCGATTCAAAGGTCAAAAGAGAGCGTCCACACTTCATATACGATACTCCAAGTAAAATACAAGGATTGTGGATCCCGTGCTTCCTTCAACCGTTTAGTCGGCGAGGAGAGTATAAGGATTCTCATTATTTCGAGTTAATTGCAGTCTTCATAGTGGAATGGACGGTACTTGTTTGAAGGCTGCGTACGGCGGAAATAACCATCGATTACTAGACGTTTGCAACGGTTAAATACAACGTCCGAAGGGAACTAATAGAGAATTCAAACTTTTCCAAGTTCAACCCTGCGTCGTACACCAGATAATATGATTTAAGATGCCCTTGGGACCTGGCTATTGGACAAGAATGTCCTCACGGATTACAAATGAAGGCTATGATACATTTGATACATTTTCTTTCAATTACAATCTAATTGTGCGGGGCCAAGAACCCAGCACCGTCATTCGAGCTCCATCTGCACCGTTCCCGCGAATGCTGCGAACACAGGACGTGTGGCATCTCGCCGCGCGAGGTTCTCGTAGAAGTCGGACATGAACACCTCAGGTCGTAATAGGTCTGAATTCCGGCTGTGCTCTAGGAGTGCAATCGTCGAGCGCGTATTGAAGGATTCTGGGAGCACGAACGGCTGGAGCCGGGGCGGCTCAGAGGGCACCGCAAATTGTAATTGGGGAGGGATGTAGTCTGTGGGATATGGATTGGGCCCGGTGTCGTCTACTTGCATCGGTGTCAGCGTGCGCAGGATGGGCTGCGCGGGTATGCGTGCAATGGAGGCAGGTTGGAGGCGGGAGAGGAGATATGAGGCTAATGGCGCAGGTGGTGCATCGGGGACGAGAGGCTGCGTCAATGGAGCACGCGACGCGGGCTGCGATGGCGGCGGTGACGGCGGGACTATCCCACGTTGAGACAATTGGTCTGACCCATTTCGTGGGTTAAAGCGCGGTACTAGTTGTGGAGTCACGGCTGGGTACGGGGAGGCCTTTTGCAGCAGGATCACGATGGGCACAGACCGATCCAGGGGGCGACGATGCACCTGAGGTTCCAAGGAACGGTTATATCTATATCGGTATTGGTTCAATTGCCCTCTGGTGAGAGCTATATGAGGGGAGATCATGTTTGGAGATGGATATCGGACGCACAGATACGGTGATCGGGAGCGGTCGTAGTCCTCGAGGCGCGATGGAGGCGGAAGGTTCGTCTTTGTCCGGGACGACGGCGCGGGGGTTTGGAAGCAGACACCATTTGAGTCCTCGGACGGGCGAGCGCGCTTCTCAGGTGGAGTAAGCTGAGCTCGCCACAGCCCGTCCAGTGGAGCGAACGAGCCTTGATCGAGCCTAACAAGTGCGGCCACAAGGGCGACGAAGACGGCGAGGCTTTTCGACGTCTCAAGGACAGCGGAGGCGGTGTGAGCACGGGTTATGAAGCCCAGAACGAAGATGCAGATGACGGCGGTGCTCAGTGAGATCATGGTGAACGAGGACGCGCGGTTTGTGGGCGTATATACTGTTAGCGCCTTTTGTCTTGATTTGCGCCACATCACCAGGGACTATACAAGAGTATGCAACAAGGGAAAGCTGTATCCAAGCCTTTACAATGAATCCTGAATCTGTGGGGCTTACCGAAGGCACCGAACAAACTCAAGGTCCGTTGGAGAGCGTTTTTTGGGCGGAAGCAAAGCTGTAAAGGTGGTGCGGAGCGCGGCTACTGTTCCCAGCAGTGCAGATGACAGATACCGCCCGCTGCGGGCCCATGTTGAGATTGGACCTCGGGCTTGTGGCGAGCTTGGAAGGGCGGCCGTCAAGCGGCGGTTGTCGTGAAGAACAAGGTTAAGTAGAGAACAAAGGTAAGAGCATGCCCGGGCCGAGCGAAAGCCGGCATCAAAATTTTCGGCCGGTCCGCCGGACCGCATGCCCATCTCACCAAAAGGTTTGTTCACCTATGTACTACCAGTTCCAACCTACGATTTACAATCATTGAAAGGTGGCAAATAGCACGTCTGACATAATCTTCGGGTAAAATTATCGTTTGAGACGCCTAGCATACTTGACGTCGTTGTTCCCTCCGAGTAAGAAACGACGGTCATGAGGGCTAGCCTTGACGATCCCCGCAGACAAAAGTGCATTTTCAGTGATGTATTCCGGTCTGCATCGTTTAAGATGTTGAAGACACCGTTAAGAAGGTCGATGACACCGGTGAGGATGAGTGCCGACTTTTCTAAAGGGGGCTGCTGACCCGAAAGCACAACGAGATGGAGATGCTTGATCAGCAAAATTGCGAGGTCGGAGACGCTTCCACCTGAACCATCGATTACCTCTTGAAGATTGCGAGGTTGGCTAGGTTTCAGATCGAGGGCGACGAATTGGCAGACGTCGTGGAAGCCCGGTCGGCTGATACGATCAGGAAAGCGAATGAACGTCGCCCACGCGCGGGACACAACGACCCGCAGGGCCGGAAGTTGCGTCGATCATGGCTTTGTTCCTGCCGTGCGATCGCAGGTCCAATATCGTGGACATGTATACCGCGTACGTCGATTTGGCGGACGCTGCGGCAAGGGAGTCATCCATGAAGGACATCCACTTTCAAGCGCGCTGCGAGATGTCGACCGATGCCTCTTCTGGAAGCCCGAATGCTTTTCGGCCAGAGATGAGTGCCTTGATCGAGAGAATGACGCGACGAAGGAGCGGATCGAGTGTGCCAGCCTGCCAGGAGGGTTTAAGTCTATCTGCTGGAAACTAGGGATTGTTTCTGGGTCCAGGATGACAATAAACACAGGAAGAAAAGGCGTGGGCCGGGAGAACGCTTGGTCTTGCCCGCAATGCGGCAGAGATCAACGAAATCTTGAAGATCCCGAAGCGTACCGTAGACGGCCGTGTTGGCGAGCTGCTGCAAAGGATCATCAATGGTTGACATACGTGTCTTGAATTGAAGTAAAGCTCACCCTGTTTGCAGGCAGCTGTTGCCCAGTTCTAATGAGCGATGTGGTGGCATGGGAGAAAGAACGCCGGCACGTGTCCTGCCTTGCACGTGCGCGGGACGCGGATGATGTGACTGTGACGCGACGCATCTTGTCGCTCTCCACTGTGTCCACAGTCTCCGCCTGAACTCACGGGATCGCCCTAATTCTCTGTAATTTCTCGGACACTCCGATATACGCGAGAACGCGCCGTGTCTGACTCCAGTTTCCGGAGAAAAAGGTCGCTCAATTGACGCCAAAATTGCACTAAAAAGAACAAAAAAGAAACGGCATCTCAAAGCGTCAGGCTCGAGCTCGGCAGCACAGATAACTCGTGTCTTAGCGCAGAACTCCTGGGGTCTGATTTATGGTCTGACCGGCGCATCTTCGCGGCATCGTATTGTTTCTGAGTCTGCCGACACGAACACGATCATCATCGATGTATGCTAGTGTGGGCACTGGCGCCTGGCGCAAGTCTATTATCCGACTCCTCCGCCACGCTGTGTTCTATTCATCTCGCGCAAGGTTAACTCTTCGTTCTCCTCGGATCCATGGACCATGATTCAGCAACGCACTCTCCTCACGATTTCCGTCTTCGCCATCGGTCAGACGTCGGGCCGCTTCAAGTTCCGCATGTCACATCCACTACTGTCAGTGGCAGAGAGGATGAAGATTCACTCCTCTGAAACCGCTCAGGTCTGAACAAGGTCAAGACCAACGCGAGAAGCTGGGCCTCTGGAATTCTAGACATCTGCTCATAATCGACAATATCCGGCGTAACATGCGGACGCAGAAAAGCTCTCGAAAACTCCGAAAAACGGAAAATCAGAGCGGCGACCTCCTCGGGCTCGTAGCCTCTCGCGCGCCTCTCCTCGCGCGCCTCTCGGCCGTTTATTTCGGCTGGGCCGTGTGAGGTATACGAATCACGACTCCAGCCTTCGGATCGCCGACGCCTACATCTCTTCGCGTGGTTTCCCCCATCAAGCTCAGCAAGCATGAACGCCCGTCGATTAACATTTCCATTAATTATGATTTTGCAGTTTATTTACATAGTTTCAGGTGCACTTTCTCCGTAGGTCAAGATTTCCCCTTATTGGGTGTGCGCAGTGACATCTGCGCGCCAGCTTATAGGATGTTATTGTGTCTGCCTCGCTTGCGCGCCTCATGTCCGACCCGGCGGGGAGCCTGAGTCGAACATGCCAGTGATCCACGCTTCATGGACCTGTGCCGCGATATTCCCGAAAGCCGGGCATCGCTCTCTTGCCCCCGCTTACAGGTTTCCTCGGCCCGTCGACTGTGGGATACCCTTGAGCTTTAAGGTCTCAATCCCACACAATTGATGCCACGAGTTCAATCGCGCACCGGATATGTTGACCGGGCCACGAGGCACAAGTCAGTTCCCCGCTTACTGCTCCTGCTGGACGCCGTTTCTGACGAGACAATACTACTAGGTGCGCGGTTGATAACTACCAAAGAAAGAAAGAAACGCAGACGGCGACCTCGATGCGCCAGGCCCCCGGGCTCCATGGCCAGACATCTTTATCGTTATCTTCAACAGGATCTGACATACCCAAGAAGCGAAAGTGCCCCGCCTCGAGGCCCGGATGGATCTCGCGAACACCGATCCTCTACGGCTGGCCGTCGATCTGCCTTTCCTCCATACTTACTCGATCCTACTCGATCCCACACGTGCGAAAGCGCCTCGCCTTGGATCTCGCTGCTATATGGACGCTCTGAATCGTGCGTTCGACGATCGCGCGGAGATGCAATGTTCTGAATCTAGAGCCGAGTGCCGAGAGGTGATTGTCCGTATCGCCGTGTATCTGGCCCAGGAACGACCGGGACAAGACATCAAACGAACAATCCTGGTCCTGGGTACGCGTCATCCCACGATTCAACGCCTGGAAGACGGATGCTCTCAAGATACAAGTTGCCCAGCTGCATTAGGCCGGAGAAGGAGAGAGCAGGCCGGGAGCTCCCGGCGATACAACATAGCCCCCGCTCGTGATGAAAGCCCTGCACGTTTCCAACTCGCGTACGGCATCTTTCCAACCATCTTGCGATTCTTTGGCGCTGACGGTAGCCGGCCACACTTTTGTTTCGCTTGTTCTACCTCGGAGACGTGTCTGGGTCATAATTTCGCGGTCCATAGGCTCGTTCGTTCATTCAATCTAACAGATCCGGATTCCGCAACGCAAAACATACAGTACTAAAATCAACACAAGCAACTGAACCTCCAAAATCTATACTCCCCCTCTCGACGGCGCAGAACGCTGGAGGGAATGACTAGCCTCTCCAAAGCCTCTCTGACATATGCCGCACAGCGTGCGTACATGTCGAATTTGGAGACGAATCTAATGCAACTTACCGTTGCGGTTCATATGCATGTAAGTAGATCCGTGTCTGGGTTAATAAATTTCAGGAGGCTGTATACGAACCCTACATACTGAATCGAAGCTCAACTCAACATCGAATCGCCGCCGCCGCCGCTCTTTCGCCGGCGCCGCTACGTTGCAACCACCTCTGTCCGCGCCACGCCGACTCGATGATAATTAATGGTGTACAGCAGGCCGACTAGTTTTAACCCCGACCGTTCTACTCATAGCCCCACCTCGTGCGCGAATGCCATTGAAATGCGGCGCGTCGGCTTCAACTTGTTACTTGACTTGAGTGTGCCATGTGGATTTCGGTCGATGGACCGATCTTCGTGGACTTATGCAAGCAAGTAAAAACCAATACTTGAACACTCGTGCCGAGACATGAAGCTATGCCTGTATGCCTCTGTATGTCAATCAATGTATGCCCGAAATTTTGAGGATGCCCATGAAAGGAAAACGACTTGCCACATCCCAAACCTGCGTGAATTTCATGAGTCATGTGGCGGGCGAACCACCTGAAAAACACAGTGCGCGCCCATCAGACTGAACAACGAAAACAAAATACAAAACAGTAAACTAGGAACCAAGCAGGCCGGTCGGCCGATCGGGATTCGGGATTCGGGAGACGCGACCGAGCAAGCACCGCCACCAGCTTCTGTCATCTGATTCCACCCGCTCGTCCTCGTCCTCTCAGTCCAGCTCGCGCGCTGCGCCCATCTGACCCCCAGATTACCGTGACGAACCCCTTGCGAAACCCCGCGTCACGCATCCCGCCTCGAACGCCCTATGTACCGGTACCGACCAAGCCCGAGGACGGAACATCGCGGAAATCGGAAGGAACTTATCGCAACTGCAATGGTCACCGGTGGGCGCGTTCGGTCGCGTCTTGAGGCCAGTCTTCTGGGCGTCGACGTGCATCGACTGCATTGACTGTACTGGAGGGATCTTCGATGGGCTCGGCCTCGTGTCCCGTCTCTCGTCTCTCCAGGTATCTGCAAGTTGTCGACCTGAGGCTGGGAGATGGGACCACGATCACTATTAGACTAACCCCTCAGCGAGCCCACCGTTCGCTGCAATAGCTCTCTCTGTGCTCGCGCACCGTCTGGACCCGCTCGCTTCCTCACCCTGCTTGGACCGCGAGTCGCAGAACCCCGCGCGCCATGGTAGTGAACCCAACCCCGCCTGACAAGGGATAGTACGGATATATGCGCCCTTCCCTGGACCCGTGACACGAGGGGGCCCCGAGGGCCCATACTACTCTCAACTATCCGCGCCAGGACCAGTCTTGCTACTGTAGAGCCAGCGAGTCCGAGTCCCGGCAATGGGACGCCGTCCCTGGGGCCTGTATGGACTTGCGGCTGGTCAAGTACGCCCTCCATCTGTGCGGCCTCCTACTGGCCAGAACGCGGGCTCAGCTCGCCCGCTGATCGGACGAGTCCAACTGGTACCGGGGGTGCAGACGCGAGCCCGGGGGAAAGGATGCCAGTGGATATATGCGCCGGTATATATTTCTCTCCACCCGTCGCTATTCGCCTCTGAGATCGCGCTACAGACTACAGGCGTCGTATCCCGCCTCCGTGCCACGGGGTGTGCCGACAGGGCCAGCCGCGGATCTGGGGTCCCCCCGAAATATCCAACTGGCAATGCCAATCCGCATCTAAATGACGAGGCTGAAGAGCGATACTGTTGCAGTGTATCCGGGGTTCGTCGTCGAACTGTAACCTAACTCTTCGCTCTATTCATCTGATACTGATACCCTGCGTTTCAGCAGCCATGGCCAGCTGTATTGTACTGTATACCGAGGCACACGTGCGCGTCCTCACCGGGGCTCGCGCACCGACCGTCCTCCTCGCCCCGCTGGCGATGGCGGTTAACGCGTAAATCGACACAAAGGCTTGTTCAAGTTCGACTTGTTCCATGCGTCTAGCGTACTCCGGGTCCGCGAGCCATCCTCGCACCGCCGCTCAAGCTTCAAGCTTCAAGCTTCAAGATAGAGAAAGCGTCCCCTGCTTAAGCTTCTCCTCGCCTTAGCGCACTGCAGGATCGTCGTCGCGTTTGCGCCAGCCCAAGCGCGGTTCCAACCCAACCGCGCCCCCTCGTCCTCGTCCTCGTCCCTCCTCGACACGCGTCCTACCCTCCCGCCCATCGTCCGGTCGCGCGATCCCAGCGCGCGCCTCTACTGCACCCCGCCCCCCTCGCACTCGTATTTCCTGTCAGTAACGGCCGACCTTCGCTCCACACGCTGAAACGCCGTCTCAGCCGGAGGAGGAGGCCGGTAACATGACATGACATACCGCGAAGACGCCGCCGCCCATCCAATAGCATCCAATCCAATAGCCTCCAATTCAGTTGAGTGCGGCAGCCGGCAGCCCGTTACGGCATCCACGATCATTAGCGGTAGGGAGCTTCTCGTGCCCCTTCGGGCGCTGACGACGGCGTGTCAGTGTTACTATGTGAGCGTCGAGGAGGTCGCGTGCCGCTCGGAGCGGGGGCGTTGTCGTTGTGGGCGCATCCTCGGCTCGCGATTTTCTGTTGCTCAAAGGTACGTACCGTAGTCCTGCTTTTCCCTCTCTTTCTTCTCTTTCTTCGCGGCTCTGATCAAGCTCTGATTTAGACGCGACGGGCAGAGCCTAGCGCTGTCTACATACTACACTGACAGGCTAGTACTAGTAGCGAACGGAACTCCCGACATCGACACAATGACGGGCGTGCCGGCGGCAGCTGGACTGGACTGAATTGAACGCGGATCAGCTGGCGTTGCTGGGAGCCCGGAGTTCGGAGTCCGGGCTCGTACGCGACGCGACGCGAGGGCGTTCGGCGGCTTACGTCCGCCGTGCGTCTGCCTCGGAGGTGGCAACAGCGACCACTATGTATGTAGGCGCATACACAAGTTCTGCACCTGCTCGAAAGTTGGTCGAGTCCGGTTCGATGGCGTCGTAGGGCGCTCCTCTCCATCTCCTTCCCCCCCTGTTCAACTCTTCTTCAAAGCTTCAAAACCACCGACCTGAGGCGCACGCATCGCAGGCCGCGGGCGCGGATGATCGATGATCGATGATCGATGAGTCTGACAATCCCGCTCGCTCATTTAAATTTCACGCGCACCGCCAGCACCGCAACGCGTACGGAACGCGGTTCGAAAACCCTTGGGGGCAACAACGGCGACGCCCTGTACGTAAACGCGTTACCAGTACGTAAACGCGTCAATAATAATATGGGCGTTCGCCGGCGGGCTCGGGTTCTTGTCAGTTTTTCGGCTAGCCTCTTTTTTGGCGCTGTCCCTCTCCAGTGCTCTGGACACTTGACTGGACATCGCGGACTCGGCGATTTCCGCGTCCCTTGCGCGAGCGTTGCGTTATGTGGGCCAGTTTTGCGACTCAATTGAATCGATGAGGGCATACCTGTCAGGTCAGGTTGCAAGTCTCTTGACAGATATTGCGGGCGTGCGTGATCTCTATCTGCCAACCAGCCTTAATTTCCGCTCGGATGCAACACCATCCCAGAACGAACGAACGTACGCAGCTCTTCGTGGGCAGGCCCGCAACAGGCCCGTCTACTAATACTAATTACCATCCAAGTACGTTGGCTCCAAGGTCGGCTTCTCGAGGTACGCGCCGTTCAACAGCCCAATTAATGGCAACGATGACTGAAGTCTGAGGCCCAGGCCTTTTGGCGCACACCGTTACGGCAAGTAAACGCTTCCCGTCAACTTCCCGTTGCCGCCCGCAGTCAGAATCCGGCAACGTATGTATACGGTGTTACTGCGCGCCAACGTCCCGCGACCCGCTGACCCCCGCGTCGTCCTCGATATCCACCCGCGCCTGCGCTCGAACTTCGAAGCCGCCGTTGTCCGCCTTGGCCGCCGGGAGCAGAGCGAGCGCAACGCGCATTTCCGGGGTGGTGACCAATACGCGGTTGCGACTCGGGGGCGACAGCCCTGATTGATGCGTGCGGCGAGCCCCCCCGGCGGGAAGCGCCTTCCCAATGGAACAGCGACAAACCAATGGACAGCGACAAACAGCCGGCCCTCGCGTTACGGCTTCGAAGCCTGCGGCCTTCTTTTCTTCGCGTCGCTTCTGCTGCCCTGCCCTGGACGTGTATTACTAGCGCCGCGACCCCGTCCCTCTGCCTCTACCTTCATCTTCTCCCCCGCCCCCGCCTTGCTCGTCGCTCGTCCGCCCCCAACCACCGTCGCTCGAGTCGCTCCGACCACATCGACATCGACCGGACAGCGGCCCTCGCAACCCCTATTCGCGACCGTTAAGAGCGCACATCTGCTCGTGTGCTCGGATTGTGCTCACACTCGCAACCCACCCGACATGCCCTCCCGCACGCGCACGCACCACTCCTCCCTGTCCGACCCCTTCGCCGCGGCGCTGCAGCCGCCCGCGGACGAGACGCCCGCGGCGCGCCAGGCGCGCGTCGCCGCGGAGGCGGAGCAGCAGCGCGTGAGCGACCGCATCGACGACGACCTGCGCCGCGAGCGCGCGGAGCGCAAGCGGCGCGCGAAGCGCGAGGTGCGCGTGCTCCTCCTCGGGCAGAGCGAGTCCGGGAAGAGCACCGTGCTCAAAAGTGCGTCCCCCCCTTCTTCCCCCCCCTTCTCCCCTCCACGGCTGACGGGCGGGGTGCGCGTGGGGGTAGACTTCCGGCTGAAGTACGCGCCGAACCAGTGGAAGGCGGAGCTGCGCGCGTGGCGCGCCGTCGTCCAGCTGAACCTCATCCAAAACGTGCTCACGCTGCTCGACGTAATGCACGACCGGCTCCTCCTCCCGGACTCCTCCCCCGACGCCCTGCCGCCCCCGCCGACGATGTCGTTCTGCGACGGCGACGGCGACGCGCGCGCGTCGCTGGACTCCACCGCGACCGCGACTGCTGCGCGCGCGGTCGTGCTGACGCCGCTGCACCAGGTGCTGCACATGCGCTTGTCGCCCCTCAGGGCGGTCGAGGCGGACTTGAGACGCCGCCTCGGCGCGGGCGACCCCGAGTTCGCGTTCGCGAACGGGGAGGACGGCGCGCTGGGCGGGGCGGGCGCGCTCGAGCGGCGGGGGGCGGCCGGGCGCGAGTTCAGCGTGCGCGGGTGGATTGGCGCGCTGGGGCTTGCGGGCGGCGCGGACGGCGGGGACGGGGAAGGGGGAGGGGGAGGAGGGGAGAAAAGGGAGAGGGTGGGGGAGGGCGAGGAGGGGAGGGAGGGGAAGGTGGACGCGGCGACGGAGATCCTGGCGACGGTGTGCGACGACATCGTCGCGCTGTGGGAGGACCCCGGGCTGCGCGAGCTGCTGCGCGCGCGCGGGCTGCGCATCGAGGACCGCCCGGGCTTGTGCGTCCTCTTCTCCCCCTCCCCTTGCGTGCCCGTTGCGTGAGCGGAGTGTGTGGGCGTGCGCTGACGACGGACGCGCAGTTTTTTGAGCGACACGGCGCGCATCACGAGCCGCGACTACGTGCCGAGCGACAACGACGTCGTGCGCGCGCGGCTGCGCACGCTCGGCGTGCAGGAGTGGCGCATCCGCCTCGAGCACGGTGCGTCCTGCCCCTCCCTTCCCCTCGCCCTTCCCCGCCCCTCGCCCCCCCTCCCTGCCGTGGTCGTGGACGGTGTAATGTAGTATGCTGTGCCGGGCTGCGCTGACGTCCCGCTCCGCGTTCGCTCCCCAGCGATGCTTACGTTGTCCTCCGCAGACGAGCAGTTCGGGTCCGAGTGGGTCATCTACGACGTCGGCGGGGCGCGCTCCATGGTGCGTCCCTCCGTTCCTTTTTTTTTCTGGTGGAGAGATGCTGAGGAGGAGGGGTGGGTGTAGCGCCACGCGTGGCTCCCGTTCTTCGACGCGGTGAACGCTATCATCTTCCGTGCGTCTCTTCCCTCCCCTCCCCTTCCCCCCCTCCCCTCCCCCGCCCGCTGACCCGCCTTTCCCCGCCACAGTCGCGCGTGCGTACCCTCCCCTCTATAAGTGCTTAAGACGACTTACCCGCGTGTGCCGTGATGACCAGCGATCTCGTGCTTCGACGAGCGCCTCGCGGAGGACCCGGCGGTGAACCGCCTGGAGGACTCGCTGCTGCTGTGGCGCGCGATCGTGTCGTCGAAGCTGCTCGGGAAGACGACGCTCATTGTGTTTCTGAATAAGTGTGATTTGCTCAAGCGGTGCGGCGCCTTCTCCCTTCCTTCCTTCCCCTCTTCCTTCCCCCTATACCCTAAAAGCACGGCTGACGCGGCGCAGGAAGCTGCAGAGCGGGATCATGGTGAACAAGCACCTCATCTCCTTCGGCGCGCGCCAGAACGAGGTCGGCGTCGTCGTCAAGTGTGCGTCCCCTCCCTCTCCCTCTCCACAACCCAAAGGTGGGGTGGAAAGCGCGATGCTGATGTGTGTGTTGGGGTGGGCGTGTGTAGATTTGAAGGAGAAGTTCAAGGACATACTGCGCGCGGACGCGTCGGAGCCGCGCACGACGTATCTGTATGCGACGTCTGTCACTGTGCGTCCTACTTCCTCTCTCCCCCCCCTCCTCTCTCCGCCCTTCTCCGTCGTTCGTTTTGTGCAAGCGGCGGTCGTTGACTGAGATTATGGTTATAGGACACAAAAGCCACAGCGGCGACGCTCAACATCGGTGCGCCCCCTCCCCTCCCCTCCCCAGCGCCCATCATCATCGCTAACGCATTGACGCATCGGCAGTCCGCGACGGCATCATCCGCGAGCACCTTAAGCACGCCGAGTTCGTCTGAGGCTGCTTCCTGCTTGAGTCCTGCTTCCTGCCCGGCTGGTTCCGTCCACATCCGTCCACAACTACCTACACATACAATCCACATCCGCTTAACAACCACAACCGACATACGCTATCCACAACCACAACCACAACCGGCGTACGCTGTCCACGCCCGCCACACATGCATCCCTCCCTATCCCTATCCCTATCTTCAAGCCTCAGCTACCTACTGTATTTATGTCCTATTTCGACGTGCGGGATGTACGGTATTGTATACTTGCTTATTTGCGCGGAGGTGGCTGGGTGGTGGTGAGCGCGGCGCGGAGGGGGAGAGAGCACGGGTGCGAGACGCGAAGGGGGGAGACCGCGTGAAGACCGGCGAGGATGCGAGTCGTGCAAGACGACGGAGTCCAGGCGATAAAATAACGATTGGGTGTCTAAGCTACTAATGGCGCTAATGTATATATGTGAACGGTGCGGGCTCCCAACTTCCAATATTTAGATGGCTGGTGGATCTGAACGGGTTGAACTTGAATATTTGAATTTTAACCTTGGGCCTCGTTGACAGAGGTTGGGGCGAATTTTTGATTATGATCGCCGGCCTCCTGAGACTTCATGAATTCATATAGCTGGATAACCATGGGGGGTGTGGGCCAGTGGCCGGCCGGCCAAGACTTGTCAAGGAATATTGGTATGTTGAAAATAAGAGGGCGTTCGCGTTACCCCTGAGTACAGTCGGCCTCCTGACGGAGGTGGTTGCCACGTAGCAACGGCGAAAGTGCGATTTGATGTTGGATGAATTACAGTGGATGCATATCGAATTCAGTGGGGTGTCAATATGTCAATGTTGAAATGCGCCCGGGAGAACGTTTACCCAGGATTCCTAGTCGGCCTCCTGTGATACCGCGGCCATCGTATCTTGGGCACGGGGAACTGCAGAATGAGGGAAGCGTGAGCGTAATCGCCTGCGTCGGCTCGAAACGCCGTTGTCGCAGAACCCCTTGACGCGCAGGGGGGTATACGGCGAGATACGGCTGGGAAGGCTGATGGGACCACGAAGGACCAGTTCTCGGTCGAGGACGAGGGCGGAAGGCTGCAGGTGGGTACGAGCCGCAGCAGGATCCCGATAAATGCTGCAATCACTCGGAGGGGGTGTACGATGGCGTAGTGAACATTGATGTTCAATGGTGTATATCTTCTGGGCGTTGCTTCAGTTGGCGCGCGACTGAGTCATCCTCCGATGCAGATGCAGAGAAATGAGGACGAGCGAGCGGGGGTGTGGTGGCGGAGTACGACGTTCGATGTTGTCTCGCCCGAACTTCCTTTTCCGGCGCGGGGCGACTTGGAAATCTCGAGTATATTCCAGGCGTTGAATCGCGGAGAATGCTTTGGTCTGATGTGTCGGAATTTTCCGTTCTTGTGCCAGGATCCAGATTCACGGCGGTACAGAGAGCCACCTTTTCGCTCGGCCACAGAACATCGCATCTCCGCGCGATCATCGAACGCACGAGGATGCAGAGTGTTCTTGTTCGGATACGTCGAAGCAACCGCAGATCGATCGTAGACAATCCGAGCGTCGAGGCGCGGCGCTTTCGCATCGACATGTGTGCGATCGGCTATGAAGCTTGAAGCTGTATGAAGGAACGGCAGATCGACCGTGCGGTCCGTGGCCCGCAGAGCGCGTCCAGCGTAGAGGATCGGCATCCGGTATTCGCGAGATCCATCCGGGCCTCAAGCTCAACTTGGCGTACTTGCCCTTCGCTTCCTTGGTCTGTCAGATTCTGGGGATAGTGATATCTCATTCTATATCATCGATGTCTGGCCATGGAGGCTGAGCGCTGAGCCCGGGGGCCCGGCGCGTCGAGGTCGCCGTCTGGATTTCTGGTAGTTATCAACCACGTGCCTGGTAGTGTTGTCTCGTCAGAAACGGCGTCCAGCAGGAGCAGTAGGCGGGGATTTGACGCGTGCCTCGTGGCCCGGCCCCCATATCCGGTGCGCGGTTGCTCGAGGCAGCAATCGTGTGGGATTGAGACCTTAAAGCTTGAGGGTATCCCTGGTCGCACAGTCGACGCGCCGAGGACGCCTGTAAGCGGGGGCGGTGGGGCAAGAGATCTAGAGCGATGCCCGGCTTTAAGCTATCGGGAATATTGCGGCACGGGCCGTTCCATACAGCGTGGGTCACTGGCGTGTTCGACTCACGCTCCCCGCCGAGTCGGACATTCGACTCGGGCCCCCGCCGAGTCGGACATTCGACTCAGGCGCCCCGCCGAGTCTCCCCGCCGAGTCTCCCCGCCGAGTCGGACACGAGGCGCGCAAGCGAGGCAGGTACGATAACATCCTCTGAGCGGGCGCGCAGATGTCCCTGCGGTTGGCGACGGACGGCCATGCTTGCTTGCTGGGCTTGATCATGGGGAACCCACGCGGAGAGATGTAGGCGTCGGCGATCCGAAGACTAGGCGTGGTTGTGATTTTGTATAGCTCACACGAGCCAGCCCAGATAAATGGTCGAGGGGCGCGCGAGGGCTACGAGCCCGAGGAGATGAGAGGGCGCGTGCGGTCGTCGTCGTAAGTTGTCGTGATTTTCGGAGACAGCATTTAATATTTTCGAGCGCCTTTCTGCGTCCGCATAGTACGCCGGATATCGCGAGCAGATGGATTCCAGTTTCTACGCTTCCCACGTTACTTCTGACCTGGTTCTAGCCTGAGCGTCATTGAGGAAGGTGATCTGGCGCTGGAAAGAGTCGATGCAAGATGCAGAAGCGGGCCGACCGTGAAAAGAGCGCGTTGGTATCACGGAGTCTTCATCGGGCCACCTCCGAAGAGAACGTATAGGCACGAGCTTTTTTGCTGAAGCGTCTGTATAGGGGGAGACTAAGGAGATGAGAGCGTTGGCTTTGCGCGAGATGAATAAACCACAGTGTGGCTTGGGAGTCGGATAATCGACTTGCGCCCGGCCCGGCAGTGCCCACATATATCGTATTTACTATTCGTGTCGGCAGTCTCAGAAACGATAACATGCCGAGAAGCTGCGCTAGGTAGACCATAAAAGCAGAAGACACCAGTTATCTGTGCTGAGGCTTTGAGATGCTGTTTCTTTTTTGTTCTTTTCAGTGCGATTTTGGCGTCGATTGAGCGATCTTTTCCTCCGGAAACTGGAGTCAGACACGGCGCGTTCTCGAGGATATCGGACTGTCCAAGAGATTCCAGAAAATTCGAGGGCGATCCCGTGAGTTCAGCCGGGGACTGTGGACTCCGAGTGGAGAGCGACAAGATGCGTCGCGTCACAGTCACATCATGTCTCGGCCGCATCCCGCACACGTGCGGATCGTGACACCGTGCCCGCGTTCTTTCTTCCATGCCACCACATCGCTCATTAGAGCTGGGCAACATCTCGAGGCTGCCTGAAAACTACAGGGTGAGCTTTGCTTCACTTCAAGCCACATATGTCAATCATCGATGTTCCTTTGCAGCAGCTCGCCAACACGGCCGTCCACGGTACGCTTCGGGATCTCCAAGATTTCGTTGATCTTTGCGGGCAAAACCGAGCGTTCTCCCGGCCCACGCTTTTTCTTCCTGTGTTCTTTGCCATCCTGGACCCAGCAACAATCCCTAGTTTCCAGCAGATAGACTCAAGCCCTCCTGGCACACTCGATCCGCTCCTTCGTCGCGTCATTCTCTCGATGAAGGCACTCGTCTCTGGCCGAAAAGCATTCGGGCTTCCAGAAGAGGCATCGGTCGACATCTGGCAGCGCGCCTGGAAGTGGATGTCCTTCATGGATACGTACAAGGACTCCCTTCCCGCAGCGTCCGCCAAATCGACGTACGCGGTATACATGTCCACGATATTGGACCTGCAATCGCACGGCGGGACCAAAGCCATGATCGACGCAACTCCGGGCCTGCGGGTCGTCGTGACCCGCGCGTGGGCGACTTTCCTCCGCTTCCCGGATTGTATCAGCGAACCGGGCTTTCATGACGTCTGCCGCTTCATCGTCCACGACCTGAAAGCTAGCCAACCTCGCATTCTCCAAGAGGTAATCGAGGGTTCAGGCGGAAGCGTCTCCGACCTCGCAGTTATGCTGATCAAGCACCTCCATCTTGTTGTGCTCTCGGGTCAGCCCCCTTCAGAAATGCCGAGGCTCTTCCTCGCCGGCGTCATCGGCGTCCTAGACGATGCCGACCGCGATGTTTCACTGAAAAATGCACTTCTGTCTGCGGGGATCGTCAAGGCCGTCATGACCGTCGTTTCTTATTCGGAGGGAACAACGACGCCAAATATGCTAGGCGTCCTAAACGATTGTTTCACCCTCCTGTCTCGGATCTTCACCTCATTCCCTGCCGCCATGTGCATCCCCGACGCCCTTCGCTCGGGCATCCTGCGGATAGTCTGTCAGTGCGCAATCGCGCACTCAACTCACGCCGGTCTGCGGGCACACATGCAATCGCTCTTGTGTGAGGTGCTGCCCCCGGCGATGGTGTATCACAGCGTCTTGAAATGTATGGAAGACGCTCTTCGCGACGCTCAGAAGCAATCTGAAGATGTACGGTTCAAGCGCTCTGCACAGTGGGAAGACTGGAACAAGCTGGTCCGCCTCGCTGAGGCTCGCGTGAAGGTGGCGGTCGCATACGATTGGGGGCAGTACCCATCCGAGAGAGGCTGCGAGAATCCAGTGGTATGGCGCGTGTTTATCGTCCTCCGGAATTAACGCTTGCGCAGTGCACGAAGATCATCGAGAAACGAGACCTCAAGCGATGTGCAGCATGCCGGCGATTAATCTACTGTTCGGACGAATGTCAGCGGTCTCACTGGCGGGTCGGAGGACATCGGGCTCAGTGCGCGCGTCTCCGTGCCTCGCGCATTAGTAAGCTCCTGCCCACCCACAGGCAAAGGAATCTCACATCGCCCAGGTAAACCCGAGCAGCTGACTACGCGCGACCGGTCCTTCATGCGCGCCCTCACCCACCACGACTATAACATGAACATGGCCAACGTCCTCCTCGCCATCGTGCAGTTGAACTACGAGCTGCCGAACGAGCCGTATTATCTCCTCTACGATTACACGGCCGGCGACGTGACCATCGAAGTCCTGCCGATCAGCGAGGTCGAAGTGCCCCCCACACCCAGCGACTTCCAGGTGCAGTGGCTCGACCACATCGCCCGCGCCGCGCGGAGCGATGGCCGGATGGAGGTGGCAATTATTCGCTACGTGCAAGACAGCAGGGCCTGTTTCCAGATGGTCTCGTCGCATTCCGAGGACTCGGCCGTGCCAGACCATTTGCGGCACCTTGCGCACACTATTCCGCGGGGCCGAGACTGGGCCACAGTGCAGCCTGCAATGTTGCGGAAAATCCGCGCACTTATTGGTCAATAGGTAGAGAGCGCTTAACCAGTATCAATGTCGACCTCTTTGCTTTTCTTCCGGTTTTCGCTAGAGCTACCCTTCCCCAAAGATGGTTCCCATCTGCTCTTCATTATTTCATTGTTCGTCACTAATCCTCTGTTGCCAGCGGATATAGCGTATCTTCTTGTTGGTATGAATCACTTACTCTTTGGGACTTGGCTAATGTTGCGTCTGCCTGATAGTATTTCCCAGCCTAGCGCTATATCGCATCTGGTGGTAGTCTTTCTGACATTCAACAACTCTAGTTCATGCCATTCGAGCTGCGCGGACTCTGCAGCCTCATGTCGCCACAATCGACGCGCGATGCAAGGCGATGTCTCGAATTCAGATCTTAACGACCCTACCAACACAAAGGGCGAGAGGCTGCAACACCACCGCAAACTCGATAGTGGCTGCGATAGCCCTGGCGACAGCGGCCCATCTCATTACAAGCATTCCCTACTACGCATCCTGGGCGGTATGTGCGCACTGGCGTGTATTAATCCAGCATCTCGCTGACAATCGTGTTAGTGCCCTCCTTGGCGCCAGATGTGGCTACCGCATCATCGTCCCCCGAAGTCATCCGAAGAAGTTGGCCCGGAAGAGGACATTGCGGACATGAGGGGAATGGATTCTGCGAAAATAAGTCTGTGGGTGGCGCTGCTTGATGAGTATCCGCCTGATTGGTTTTCCAGCGCGGATGCTACAGCCGCTGACCACTGGATGCGACGCGTGAGGTCGCTCCCGCAGGTGCAGTACTGCACGCGCGCCGAGTCCAGTAACCAGGATAAGGGGGACCGCCATTGGTGAGGTATGCAACTTTTCCAGTCTCCAATTTCCGTTGACGTGGCTCAGCACTCACTGGGAACGGAAACTACCGGGCGCCATTGCCGATGAGGGTGGGCTCCTTCCACGGTGTGCTCAGTTCGATCCCGATTTTCACACGCTCATTCCGGGTCCTTGTAGCACACGATTTTATCACCACCATGCTTCGACAGATCACGACCCACTCATCGGACACTTAGTATGTGAAAGGTGCAGGGCTTCTCAGCGGCGTTCACGATATCAAGATTTCGAGTCATCGTTGGGATGCCGCCGTCACGCCGCACACTGAGCCTCCACCAGGCTCGTTGTCATTGATAGAACTGTGCCCTTTGTCTGCGGAAAGGATCCGGCCTATCAACGTATCCCAAACGCCGTTCCCACATCCACCCTGGCTCAAGCCTTGTTCACCGATCTGGGAGTAATGTATCAGTATCTCTCTGATATTCATGTCTGATATACATGTCGTATGCAGTCGTATGCAGACAGACAGTCTTGAAGGATCGAAATGCAGATGATCGCTCTCCTGAACGGCGTAAAGTGCGCCTTTCCGCACTTTTGGAAAAGCCGGGTGAGAAATTTAACGGGAAGTTCATCGTATTCTCGCAGAACCGATCTGGACCTTGTCCTCAGAATCACAACATGTTGAACATTGCTGCCTACATAGGATAATCCGATAGATGACGCGCTCTCAAACAGCCTGGAAATTCCCTTCCCTCACATCCTTCAATTACTTCCAGAGACGAGAGGCTGGAATTAACCATCTTAACCGTCAATTGATGGCACAGCTAGGAAGCCAAAATCAGACAGCATGAACGCAGCGAACCCAAACGATGACGATCGTCATTCTTCAGTCGCAGGCACCGAATCAGTGCGAGTTTATTCTTACTGTCTGAAACAATATCGTGAATCGAAGATAAAGAACCGTCGGGCATCAGGAATTATGGTGCGTCTTCCATTGTCGAAGTTGAACCTTCGCGTTCTCGTGGACAATTATTCCTGGAGAATGAAGTTTACTGAAGCGCAGGTCTTGAGCCTACGGGACACAACTAGAATTGACCTGTCTCCCTTATTTGATATAATAACGAATTCTATGTTACTTGAAAGTCAAACGCGCGGATCCTCTACATTAAGCGCAGTTGACTCAGCGATCCTCCGCTCGAGAGCCGGTCGAGAGCCCCCGAGAAATCAAGTTTCATCCATGCGTGTTGTCTTCCTCTATTCATGGTCAGATGTTCCTGGGCGCAAATGAAAGAAGGATAGTGAAATGAACTTAATGAAAACAGCTGTTTTCCATAGTGCACATGGTCTGACTCCCCTCTTCCATGCATCCTTCAGAGAACTGGGGAGTTGGAGGGGCAGATGGACGTGTGTCGCGAGTCAGGGAACATAAATCTCGTTTTGGCTCCGAATCTCTGATGCGCGGCGGTAATGCTGCTTCTCCCGTCGAAGACGAACTCATTTTACATGATCTGATTTCATTCGGTCGTCGGGGAACATCCTAAAATCTAGTCTGAGACTGTGAGCCTCTGCACTCCTTCGCATCCGATTTTTGACATTGAAATTCCATGTTTCACCGCCAATTCACCGCGCTTTGTCACTTATTTATTGCCCTCGTAGCACCTTCGAGTTCCTATGCCAAGAACGTCTCACTCCGTTGAAAATCAAATCAACGCTCGAAATGATGGGGGTGTAATTTTCTGCGTGCACGAAAGCCCGGAAGCCGGGAAATGCCTCGGTCAGAACATAGTTCTCCGTAAACCCTTTTGTTTTGATTGCGTTCTGGACGCCGTCGTGGAAAACCCATACTTATTTTGTGGCCAACGGCGTGCAAGGGAAGCGAACAAAATCTCAAGAATAATGTGACATCGAAAGTGGGTGACGAGTTGTGAAAGACCTGGACCGTGGCAGAAACTGAACTGACAGTGACATGGACATGGAAGCGCCTTGTTCACGGCACTTGCAAGCACGTCGGAAGCTGTTGTATGCGGTGCTGGACACGACGCGGAGCAGGAAAATCCAAGCCTTTGGTTCCGCGCCGATAGGTCAACCTTAATGCGCGGCAAAAAACTGTGGGATGGGCCATATGGAAAATTGTTGAATCGGATGGACGTCGACTCCCGAAGAAGGGGCCTTCCCAGCATCATAATGAATTGGACCGGGAGTTATGACTGCGTCATGTCGGTGGTCGGGCTATCGAGTTCTCCGAACTAGGGCGAGATTTCACCGGATGCCGAGAGCGCAAGTGGATCCCACCTGTCGATGTAACAGTGTGCATGCATATACCGTACAGGCCACGATAGTCCAGTCTGATAATCGATAATCTGGCAAGTACAGCCATCCGGTATCACCAGACAGTAAGTACAGCTTAAGCCCCCAATGACGGCGTGTGAGATTAAACTTACACAACACTCCGATTGTGTCAATGGATTCTAGGCCAGAAGCGAAAAACGAGGCCGACGCACGGACGTGTGGGACATCTTCTACGGGCCGGCGGAGGCGTACTGGAGCAGGCGGAATAGGCTCGACAAATCCGAACAAGCGACGTAGCTCTTTGGGAGGGGAGGTTCGCAATATCTCACGGGATCGTTCAGACGATCGCATAGCGGGTACTGTACCTGCTGCTTTTTTCCCGAGAGTGATTAAGTAAGTGCCCACCCCGGATTAAGGCTGATCCGAACACGTTCCAAGCGTTATGCAAGTTTCTTCGGTAAGTGGTCTAGCCTGAGTGTTGTGGAAGCTATTTAAACTTGCGGGGGAATGCCGATTCGGCAATGCCTGCCGGCTATCGATGTCGTTTGCCGAGCCTGCCGAGCTGATTTATGCTCGGCCGGACGTCGAGCGCCAATATCCTATGTTGAACTCTCAACGTTCAGCAATTCAAGGCGTACGCGATAGCCTGGAATACTCGCTGAATGACGATGGTTGAACATTGTTAACCTGATCCACTTGATCTCCACTTGTACTATACTCATTATCACTCAGGACCCGAGAAACGCCATAAATGCTCACGAGTTGAAAGAGGGCACGAGTTGATGCGCGGCCGCGACAAAAATATCTCCTGCCATATGATAGTAACCTGATACGCACCTACACGCACCAATCCCCGCCCCGAGGAACGTGTCTCACGGCCTCACCTCCCAAATCTACGCCTGTTAGTGAAGGCATCTCTGTCTCTAGGCGGGCCCGGAACGGCCATACCGCCCGTGGCATGGAGCTAGCCCCGCGAGTGCCCCACGCTCCGGCTGCGCCCATGCTTCCCGCTCTGGCTCCCGAATATGCGCTGCAACAACGACGGGTGGCGATCCTCCTCCGCGTGCGGCGGCGGTTGCGCATACTGACACGAGGTGAGGGACTGAGCGACAAATAATGGGAAGGAACGGACCACGACCTGCACCCTCCTGTCACCGCGCGCAATGACCACATACGCCGCGGGCTGAGAGTGTACCGCTTGCGCGTACTGGACAGTTACCCCGGAGGCGGCAGGGCCGATAGTATATGCGCGACGGGAGTTTGAACGGCGGTGGCTGCTGCGGTGCGAGGTGTGCCTTGAGGGCGAGTGCGAGCGTGCGCGCCCGCGCCCGCGATCCTGATCACGATCCCGCTCCCGGTGCGAGCGATGGGTGTGTGTTAGAGAGCGCGAGTCCTGCGGCGCGGTTTCAGAGCGTAGGGGCGAGTGGACATGTGTATGGTGGGCATGCGAGGACGACCGCTGCCGCGACGACGACGAGGAGTGCGAGGGCGAAGCGGAGTCCGCGCGTGGGCGGTCGGATTCGTTGTTCTGCATGTCCGAACGCGGGACGAAGGGCGACTTGAACTGCGGCGCGCAATGCTCCGTGTCGTCCACCCAGTGAGCGATGCGATCCTGCGTGCGCTGCCACTGTGCGCGGCCTTCGGGGGAGTAATCGTATTCCGTCATATGTGGGGTTGAAGTGATTCGTTGCCCAGGTCCAGAGTAGAGAAACGAGAGATCCAAGGTGGTACTCTGCAGGGGGAAAAGAAGGCTTTATACGTTGCGTGGGGAAGCGTGGGGACCACACGAATAACTCCCTGTTCGTGCAGTGAGGCGTGCGGTGACGCTGGGCGCGGGATGAAGTAAAGTCTGAGCCTATTCATGCGCCACACCAGAGCGGAAAAGCACCAGCCCTACATGAAAGCCCGACTTCAGGCGCACGATGCGGCCCAGAACGGGGCCTCGGTCGAAGGTGGGAGCAGAAGATGGGAGGCGATTGCATGCCGAGAATCGGATACGGATACTCGGCAACTCCCGGCATCTCATCAACGGTAGGTTAGGGTTAGCTGCTCCTTGTTACCGACGTCCATCTACGCCTCACCTCTTGCCTCGCCTCCATGGCGAGGCTCCCCTTTCTCTTCTCTGTTCCGAATCGTGTACTAATATCCACGTTCTGAATAGATTGAAGCTCCCCCCGCGTGAAGTGGCTGCCATCTGGGTATTGCCACCGTGCAGTGACGACCGAGTCGGACGTTGCACCTCCGTCGCTCACAAATGAGACTCAAGACCCTTGTCTTTTTTCAAAACACCCGCATCCAACCTGCATGCCAGCACCTGGTGTACGCGACAATATCGAATTCCGCTTTCTTGGGCCCCGACTACCCGCAGGAACTACCGCTCCTCCCGTAACAGCTTTTTCGCAAGCTTTCCGTCACACTGCTACCAAGGCTACCGACTACGTGCCTCCCATATCCACAACGCCACCTCTACACGCTCGTCCTCGCCTGCTGCATAATAATCTCAAACCCACGCCCCAATCAGCAAGCACGCCGTTTACGTGTTCGACGTTTTCCGCCGACGTCTGGAGCGACCAAGCGAACCCGAATATCCCCTGCTTCCCCTCGTCATATCTCCGCGCTCGCTGCCCGTGTACAATGAGTGGACTCGTGTTTCCGCCCTTCTCGGTTTTTTCTTGTCGGCTTCTGACCCGCTGCAACTCAACCGACGACTATCATCCACCTGGTGCGCACGATCGCGGGAGGCTCAGTCGATTGCACAGCAGGCTTCATGGACCTCAGTGCTGAGATCACTCCCCTAGCTTGAAAAAGTCTTGTCGGACTTCCCCCAAATTTGCTCACGGTCATAAACCACATGAAGTGGCAGGCCGGACCTCGAGCTCTCTCATTCGACGACAAGCCCAAACCAGCTGAACGTGACCTATCCGACGTCCGCCTTCGCCTTCAATCTGTCTAGCGAGAATCTTTGCACTCCATTCGTTCTCAGCTATGTCCAATAATTTTCAGAGCGACGATCCCTGGAATTTGAACGCAGGACGCCGATCGCTCGAGAAGGCTGACTGGAACGCAGTCTTGCGCAAGGTATCCTCTATACGGGAGGGCATGAGTCGTTTCTGCGATCATCGTTCTCGGCTTACCTTGCAGCGTCGATCTCATTATACTCGAGGGGACCTGACAAAGACTTCCGGGACTCATTATACATCCCGCCGCCCCGACTCGATGCGCTCTCGAGACTCATCACTTCCTGCTCGATAACCCAGCATCGCGGATAAGCTCATACTACTTCCCGGTCCGCAGGACTTATCAATGTACGACTCCGCCTTCACCGCGTTTGGGTAGTTCCGTACTAAACCGCATTCATTGAACCTACTGATGATCTATCCGGTGGTGGAGCCGCTTCAAGGCGATAGTGAAGACATCCGATCGATGAGTCTCCGTCAAGTCTTCGTCCACTAGTTTCCCTTTCAACTGTAGCAAGTGGTAGTCAAGGCTGCTGTCCGCAGGGTCCGATTCCCTGAGGACCTTTATAGTCGTCGAGTTTTCATTCCGCCACTACTTCTTGGTGCTCACAGGCGGAATCAGAACACGTCTCTGCTAGGTCAAAGCAAATAACTCTATTCCAAATGCTTAGAGGCTCCAAATTTTCTGAAATCTCAACCAACACACGTGATCGGGGTAGATGGAAGAAGTGTGCTTTGTTGAACTTGCCGCAACCGTCTATTCGTAGGAAAACGAGGCTAAAACTAGAGCGACAAGACAGATGAATGCTTCAATGCCGTTGAGGCCGAATATTGGGCTTGCCCCTCATGTGATACGGCATTCAGTCTCCCTAACCTTCCTCTAACCTGGTACTATTTATGCAAATTCGAAGTCGAACGATCGCTACCATTGGCAAGTGGCAGAGGCTTTAGACTGACAGCCATGATGGAGAAGAAGCCAGTCCTTCTTTTCAAGAACTTCCTTACGTACCTTTTTGAGAAATCCTTGGGACATACTGAAACAGACAGTCCCGGGAACGAATCGGATGCTTGTCATTCTGGATCTGCTCCCTTTTGCGGCAGGGGAATACGACACTAACCGGCGGAGCCCGTTACCGACATCGAGTCGGGTGACAACGTTGCGGTGTTGATTTTCCTGAGCACTGCTAGAAAACCGATTAGTACAAACTTATTACTTAGATAGCGTCGTAAAGCAAACCACTAATATGTTGAATCCATCGTGCATGGGTCCGCGGAGTCCTACAGTCGCATGTCATCATGAGACTGACTGGTCCCTGATCCGAGTGGGATCCCGACATTATTCTAGGCCCAACCGTACGTGAGGCGTCGGGTGACTCGTCCGAATGTATGTTACGGTTCTTACTACTCCTGGCAAAGAAGCCGGAGATCAGTGTAGATATTCCAGAAGCAAAATTTCTCGGACGTGATTCATCAGCTAGATCTCAACATGTGCGCCGCAATGAACAATCAACGATTAATCAACAGTGTTTGACTTTTCAACTTGAATTTTGTAGGCCGTACCTGGATTTATCTGAATATTGCATAGATTAGGATATGTTCGGACAGTCATGCGTTTGGATGATCCGTCTCCCTCCTCGATTGATATTTCGCCCCGGACTAGGCTATCGGCTATGTGCACACCGCGGGGCCTCTTCCCCGATCTATTGGTTGTCGAAAATATCTGTCGGCTTCTAGTACAATCTCCTAGGTTGAGAGAATCGGCTATGGAGAGACATGCCAATCAAGGCGCTGGGTTTTCGGACTCGTTCTAGCTGCCTTGATCGACAGCCGGAGGAAGCCAAAAGAAAGTCGGCTGTGCACGCATGCTTGCGGCAGCACTCTGGGGGACAAGGAATAGGGAGGAGCAAGTGATCAACTTGGAAGCGCGGATGCAGAAGGAAGCTCACTTTCTTAGTTGATGTTGTCGTCTTGTGGACAGAAATATGCGTTGGACCTAACTTTATCATAAGCATCCTTCCACGGGGAACAATGAATATAAATCATCTTCCCGACCACGCTTCGACTCGGAATAAGCATCTCGTTATCACTTCGGAGACGCTAGAACCTTCACTTTCTACGTGATCCCGAATCAACACCACAGACTGCATCGTGCCCCCGCAGTGGGATCTTATTATATCAGTCACCTTTGGCCCTTGGGCGCCCTCACTCAGTCACTCAACAGTCACTGCGACGGGAAGCCCTCCGGATCAAGGCCCGAACCAAGCAAATCGGCCTTTCGGCGCCCTTCGGATCGGGATTATCAGCCGATCCCTATGCCATCTTGTTCCGTATCTGCGCGCCGTGAGAGGCTCATGGCACTTTCCCCGCAAGCCCCCCACTGATCTGCACCGTGTTTCTTGAGGTCGCCGCGTCCTTGCTTTCGGCGGAGCATCGTATCTCGCTGTCAAGCTGGGCTATCGGGGTGCGTAAGTATGTGATGTTACATGGCTCAGCTTCCGCCCTTTCAAGTTCCCTTTCCGGGCGTCAATATAGCATCTACCCGCGGACGGACGTTCGATATCTGGGGAGTCTAAACCTCCGAATCGGGCTTTTGTTCATGATCTCAAACTATGGCAATATGAATCCAAGTTTTCTCTCGCACTGAGCCCCGCCAGGCCGCTTCACTCAACATCTCTCGTCGTATAGCGGCACACTCGTCGAATGCGCGTTCATCCTCCTCAGACCCAGGCCGCAATCGAAGTGGACCGGTTGGTTTCTCTCCTTGCTCCGAACCGGAATCAAACCGGAACAGGAATCCGCGCCAATCGGCTCCCCCTTCCCACAAGTTCCTCCTTCCTTGTTTGGTGATCAACAATTCAAGGTTCCAGTCACTATTGAACGTCAATATCTTTGTCGACTCTGGCGGACTGATAACTTCCGATCCGAGTCAAGACAGCCTGGGTCTAGCTTGAAACGCATCCCTGGTCGGATGTTGGGGACCTCGGCCCTTAGTTTGTCTTGTGCTTGCTTGACTCCTCTAACGCCATCACTCTTTCTTCCGCGCATCATCAAGATGCAAGAGTACCTCCCCGGCGATGCGTCACTGGCACCCATGAGGCGGACCCACAATAGCCCCATGATATGTTCCTCTTGCCACATGTCCAAACATGAACAACGCCACGGAGATGTAACAATTGGAGAAGCGAGGTGTGCCGGAGCTCGACTGGATCCATCTAGTATGTAGAATCCCATACTGATTCTCGGGCTTCCGTTATGCGATTTCGAGCCCCATATGCGTGTGTGGGCGCGACCCGATGGATCCTGATGTGTTAGTCTGTTCAGGAATGTCTTCTACGTGTCTCAACGTGCGCGGATGGAACGACATCATCATATCGGCCAGAACGAAGACACAATTCATACATAGCACGGACCGGACGCAACACGCGCGGATCAAGGTTCAAAATATGTCTTTCGTTCAAAGTGCAATGGATCTTTCGAATTTGAACCTGTTGTAAGCCTGGAGTCTAGTTACTCGCAACATGTTCGCACTCACAATCTTATCCGCTTGCATTCGAGTTAGGCTCAGCAGGCCTCCGAGTCGGCGGCGTTCAAGCTGGTTGAACGTTTAACCAAGGCCGCTAGCCATCGCCATCATTAATTGAGATCATTGATGAGCTCAGTCTAGCGCAGTGACAGTACAAGTGGTGGTGGGCACCGACCGCATCATGATGGGCTGATGGCAGACCGGTTACTTAATAGTAACCGGCATATTCGTGGTCCTCCCCTCTCCCCCATCCCCCGACGCGACGCTGGCCTTCGGAACCGACGGAAATGGTTCATATTAGTAGGTATGTACTATACATGACTCAAAAATAAATTAAAATGTAGCTGTATCGCCCTCCAACTCACCAAAGTCCTCGTCATCACTGTAATGCTCGCGAACAAAGCCCGCCGCCGACTCTACCCCAAAGTAAGCTAGGTTCTGCTCGGCAGACTCTGCCAGAAGTCGTAGGTGATCCTGGAACGCGTTCACGAGTGCCGTTTGCTTTTCGGCAAGCCTTGGGATGTGTGATTTCTTTGGAATCACAATCCGTTCTCGAGTCTTCGTGTTCCACATCGCTCGCAGCTTTTCAAGCTGATCCTGGAGCTTGTCTCGGGTCATACCCCGTGCCTGGATGTCCTCGATGCACGAAATGAGGACCGTCGCGTCTAAGCGGCCCTGAATCTCGGTTGCCTTCGCAGTTGCGACAGCCTTCTTCTCGGCCCTCTCAGCAAGAACCCGTTGGTTGTACTGCATCTGGAGTTGCTTCCGTTGGCTTTCCATCCCAGAAGCATCAAGACATCGAGCCGTGCGCATCGCATAATCACAAAGTCACTCCTCTTTTACTAGTCGACATCGTGCTTATGATAGAACTCGAGACTGAGCATCTGGAGAATATCTCTTTCCCTAATTTCGGTTGTAATTCGGTTGGTTTACGGCTAAGTATTCTGGCCATTTTGCCACTTGGCTGGATGTCGTGAAATTGTGCATAATTTCAAGAAAAAGAAGGTCTAGGCACAGGTAGGCGGAGGTACAGCCATTGATCCGCGTCAACCAGGTCACTTCGCTGACGTTAGTGATGCCTCGCCGATGAGGCCGGGGCCCTGACTCGCAGGGACCTCAACGCGTAAAGTTGAAGTTACAAAGTTTACTTGAATGTAGAACTGACTATTGTGCCGTACCATGGCATATGATTCACTCAACCTGGCATAGACTTACGGTACTGTCGAGATCTGAGCTTCAATCCTCCTGAGTCCTAGTAGAAGACAGTTTGATTGTGTTCAAGCACTCACCCGTTCCCTGTTGTCGATATGGTGTGTGATGTGCAGCACAGATCTGCGCTACCGCCTCCTTCCGACTTGTGAGTGAGCGCCGAGCCCGCTAAACCCCCTCAGGATCAGATTTTTGGCTAAGTTGAACGTCCGCTCGGTCTGGGGCGTCAGCGGGCTTGGCGCCGCGGCCCGACGGCTGTCCCGCCGGTCCGTGACTGTGTCAGCAGGCGTGATGTGACCAATAGGAACCGTGCCGTAACCAGCGGATCCAGGCTTCCAAGTTAGATTGCCGCTGCCGCACCTCAGGCGCTTCCCACCGCGAGTGCGACCTCTATGAATCCTCTCTACCTACCTACCTACCTTCTGGAGGGGGGCGCGATCTATCGACTGAGATTCTCGGCCATTCTGTCGTCATCCTCGCAAGCTTCTAGTCCGAATCACTGGTCTACGGAGGGTCTGGGCAGCCCGCGACACCACTGCTCGACTTCATCGGTATTCGTTTGTGCATTACAGGTCCAACACACACGACCATCTTTCGCTTCTAGGCCGGCTAAAATCCAAAGTCCGACCGTGTTGCATATGCAACCTTGATTTCGTACCGACGGAAGCTAACGGACGAGCTGGAGGCCTCCTCAAAACCGCCTATTTCGAGATTTAGACCATTAGGGGTGGGTGCTATCTAGCTCGCAGATGAGTTCCAAGACAGGAAGGAAACGCTGTATCGGGCCCTACGAAACTCCACGTCTCATGTTATATGGAGGACTCCGATATCGCTCCCGGCAAAATTCGTCGAGAATCGCGCATCGCTTGACACTTTACTCGATGACCGAGAACCCCGTATCCTGGAAGTATGCCATGGCGAAGGTACAGTAGCTGCGAAATTCGTCCTCACATCCGTCAAGGAGCACATGCCAACCACAAACTTAGCTGCGTTACGCCGTCCGTGATCGTATGGCAGTCAGAAACTGGACACTCTCCCCATGCTTGTTACGAATGGGTCGAAGGGGTTTGACATCCGTGTTCGTGAACCTACTGACAAAGATTTGCCGTTGAGCGCGGACAACTTCGTCGGACTGGTGCATGTCGCTGCGCTCTCTCGTCGAATTTCCAAATTTGAACCACTGTGGAACAGATCCGGATCTGTCCGCGGCCTTGGAGTCTCGTGTCGGGGTCAAGCTCGGCTCCCATCTTCCCCTAAAAACTGGTCCTCATTTCTGTGTTTGAGGGCTGTTTTCTGTCATAATGCTCGGTTTTCGTCTTGGTGTTCCTTGGTCTCTCCCACCTTATCTCTGTCGATGCCATGAGCAACACCAGTACGTGGGATCTTCATTGATATCATGAGCTCTTCCATACCTTCAAGCTCACAGTTTCCATGTCGAACATGGCGAGAATACCCTCGGGTGCAAAAAGTGCTTCGTGTTCTCGCCCGGCATTCCCTAGTTGACCGATCAATTTCTCCCACGAGTTACCACAACCTCAAGTCTACTTACAGGAGATTGACTTCTATATCAGAGCTCATCCATCTGCGCTCTGTCAGGACGTCGAGAATACGCTATTTCCAGCAGCCAAATTCAAACGGCGACCTCGCGGTGCCACTCACCCGGGTTCCTATCCCACTTTGGCGCTGATGAGCTCTCATAACGAGTCTCGTTGTATCCCACGTCTCTCGTATATTCTTGTCAGTTGGCGGTACAAGGTGGGCCCGCAAGCTCACAGCCGTGTATGCCGTGCTGTCTATTACTGTAGGCGCTGGCAGGATCTGTTCTTATCTGCCCCGCCACCGCCACCGGAACGCCGGGTCTTTAATGGTTGGAGTATATATGCCGTAAAAGAAGGATGATCTACAGTGGACTGGGAGTCGAACTCGACTCTTCGCTGTCAATGTCCTCTGGTCCTCACCACTCTTGTCAGTCGTGGATAAACTCAACCTTCGTCCGGTTCCAATTCATGTGTAGCTTTCTCTTGCCGCAAGGAAGTACCATCTCTCGACCGGAGCATGGGAACCACAGCGCTCGATGTCAAGAATAAAATCGTAACTGATCACATGGGCCCCCGGGCCATTTTCCCCGACGTCTTCTTGACTGACTAGTACTTCTGCATGCCGTGTACTGGGTGCCGATGGGAGCACCTGCCAGACGCGAACTGCATATCGCCATTCCAATCGCCGATTGCTGAGATATCCCGGTATTCTTGTAAGTGGCTTGCTTCCGAGATAGTCGCTGAGACCCCATACATCAAATTGTTACTTCCTGCGCAAACAGATACAATTCAATTGCCCGATCATTTGGCTCTTCACCGATCTGTGAGGTACAGATAAATGCAGGTGTAGGGTGAATACAGCAGACGTCAATGCCATAACTCCCGCGGTACCGCTCTGTGCCGCTCTGCGGTCGCTACCGCGCTTGCGGCGACGACCCCCACAGTCGACGGCCACGTCGCGTATGGGAACTACATAACCCGATTCAGCTCCTAGGTGCGCGTTTCATTCAGATCAGCCCCACTAACGCCATGCCCCAGCTCCGGAACTAGGCGCACAGACCGCAGCCGTTCATGGGATCTCTATCTGAGTCTCTCCGAGGGAGTATGATACATAATGTTGAAGCTCCCACTCGTGTCTCCACGCAGGACATGACATTGATCACGGCCGGGCCGCTTGCAGACGTGGGATGCCGACGGGGAGCGGTGTCCTCGGACTTCGCGCCAGGAACACGGTGCTCGTTGACTTGTTGCTCGTGGGCCTCCCGTAGCTAGGTGTAGTAATCCGACCTTTTCCAACTGTCCCTCTTTCGACTATTGGAATCTTCCCCAAGCTGAAAGTCCGGTGATTGCCGAATGAGATATTTGGGGCATTATGCGTACTTGGGCAGGAAAGTCGTTAACCCCAGTTTTCAGTCCACATTCTCTCGCTACGTGCGACCTGACCATATCGCTACAATATGGCATCTAGCTCATGTCAACAGCAACTCCGCGTGTGCTATTTCGGCGTGCCGGAAGGCGGATCAATCCGGCGTGATGGCCGGGCGCAAGTTCAACCTCGAGCACCCTACAATCTGGATCTATAATAGCACGAATATAGCTTATGTATCTCATGCATGACAGCCAGCACACACACCCGTCTCATAGATATTGGACCGTCTGAAACCTGTCGAAGAAAATTCAATTCAATTGTTGTTCGCTTTTCTAATTGTTGTTCGGTTTTCTTCTCGAATCGCATGAGCGCCTCCTACCCCAGTTCCAGGATACATCTCGGCAGCCCGTACAGTGAGTGGCCTCCCGCCCATCGGGCTTTCCCTTGAGACAATACGCGGTGGCGTTGACTGCTCGTCCCGCTGTTCTTCCGCCATGGCTGCGAGAGCCTTTTTAATTTTGCGAAGCCTTGCTTTGGCGATGAATTATATATATATATATATATATATCGATCGGATTTATGGGCAGTGCCGGGCTAGATGGACTGTCTCTACAGAGGCGTACAATTCTACAGAGGCGTACAATGATTTTTCCGAATCTTCGGGGGCGCTGCGGTTCGATCTTCATGGGGATTCAGTCCGAGCATTGCTGTACTGCATGCAAATCTGGATTCCAAATCCCGCTTGAATATCTCACTCCTTCGCTCAATCCAAATTGAAATAAGACAGCATTTTTGCTCCGGTTGGAGGCTCGGACGCCCACACCGCGTAGCGCGTAGTAACCCGGTGGTAATAAACGATACAGCAATTTATCGATGCCAGCGCGGCGCACCGCTGATCCTCTTTGGCGCAGCTTGAATCAGCTTGTATCACGCGTCCCGCTCTAATCTACATGTACATAACACTCCGCACGCCGTTGGAGTTTCCCCGCCTACACGTTTTATCGCCTATTTATTACGGCTCTCACTTCGTGCAGATTCAGATTCGCCTGCACCGCTGATCCTGATCCGAGATCATACCAACCTGCCTACCTGCCTATACCGCAATCACAGTCCAGCACAGTCAGTGCGTCCTTCAGATATTCCGATAGCGCGGTCGTACAGCACTGAGCGGAGAGCATCTAGTCCGTTGGGATCATTGGGAGAGAGAGAGAGAGAGAGAAATATGATGTTGATGCGAGAGAAAGATGGACATCGGATAAGTAACTTCGGGAATCGGGAGAGAATGATGGGAGAAACTTACGCTATCGAATGCCCCTGAATACCCACAATACAAATCATTCCTTCTCCACCCGCCCTCCCCCCATCCTTTTTTTGTCGCCCTGGAGGTGCTCACCATTGGTATACCAGAGCCCCAGCACCTGTGAAGTTAGGAGTATATATTCAAGCTTAAACTGCCGCCTGCGGTCCAGGTAATGAAAGAGACTTTGTTCCATCTTAGAAAAGATCCGCGCGCTGGCCAGCAGTCTCACTGAAAGCCGCGCAAAAGCTCATCTAAACATCTGAGATTTGGGTTGATTCATGGAAGAGCAGGACCAACAGTGCAACTTGAAGATTGAAATATTGATATTTGGACTTTAATCCCTGCAGGTCCACTGTACATGAACACCCATAAGTAATTCTTCTAATTCTGAAGCCGACGGGTGCGCGCTGCCAAGGTATCGTCTCCGCCGATATGTTGATGCCCGTCTCGCCAACGTCTCGCATCAATTTCTCTTGAATTTCTCTCATTTTCATGATTTCCGCGGCTTTACATCATTTTTCTCTAGAAACGTCTCCAGAGACGTCTCTCCCAGCGCATTCGAACCTCTGACTGAGCGGTACATTGCACATAGACGGCCCGCGCTAGCCCGCGTTCCCGCGACCAGCGCATGTCACCGCCCACAGCGCCACCCGCGCTGATCCCGATTCAAGGCGCGGCGTCTTCGGGGTGGGTCTCGCCGTCCGAGAACGGAGACCGCGACTGCAATTTGTGGCGCCGCGACGGCCCTCCCCAGACCCTAGTCTGGACTCTGGACCCCGAGTCTGCGCTCCACTCCAGTCCTTCTGTCCACAGACATGGCGCGCATTCGTGGAGCGAGCGTTGGGTCTACGGAAGCAACCTTCCGTGCAAATCGTGATCGTGATGGGCGTCGCCGGCGGTCGGCGACGGAGAAGTCTGTACAGCGCTACTACTGCCAGCGCGTATGCACGGCGCAAGTCGCTCGCGTAATCTCGCAGCTCCGGCGTTTCACCCGCTTGCCTCGCTTGCGCGCACGTGTTTTTTGCTGGTCTCTCCGCTTGCTCCGTAGGCTTCCGCAAGGCTCTGGGCGCGACAGGCTTCCCCGTCGCCGGCGGGGGGTCGTTAGCCATCTGCACACGACGGGCACGAGTCAGTGTCGAAGGTGCACTGTTTTGTGGTGTGGTCAAGGTGCGGTGGTGTTACAACCATGCGAGGTACGAGCACCAATTGGTTGTAGCGTCTGTTTATAAGAGACTACGGTGGTGTCGCGCGTCTTCCTTCCATGCGTCTTCGAATGAGCCTGTTTCGCTTCTATTTCGCGCGCGCTTCGGTGAGAACACTGAGAAGCCATAGCGCGCAGAGCTATCGCACGGCCACGCACGGCGGCGGAGGAGCAGTTAGCCTTTCGGTGGGAGTTGTTGGGAGCTTGAGCGTTGCAAATGGTAGGAGCTAAGTTCAGAGATACATTCCAATCTCAGGGATTGATTTCCAGGCACCGCGACAGAAGTCACAGTGTGGAGAGGGTGCGTTAGTCTAATCGCGATAAAACCTCACCAGAGCTTACGAATAAATTTTCTGGCCCTCGGACCTCCCGGTCCGCAAAATACCAATTTCCCTAGTGTGCCTATGTTGCTAGTCAAGTTGCGCAGCTGTTGAACTTTAGTGGGAAACTGAAACTACTAACCAAAGAGGGGAGTTCAAATTGTTTACCATTGACAGTCTCCCAATTCTACCTACCCCTATCGCGGGACCCCCGACCCTCGGAGGGGCGGAACCAGGACGTTGTACAACCCAAAATACCGAGGCACGTCAGGGAGGAGCGTTGGTCAGGCACCGAGCAAATAGACGCACGCGCTTCCATTCATCCTCGACGCGTCTTCCGAGCTTCTCTCACTTTCACTTCGCCCCACACCCTTAGATGGTTCGTTCATTAATTTCGCGCCGAAATGAATTCAAGGTGCATGTCTGTCAGACAAGATGCAGTGTTCGGCGGGCGGTTCCGAGTCTTGGGTCTATTGCAGTTGAATCTATTCCTAGGTGAGAGCGGGTTAATATTGCTTAGATGGGCGGGAGAAAGGAGCTAGAACGTAGAAGGGGGGGAAAGGATGATTGAGCGCGCGGCGGCGCGTTCCGAAGGCGCGTCTCTGTGCGAGAGTAATTTGGCAGCGAATTTGCCGCGTCCAGGCGCGTACCACTTTCAACATGAGCGCTGTTTAAGCCCTTTCCACGCGAATCTAACGCGTCTGCAGTCGTGGTCAACTAGCGCTATCGCCACGGACCTTGCAATACTATCTCATCTCCACAGGATCGATCTGACGTGCGTCCATGCAGAGTTGGGCATAGTTCAACCTGCACAGCGCCCGCGGAAATTAACGCAATGGAACAGCCGGGAGTGCAGATAATTCGAGACGTGGAGGACGAAAGAACAATCGATCGCAGGAGATTTTATTCGCCGGACGATTGAGTTCAACGCGTCCAGACCCGGAGGGTGGGCTACCATCGGACTCGCCTCTTCCAGACGTGGAGGTTGCGTGGAGGACGAAAGAACAATCGATCGCGGGACGTCCCGAAGTCCGTCGGTTCACGCTGCAGAGTTATTCGCCGGACGATTGAGTTCGACGCGTCGAGGCCCAGCGGTGGGGCAACCATCGCCTCGGAACACGGTCCCTTTCTTTGGCCTTTCGACGGAGTGGATTCTTATCAGCCAGCCTGAGGTGGGATAAATTCACGCGATTGAACCAGGCGGCGCGTCAGCTGAGGCGGGGCAGATACGGACGGAGCCTTGACTCGTGCAGGACGCGCCGTGACCCGTCCTCTTTCTTTGGCCGTTAAACGCTCGGACTACAATGATTTCAGCGAGGCATTCGCGCGATTGGGGCGGGGCGGATACGGAGCCTTGACTCGTGCAGGACGCGCCGTCCCATTTCTTTAGCTGTTGAACGCGGTGAATGGTTTTTAGCGCTAGCGAGGCGGGCGAAATTCACGCGGTTGAACCAGCCATTGGGTCAGCTGAGGCGGGGCCCGATCGCGAGTAAGTAGATACGGAGTCGTGCAGGACGCGCGGAGTCGACGCGTATGCCTATGAGATCCGGCTGGCAGAAATCAGAACTGCCGGCGCGGCGCCAATGCAATGCACGCCGAAGCCTTGGGGTACTCTCTCCTTTCTACTCTGCAGACTCCGGAGTGCACGCCGCCTTGTGCGCTGCGTACAAGTCACCAGATTATGTTAACGGGTCAGACGGACGTGCGCGCCGGCTGGGAGGATCCCAGTGCCCGTCGCCCGCGAGTCAACTTGGTACAACATACCCAATACCCAATACCGATCCGATCCGATTCCCTTACAGTAAGCCGAACGAACCACAGAAAACACAAACTAGATACACGACACGACACGCGGGCGATTATACAGCGGTAGTTAGGTAGGCGACGAGGCGGGGAGATTATAGACAGGAGCCTGGCACCGCTGCGGCGTGCGTCGGGCTGGGGCTGTGGCTGGGGATAGATAACGAACTAGGCGTAGGCTTCGGGTAGGCTTCGGGTAGGTAGGGGTAGAGGTAGGTAGGTGGGAGTAGGTATGTGCAGTGCGGGTAGTAGTTTGCGTTGTTGTTGGTGCGGTGGTGGGATGCGATAGGTTGGGTGGATGGGATGGATGCAATGCGGGTATGCAAGTATGTACGAGAACGACGATAGACGACAGACGACAGACGAGAGACGAAGGGGAAGAGGGAACAGGAAAACAAGAAGACGACGGGACGGGACGGGACAAAGCGGGAGACGAGGAGACGATGCAGGCGGGGTGGGTACAGATGCACAATTTGAGAATTCGGAATTCGGAATTTGGACGGGGAAGAGAAGAGATAGCGATGAAATCAAGAAAGGGACGTGCGGCGCAGCGTAGCCGGGGGCGACCGTGGCGACGAAGTGGCGTGGACGCCAGGAGCAAGGAGATGGGGCCTCGCTACCTCACGAGCGCAGGCTGTTGCCCCCCCGCCCCCGCCCACGCGCGCGCCAGCGCCGCCGCCTGCTGCGGCTGCGGGTGGTGCAGCGGCGGCCCGCCATGCCCCTGCCCCTGCCCCTGCCCCTGCTCCCCGTGCGCCCCGTGCCCGTGCGCGGGCAAGGTGGAGACGAGGTACGCGTAGCCCGGGGCAGACGCGGGCACGGCGGAGGCGGAAGTGGGATTGACGGAAGAGGGATGGGCGGACGAGGGCAAGGACGGTGGCATGGAGGCGGACGAGGGAAGGGCGGAGAGGGAGGAAGGAGGGCCGGTGGAAGATACGGAGGGCGGGTAGAACGCATACGCGGCGTACTCGTACGCGTAGTCGTATTCAGGCTCGGGCGCGGGCTCTGGCGCAGCGGGGGCGTACGCGGGGTAGAGCTGCGGGTGCTCGGCGTGTGGTTGCGCAGCGTGGTGTGGGTGGGCAGCGTGGTGCGGGTGTTGTGGGTGCTGCGGATACCCCGGCGCGAACGCCGCCACAAGGCGCCCGCCCGCGTCGTACTCCGCCGCGGGTAGCCCCTCTTGCCTTGCCTGCTCCTCCCCCTGCCCCTGCCCGTAGGCCTTCGCCGCGTAGTGATACCCCGGGCCATACGCGTACGCCTCGGGGTGCGGGTGCGGGTGCGGGTGCTGCTGCTGCTGGTGCGGGTACTGCGCCTCCTGCTGCCCCCCAGCCCCAGGCCCAGCCCCAGCGCCGTAGCCGTACGCGTACGCGTACGGCGGCCACGGCGTCCACGGCGTCGCGGGCGAGTGCGCGCTGCTGCTCGGCGTCGGGGACGGCGAGGGCGACTGGCTCTCGGGGTGGGTGTCGTGGGCGTGCGCGGCGTGGGCGTGCGTGAGCGCGGGCAGCGCCGGCAGGTGGATCGTCCCCGCCGGCTCCAGCGGGCTCAGCTGCTGCCCCTGCCCCTGCGAGTGCGCCTGCGCGAAGCCCCCGCCGTACAGCCCGTCCCGCGCCTCCCACTCCCGCGCCCGCGCCCGCTCCTGCCCCCCCTCCGGCGGCCCGTCGTACCGGCGGAAGTGGCCCAGCGCCCCCTGCTGACCCGTCCCCGCCGCCTGCACGCGCGCGTACGGGTGGTGCCTTACCCCCGCCCCTCCTGCGCCCCCTCCTCCTCCTCCTCCTCCCCCTGCGCCGCCGAGGCCGAGGCCGAGCGTCCCGCTCGACTGCCGCCGCACCAGCCCCAGCCCCCCTCCCGCCCCACCTGCCCCCGCCGCTCCTCCGCCGACTCCGCCGACTCCGCCTGCTGAACGTAAAGAGCCGGCGGACACCGCGCGGAGGGACCCGGCGGGCGAGAGCGAGGCGCGGCGCCAGTAGTGTGCGTGCGCGTGGCGGTGGGTTTGCGCGTGGGGGTGGGGGTGGGGGTGGGTTTGCGCGTGCGGGTGCGGGTGCGGGTGCGGGTGCGGGTGCGGGTGCGGGTGTGTTTGCGGGTGGGGGTGGGTTTGCGGGTGGGATGGGGGGAAGGCAGAGGGGATGAAAGCGGGGGAGTGGGAAGGGGGGAAAGAGGGGGCGGGGACGACGGGCGAGTGGTACGCCGACCCCGACCCCGCCGCTGAGGTGGAGACGAAGGCGGGGGCGGGGACGACGGGCGAGTGGTACGCCGACCCTGCCGCCGACGCCGAGGTGGAGACAGAGGTGGAGGGCGACCACCCGTAGCTGTCGTGCCGCGCGAGCGAGTGCGAGTGCGAGTTGGAGTGGGTGGGGGAGAAGGCGGGGCCGGGGGAGTGGGACGCGCCGGGGTAGCTATCTTGACGCGCGAGCGAGTTGGAGTGCGAGTGGACCGAGTGGGAAGGCGAGGTGGGGCCGGAGAACGAGGTGTCGATCTGCGGGCGCTGGCGCTGGGGGCTTTGCGTCTGCTGGCTTTGGCTTTGCTGGCTTTGCGGGCTCTGGCTCTGCGTCTGCTGGCTCTGGCCTTGGGTAGGCGTCGGCCCCGCCACGGGGCCGGTCCGAGTCCGAGTCGGCGACGAAGACGGCACCTGCGCCGACGCGCCCAGACTCGGGGGCACCGACGACCCCCCGCCCAACGACGGCAGGGGCACGGGCGGGTACGGCCTCGGCTGCGGGTGGAACTGCACCCCCTGCCCCGGGAGCGGGAGCGGGAAGGTCGCCTCCTCGAGCGGCGGCGGGCTGTCCGGCGCGTCGTCCGCCCACCCTCTTTCTCCTTGTTCTCCTTGTTCTCCCCCTCCTCCTACTTCTTCTCCCCCTCTTCCTCGTTCCTCTTCGCGGTCCCGTCCCCACCCGCCCCCGCCCCCGCCCCCGCCCCCTTCGGCGTGGGCGTCGTCCCGGTCCCGGTCCTCGGGGTCGGGGTACGACGCAGACGCAGAAGCAAGCTCCGCCTCCGCCTCGTCCATCCTTCTGACCCCCTGCGCGCCGAAGAAGTAGAGGCGCGAGTCCTCGAGCGGGGGCGGGGAGAGCGGGGGGGAGTCGTCGCGGCCGCCCGAGTAGGGGGTGGGGTAGGGGTAGGGGTAGGAGGGGTAGGGGTAGGGGTAGGGGGGGTCTGTGGAGAAGAGGGGGGGTGAGTATAGACAAGGGAAGGGAAGGAGGGAGGAGGGGGGGGGGGGAGGGGAGGGAGGGGAGGGGAGGGGGAGGGGAGGGAGGCAAAGAGGCAAAGGGAGGGGAGGGGCAAGAGATGGGGAAGGGAGAGAGCCAAGGCAAAGGAGGCACAGGGAAGGCACTGGCAAAGGCAGGCAAAGCGAGGCAAAAACAGGGAGAAGAGAACAGAAGAGGCGAAGAGAGGACGCACAGGGCTCGGACGGCGACGGCGACGGCGTGGGCGTGGGGCTGCGCGGGCGGAGGATGGTGCGCCCGGAGCGGCGGCGCGAGCCGGGGGAGAGGTGGATGCGGTAGCTGTGTAAAGTGTTAGTGGGGTTGCAGGGCGGGGAGATGGGGAGGGGGAGGAGGGAGGGGAGGAGAAAGGCAAGGCAGGGGAGGAAAGGAGGGAGGAGCAGCGGGCGCGTGGAAGGGAAGCGGTAGGGACAAGACGGGTGGCGCGACCCACTCGAGCCAGACGAGGCGCACGAATGAGACGGGCTAGCAGAGGCCGTGGCGCACACCCAGACAAGAGGGGGCGCGCATGACTCGAGCGGTGCCGGCGAGGGCGAAGCGAGGGAAGGCGCAGGACGGTGGCGCGAGTGGCCCCGAGCACCGAGCACAGATGCTGGGCAACGAAGCGCACAGAAGGCCAGCCGCCGCCGGCGCCAGCGCGCGCGGCACCCACCCCGCCGGTGCCACCCCGCCCTCCCCAAAACCCCCGCGCAGAAAAACACGACGCTCGGAAACACAAAAAACACCAACAGCGACACTCACTGCTGCTGCAGATTATCCTGGCGCGAGCACTTCGTGTCGCACCCGGGGAACGGGCACTTGTGGTTGCGCTCGCCGGTGTGCACGCGCGCGTGGCGCGCGAGGTGCCCCGTCGTCGTGAAGCCGCGCGCGCACACGCCGCACACGTGGTGCTTCTTCAGCGCGCCCGCCGGCGGGCGCCGCCGCGCGCTCGTGCTCCCACCCGCGCCACCGTTCGTGCCGCCGCCATTTGCAGTGGAGCTTGAGCTTGAGCTGGAAGAGGAAGAGGACGAGGAGGCGGCGGGCAAGGAAGCGGAAGCGGAAGAGGAAGAGGAAGAGGAAGAGGCGAGGGGCGCGGTGGTCGCGCAGGCGGACGCAGCGGCAGAGGCCTCCGCGGCCGGGCTGTGCGGCGGCGCGTCAGGGCGGGCGAGCGCCATGGGTATGCGGGGCGCAGGGTCGGGTTCGGGTCGGCGGGGGTATCCAACACCCACCATAACATGCAGAGATATTATATTATAGCTATGCCGTGTCGTTTTCCCAAAGGCGCCGCGGCCGCATCGAGTCCAGCCAGCCAGATCTCGCGATCGCCGATCGATCGACAGATCTGGCCCGTGCGTAGTGCGTTATGTGTTATGTGGTGTGGGGTGACATGTGTAAGGAGGGTGACAGGGTGACGGTGACAGTGAGAGAGACGCTAGGTTGGATTAGAGTTTGTTTTGGCGCCACGGTTCTCGGGGCGTTCCCACAGCGCTGCTTCGGGAGCTTCGGATTCGGGAGCTTCGGATTCGGGCGCTGGCAGCGTGGGCGTGTTGTCGGCGTGCGAGGCGCGCGGCGAGGGCGTGCTGATGCTACTGCTTTGTTGGGCCTGCCTTCGTGCGTTCCCCTTCCTAAGTTCCTTCGTGCCTTCCCTCCTTCCTTTGTCTCTTCCCCTCTCCCCGTCCTTTCTCTTCGTCTATGTCCCCACAATGTTTCCCACCGTGGTCGCACATGAAACACACCCAAAATAGCCCCGACACTGTGCAATACATAGCGCGTCGTCGCCCTTGTCGCCCCCTCCCTTAGGCTCAAGCTTCCGCCGTCCCTCCCCTTCCTTGCTTCCTACCACCTCCCCTTCCCCTTCCCCCCCCCAGTTGCGACCTTCCTCACACCCCTCCCCTCCTCAGAACCACCCCGCCCCGCCCCGCCCGCCCCGCCCCGCCCGGCCCCGCGCTGAGTTTAAATTCCTTCTCTTCCCTTCTCTTCTTCTGCCCTCTCTTCTCCTCTTCCAGTCTGCCCACTTCTGCCGCCGCCCAACGCCTCTTCTTTGACACCCCCACCGGCACGGCACCACCGCCGGCATCAGCACCGGAGGAAGGTTTACCCTCGGTCACGCGCTTGTCAGCCCGCTCTCGTCACCGCCTCTCGTCACCTCTCGTCAAGTAGGCCCCCGGTCACTCAGCCCTAACACGGTCCGCTGTAAGGTAAATCAACATCGAAAATTTGGGCTCACCAGGTCCGCTCCGTAAGGTAAATCAACCTCAAAACAGTGTCACCCCGTCCGTCGTAAGGTAAATCTAGCACAGCCCGAGATTTTCTTTTGAGCAAACTGTGCCCTAACGTTGGCGGAACAGGTCCAAAATGGGTGCGCAGCCACCAGCACATCACTCCACAACATTTCACCGCTATAGTACCTTAAAAAAGTGGCGGGGGCCGAAAAAAGCGAAAAAAAAGGCTCTAAAATCAATTTTAGCACTTTTTTTATTGGAAGTCGGTCCGATGTAAGGTAAATCAGCGGCCGAAAGCCTCAAAATCGTAAGGTAAATCAACCCGAATTTGAGGCCTCTTGCGGACCGTGTTAGTGGTGAGTGACCGGGGGCCTCGTCAAGTACTGTCAACCCGCCGTCCGCGTCAGATCCCGTCACCGCCGTCAGATCCCGTCACGCGCCACGCGTCACGGTGGCGCAGGCGGCGGGCGCTCGTCACGCAGGTTGACGTGAAACGTGCTAAAAGTTAAGACTCGGGCCGCGGCCGGCTGCGTGGGAGGCCGGCGGATGGGCGGGTCGGGTCGGTCGGGTCGGCCGATGGGTGGCTGAGGCTGATGCGTGCTGGGCGTCGGCGGTTGTGGGCCGATGTGTGCTGGGCGGTGGGTGGCTGATGGGTACTGGGGCGGTGCATCTGTCCGAGTCGCCCGACGTGGGACTCGGACTCGGGGGCGGCGTCATCCTGCGTTTGTCACGCCCCTGCGGCTGCGTCGTCTCTCGTCTCTCATCTCTCTCCCGTCTCTCTCTGTCTCTGTCTCTCCCCGAGTATCAAGCGTCGTCCTTGTGCTACTGTAGTCGCGATGCGTCCCTCCGCGCCCGGAGCTCGGGGCTCGGGGGCGGGGAGGCGCATCAACCGTGTTACTAATACTGTACGACTCGCTGGCCGCTGGTGGCGCTCGCATCAACGCAGTCCGCGCCACCATCGCGCAGCATCGCACTAGAAAGGAAGCTGGAAGTCTTAGCAGATCTCAAAAAGGAAGCCAGCGAAAGAAGGCGCGCCGATCATGACTACAACCCGGCCCGCCCGCCCGTACATCGGCCCCTGCTCCGAGTCCTCCCCCATCTCGAGACGGCGACGCTCCGTCGAGTCCTCCTCGCGCCTTCTCGCCGGCGCCGCCGTCGGACGAGATCTGAGGAGAGAGAAGAGAGGGGGGCAGATAAAGATAAAGATAAGAGTCTTCCATTACGCGCTAGAACTAGAAGCAACGAAGGGCACAAGAGCAAGAAAGGGCACAAAGAGCAAGAAGAATTCGATCGGGGCGCCGATCATCTGGCGGTGGCCTTCCGAAGGGCGCCACCATCCCCCATCGATGCAACGCTGGGTCTTCGACGCGCCCCGCCCTGCGCCCCGCCGGTGCACGATCCTCCATGCGCGATATATTAACGCCTCGAGACGCGCCTTTCCGACGCGCCGTACCCCCAAGTTCCCTCCGCGATCCCGCCTCAAAGCCCCACGCACGTCGCACGTCGCGCACGCCCCCAAGAGACAAGTCGCGCCGCCCAGACGTGCCCTCCCTATAGCTCCCGCCTGCACCGGCCCGCCTCACGCCAGTGTCTTCTCCCGCCTGCTCTCGGTCCACCTGGCACCACATCGCTTCCTCCCAAGGACCAAGCGCCTCCCATACATACTCCCCTCAATCGCGAGCTCCGTCGGATTCGTGCGATCTGCGTGCCCGTTCCTTCGTGCCACCGGTGGTTGGTCGACGGGTGCCCGGTTGACGCGTGGGGGCAGCGGCAGTGGCAGGAGGTCCTCGAATGCGGCGCCGTCTGCCGTCTGCCGTTCAATACCCTCTGCCTCTGCCGCCCTCCGCGCTTCCCTTTCGTGACGCCGCGCTGCCTCCCTTCCTCCCTCCTTCCTTGCCTCCCCCACTGCGTTGCGATCCAAGTCATTCCTCCACTCTCATCACCTCCGAGTCCTCCCCACTGCCAATCCGCTCTAGTTCTTCTTGCGGTACATCCCCTCGGCTTCTCGAGATCTCAAGTGCTCCTGTCCCGACTCCCCCAGCTATGGCAGCTTGGGGGTCCCCGACCTCAAGCTTCAAATATCAGCTTCAAGCGCCGACGCCGCGCCTCCCGTCTTCCTCCCTTCCTCCCTTTCTTGCGTTACATCCCTCCCTCGCCTCCCTCAGCAGCGTCTGTCTCCCGTTCTCTGCTCACTCGCTCGGGGCGAGTGGGACGCGGCCCTCCGCGCTCGACGCCGCGCTACGACGTTCGCTCAATGTCCAATATCCAATATCCAACATCCAATATCCGATCCTGTCCAACATCCAATATCCGATCCCCAACGCTAACCGCCAGGACGCCCGCTTCTTCCCGAGATCGCTCTTCGTCTTTCTTCTTGCGTACTGTATATCTCTCCGTCTCTCATCTGCGCCTGCCTTCGTGTTCCGTCTTCCGGCCTCTCTCTCCCCGCGGCTCGGCGGCTCGGGGGCATGGTCACGGCTCTCCCCTGGTCCGACGCGTGTCTCGACGGGCTCGACAGCGCGTGTCTCGACGGTCTCGACAGGGCAGCACTCCTGCTCTCGACAGGGCAGCACTTCTGCTCTCGACAGTGTCAGTGTCAGGGCAGCCCTTCTGCGCGCCCGCGTACGCCGGCTCCTCCTCGCGCACCGAGACGAACAATAACATGAACAGAAGGACCTCCGAGCCCCGGACTGGGCATCGCCTATGCCATCCCGCCCGTCCTCCCGCCTGTCCTGTCCGCCCTCCCTCCCTCCCAGGTGCCAGATGCCACGTCCAATCAATCATCTGCTTCGAAGTCGTTGGGTTCTTCTCCCCGGTTGTGTCCCAGTGCACGCGAGGGCCTCAGGCCTCATCTCGCGCGCGCCTCCCTCCTCCGCCAAGCCAACTCCGACTCTGCCTCCGACTCCGACTCGGAACGCCTCTCTCCTGGGTTCTATGGCTGTCCTCTATGCTCAATCTCCTGTTCTCTGTTCTCTGCTTTCTTTTGTTGAAGCGTCTGTCTAGGAGAGACTAACGCCTACCCCCTGTCTGAATCGCGCTCCGCGATCCGCGTCCCCTCGCTTCCTCCAATTCTTCCTCAATATTTCCTGCTTTTATTCCTGTTCTTCCTCGACTACTAACTATCTCGCGCCTGTTTCTCGCCTCTTCCTCGATTGATCCTTCCTTCCTTCTTGTGCTTCGCCACACCCGTAATTCTCACAGCCGCCGCCGTCCTCTACTTCTGGCTTCTGGCTCCTATCTCCCAGTATCTGCCACGAGGCGCGACTCGCGAGTCGGGGGAGCGAGTACGCGAGTCGTGGGGCCTCGCCTTCGGAGATCATCGATCATCGCCTGAACAAGGATAAGGACAAGAACAAGGCCAAGAACAAGGACAAGTCCTGGCGAGCGCATGTGCATTCAGCAGCTCGACTAAGTCTTAAGCTTTCTTCCTGCGTCACATATTCGTCTGTCCCCCGGCTCCTGTCGCGAGTCGGAGACCCCGCCGTGTCTCCGGCTCGTCTCGTGTCCTCTCCCCCTTCTTCTCGTCGCGTCTCATCAGCGCAGTCTCACGCTCTTCGCGCAACAGGATGGAATTCAAACGTTGAACCGAAGTTGAACAGTAGGAACATCGCCTCCGCCAACAACATGCGTCGCACGTCCCGGCAACTTGAAGCGACGCCGCGACGACGCGAGATCTTCTTCGACCACCCAGGACCACCCTCCTTCGTTTAATTTCTTCTGTGCGGTTGCCGACTGCCGTGCGGCGCTCCTGATTGATTGATTGATGGAATGATTGATTGATTGCGTCTTGTGCTCTAGCCTCTCAGCCGCAGCTCCGTCGCGTCACCGTCGCGTCACCGTCACTGACCTTGTTTTCTTCAATCTTGGCTAGCTTGGCTTGCTTTCTTGCCCGGGCGACTGGGCAGTCGGGTGGGTTGAACCTCTATAGACTGTGGACTGTGTCCCTACGCTCCTTCGCCGCTCCGCGCACCTAGACAGCGGCGCGCCCCCGAGCGGCGAGCACAGTCTGCACGGCCAGCGATCCCTCCTCGTGCTCTGAATCATCCTGTCCTCCCTCGCGTGCGTGCGGTCGTTCTCCAATGGCCGCCTCGCGCCCTCACATGCACATCACACCCGCACGACTCCCCACAGCCGACCGTCAACGGTCTTCTGTCTTCTGTCTTCCGTCACGGTCCTATGTCCGAGCCTTCTATCTTTCTGCCTCCAGTGTCTTCTCAGGTCTTCTCTCGCGTCTCGCCTGCAACGCCCGCGCCCCGTCGGCATCATGATGTCCAGTCTCCTTGTCACGTCGCTCCTCGCCGCCATCTCCCTTCGCGAATCGCGGCTTCCCGTCACAGCCCGTCGCCCGTCCAAGCACAGAAGAAACGTGGAGACCTCGATATCTCGGTATCTCCCGGCCGACTTAACGAGAAAAAGAACACGAAAACGATTACGAACAAGCATAAGAACAAGAACAACAGAAGACAACTCCACCTTGACAGAGAAGCCGAAGCGCGCCACAGTGCGAACCGGCAAGTCCGGGTACAGGCGACGCGAGGGGACACTGACAGATCTTGCCACTGCGCACTGCGCGCTTACACTGGAGCCGAAGCGCTGAAGCTAGCGCTGAAGCTGAAGCTGCAGAAGCGCAGTCAGATCTAGATGCTAGACATGCTAGATTATGCCAGCGGCGATGCAACTCCCGTGGATCGCATGATTCCGATAGATTGCTTTATTCGTCTTGCGGCTGAGTTCGTTGGCAGACGCTTCCTCGAGGTCCGCGCCCCGACTCCTATGCGTCTGTCGCGGCTTACCGGCTCTTCCTCTCAGCCCGCCCCCGCCCGGCCGCCACCGACCTTGCTTGCTTGGGTTCCTTGAGGCTTTTCCTCTTGCTTTTCCTCTTCTGCCTTCCGTATCCGTCTCGACTGCCTCTGTTCTCCCTCTCGAGTCGCGTCCCGTCTGCATCATGATGCCCACGATGCCCAGGCTCCTCGTCTTGCCAGCTCCCCTCTTTTCTCTCCTCCTCGCCGTCTCTACCCGAATCAAACAACGGAAGACCGCATAACTTCGACGGAGACGATAACAACTGCGCCGCTGCGCACTGGCAGACCGGGCACGACCGACGCACGACCCCACGCGAGCGCAGCCACTGACAGATCTTGTGTCTCAATTCTTCTCCTTCTTCTCCGGCTTCAACTTCCCGTCGCGGCGCTCTTCCCGCGTGCCCGCGCGGGCCCTCCCGAGTCCCGGCTCGTCGGTTCCCCAAGCTCAAGTCCCAACACCGAGATAGCAGGAGCGCGGATCCGCCGATATCTCTGTTGAACAAGAAGAGAGCGAGGACAACTATAAGAGAGTAAGATTATAATTGGGCGAGCTTTGCGAGCCCTTATATATGTACACAAGTATTTCTAGAATATTCTACAAGTAACTAAAATAGTCCGGAGCACTCTTTGAGTCGCTCCAATGTTCTTATACATTCTCAACAATCTCCGACTGCGCCAGAACGAGGCGGGGATGCAAACCTTTCTAGGAAGCGAGAGAGAACGCCCATACTTACCTTGATTGGGTGGAGAGAGGAGAAGAACTTGAAGCGCACGACGCAACCCGGCGCGAGGTGCGAGATCTAGACATGCCAGGCGACGCAAGTCCTGAGATCTGAGATCTGGGGCCCTCGCGTGATACTTGATAGATTGTGTTCGGCTTGCGCAGTCTGAGTCTTGCGCCCAAGCTGCCAGTGGTTGGCAGCTCCGCGCGTCGGTAGTCTCCCTCGCCGGGTCCTCGGGATCCGCGTCCAACCCCTATCATCAGCTGTTCCTGGTTGTTCCTCTCATCGGGCCCCCACCCCGTACCCGGCCGCCACCATCTCTCGCACAGTGAAGCTCAATAACTGCCCGATAGCGGAATCATTCGACACTGGGTGAAGGAAGAGGCGGAGACTTCAAGCGATGGCATTGGCACGACGAAGCGAGCGCCTACATGCGGGTGCTCGTCTGTTGCCAGTTCTTCCCTCCGCCTCCATCAGGAAAAAAGAAATCCTATATATCTGAGGGAGGGGCTATGTAGTCGATGTAGTCAGTTGGGTTGAACTTGTAGCTTGATGTAGTTGTCTGTGGTCAACACTTGAAACCATGTAGCTGATATTGTGTTACATAGTGAGTACTGCTGCAACATGGTAGCTCTAGGCTATGAAGTCCACATACTCCAATATAGCTTACCACGGAAATCCATGGACAACCGGTCTAACAACACAATATAAGCTTAAGATATTGTTTTCTGTTTAGTGTTGCCCAACCAGTCAGAGAATTCTCAAAGCAGTTCTTGTCCTTGTACACTCACCTTATAATTGTCGAGAAATGACTTTCAAGGTGAAAGGAGACCTCAAGAATTGTTGCCATGGGAGAGTGAGGCAGCACTGGATGTGATGCCCCCAATTGGATTCTGGTCAAAGTATCTTTAGTGTAGTGGAAAAGTACCATTTTGTAAATATCGTTGTTTCGCGCGCGATCACTCGTTCGATTCGGGCAAGCAGCATTACTTTAAGTTCCAAAATATGTTGTACAATCAAATGTTAGTAGGTGTTAGCAGAGGGAAAATTCGTCAAAAGGATAGATAGAGAGCGCGACTAGAGGTTAAGTTAAGACTGCCACCAACTCTTATTTTCATTAGAAAAGCTGACCGACTATGACTAACAATGATAGTAAGCCGGTTAGCTACAGATGGCTACATGGTGCTAGCGTCCGACTACAAAAGGCTACAGAGTACTACATGGAAACAAGGGGGAGACTACGTTGGCCACATAAAGGGGTACTTTACAATTTTACAATAAGGAATACATGGCCTATGTAGCACTCTGTTGTGGTTTCACTTTTTCCTGATGTCGCCAGTTCTTCCCCTCCGCCTCCGTGGACGCTTCAAAGCGTGATTGATTGCGCTCTTGCCTCATTGGCTCCGTGCCCTTGTACTCCGAGGCTGCGCAAGGGGTACCCGCATCAGAAATCTCCTACACGGAGTCCTAAAAGTGAATTAAGCAGCTCCGGGCCCCTCCCTCCCTCTTTACGTAAGCGCACAGCCACTCCCAAAACGGCAGTTCCCATCAATTTTGTCTCATATTGAGCCCAAAATCACCCAGCGCAAACCAACAATGAGACCCTGTTGTTTAGATATGCTCTCTGGACCAGGAAACTCAATCTCAGACTGTTTAGACAAGAAGTATTGATGCAGTAATATGAACAGCATGAGACAACATCCCTTGGGATCAGCCTCCATTCACCTGACTCTGGCCGTAAAAAAGTCAATTATGAGCTCGCATTAGTGGCGGAATCGGGATCAAAAAAAATCTTGCCAGATGAGTGCCTAAAAAAGGCCGATTTTTTTTTTTTGGGTGCAAACGTCTTATTGAGCCGGCCCGCAACTTTGTCCAAAAACTGAAATAAGGACCTCGGACCCCCCCCCCTCCCTCTGACACCATGTCTCGGCATTCTCCGGCGGGTACCCCTTGTCGCTGCGTCGCTTCCATTTTTTTTCTGGTTCTTATTTCTTATCTCTTGGTTCTTAGTTCTGCTTGCTGCGAGGATGTACAAGATGGAGCGCCCACATTGAGATTGATGTGCCACACATTCCGTGAGATGCCACACATTGAACAAAATGCCACACATGTTTCACAGAAGCCACACCTTCCTGTTTGGGCTACTCCGAGGTTCGGATCAACGGAATGGATCAATCGGACGGCCGAAACTGTTTCTTTCCCACTTACCACCACCACCATCCCGCTGCACCTGCGACATCCTGGACCGCGCGATGCAGCTGCTGCGCTGCTGGCGCCGTGGTTCAGCCTGCAAGATATGTAGAAGGCTGGCAGGCTCTGCAGTAGCGCAGCTTAGGTGTGTCACTGCTATCTGGTCGTGGTCGCATCGCTGAATCATGCGGAAGAATTAGGGCAACAGGCTCGGGTGCGAGAGCGACGTGCGGGGTCGTCCGGAACAGTACAGCACCAGTGGGCGCAATGGTAGACCCACACTGTGTCCTCTGCCGCCCACAGTGCCAACGTCGCTGTGGATAGCGCCAGAGAGACGATGGCGGGGTCGGGCGGTGTGATGCGGACTGCGGCGCTACCGAGGGAATGGGTGTGGGTTTCGGTCGGTGGCCTGTTCGTCCTCTAGGGGGTTTGTAAGAGCGTGGTCCCTAGGGCGTCTGGCACGTTGTAGGCAGGCTTATAGGCAGTGAAAACCGCGGGTGTGTGTGTGTGCGTGGGTTGGGAGCGCGAGGCTCTTGTGGTTTTGTGTGGAAAACCGCGGTTGGCGCAGGAAAGTCGCGGTTTGCCGGGCTATGTCAGCGAAGAATACGGTGTAGAAAGTGAAGATACCTGTTCCGCTAGGACGCAATGTCGCCGATGCGCTCCTTCAGAACCTCCAAAGCCTCAGTGCTTCGACCTAATCCAATGCCTCTCCCCTTTGAACGGGGCACGTGATCGTGTCGGTGGGCGAACCAAGGGGTTCGCTCGCGAGTGACTTTGACGTCAACGGTCTCCGGTGCGGAGGGTGAGTCCGGTCGTTTGGTAGACGATTTGCTAGGGGGAAATCCGCGGTCGAACCCTTCCACTACGACACGGAGGGACCTGTGTAGGAAGAAATCTCGCGACGCGGGCGGGGTGTGTGAGCGCGAGCCTGGTGGCTTTCAGGCTGCGTGAGGGTGGGAGTAGAGTGCCTTGGAGGACAAGCTTTGAGATGTGAAGAAGGTGTGGTCGTGGTCAATCCTTATTGGTGTGGGTTTTAGATACACAAAGTAGTGGGGGAGAATCCTAGCCCAGGAGTGAACTACTGAAACGCCCCTCCCTTGCCTGCCCTTTATGCCTTGCTCGCACCGCCTTCTCGAGACGCGCGTCCCTCAAGATCCGCCCGCCCGAGCTTCTGGTGTTTGAGGCTGACAGCTTGAGAGCTTCTCTGTGGAGAGGAATGTCGCGGGTGAGCGACCAAGTCGCGGTTGTTCGGTGTTCGTTGGTGGTTTTCTTTGTAGTGTGGTGTTCGCGCCGTCGTTACGCGGCTAGGCGGCGCTTGGCGATCGCGATTGCGTCGGAGGAGAGCGTGGTCGAGGTGCGCCGAGGTCCCAAGGTCCGGAAACCGCGTGCTCCCGTTGCTCATGGCGCTCAAGTCGGTCGCGGATTGTGGTGTTATTCGTCATGTGTCGCCCTCGTTTGTGGTGAGGCCGGCGTCGGTCGTGGTTTGTCGAGGCTCGGTCGAGAGCGTACAGTCTTGAGCGCGGGGTGTGAAAACCGTGGTTTTTGTAGAGAGCAAGATAGGGGCTGGTGGTTGGTTTCGTGGTTGTTGTGGCCTCCGTGGCGGCCGTGTGGGTGGTCATCGGGACCGTTTCAGGGGATCGCGTGGGCATGGTTGGTACTTGTTGTGGGTGTGCGAGGAGCGGCGAAGTGGGGATCGAGTGGAATTGTCGCGACATTGCGTTGCCGGATTAGGAAGCCGTGGTTGCTCGTTCGGGAAATACGGGCAGTGTCGTGTTGTGGGTGTCGTTGTGGTGGTTTCTGTGACGCTGTGCCATAGCCAGAGCACCATGGGTGCTCACAGCGGTGGAAGCCGCAGAGGCGCAGACGACGATGATGAAGAGGAGGGATGTGGTGGAGTGCGAGTGGGGCGCAAACACGGGCGATGGGCCGGTTGCGGGTACGGGCGAGTCGAGTGGGGAGACAGAGACGATGAGGGCGACCGTGGGCGCAAGCACGGGGCTCAATGCGTGGGGAGACGCAGACGCAGCGAGCGATCAAGACGACGCAAAGAGAGGGCGCGTCCGCACGCAGATTCCGCCCCCACGCAGCCCTCCACGCGCGCTGTACCCCCCACGATCCGCGACGAGCGCGGGGATGCGGACCACGCGGGGCACCGACTTGGAGATGCAGAGTGGCGTCGGGGGTGCGGCGCGGCGCTGCGCGGATACGGGGCTCAGCCGTCCTCACCCTTCCCCCTCCCTTTCGCACGCCCCGATGATCCACGACGCGACGGCCGCGGGGATGAGGATCAGGCAGCCGTGTTTGTCGAAGCCGCACCTACCTGATGCCATGCCCCGTCACAGAGCAGCCTCCCCGTGCGTGCGGATTCTAAGATGGTGTATAACTTCATATCTGTTGTAAGTACGGTGAGCACAGATGTACATTGCATAGTAAATAGCCCACCAATTAACTTGATGCATTGAACCCATGCAATTTTGAGCTCCCATGCTGAGTAATCCGAAACATTGCCCTTGTAACGACCCTCGAGTGCGGGTTACAAATATTTATAGTGGGATGCACGTTGTACGACCCTGGCGAGTACTCTGGAGTTACAATGGTGTTCCGGGACTTGGATAAGCCTCCAAGTCCCCAAGATAGTGGCTCGAATTAAGAGTGAGACCACTCAGACAAGAATATCTTCGTCTGAGTTCCGATATGGTCTCGCTCAATCAGGGACAGAATATCTTATTCCTGATTCGAGATCCGACTAGCTCGGAGGCTAAGAGGATGCTAGATAGAGCTCCGAAGCTCTATAGGATGGATCAAGGGCAGATGTAAAGCGGATGGCAGCAGATAAGATAATTACTGCTGGCAGATGCTTGTGTCTTCGAGCTCTTCGAACAGCGCGCAGTTGTGCGTTATTGTGGAGACCAATACACTTAAGAGCACCTGCAGGCCTAGTACACAGTAGCCATTAAGAGGGCTGAACTATGGACGGTGGGCCGTAGGGTGGTTAAGGTATGAAAGGTTGTTCTGATTCATCGGCCCCGGCTACATATGTACCGAGTCACGTGACTACGAATATATATGGAAGTATCAGTAAATCGAGAAAAGTGTTCATAAATGGTCGTTAGTTGAAGAGTAACAAAGAAGGCAAACATATGGGGTATGGAGCCCTTACAAAGCCCCCCACTCTTCAGCTAAGGGCTATGGTTCAAGCCTGTTGAAGACCGAACTCAAGAAAAAAAAATCCTGCTCTGGATCCATCCAGCTCGGGAGTCGGCAGCTGTTCCGCATCCAACACACCTCCGAGTATCCTCCACAGTTGCCGCCTCTGAGTCTGGACCGCATTACCACTTGCTGCTTGGTCCGGCTCATGTTCCTCTCGCGTTTCACGGATATGTCGGTTGCTACGCTCCCTCCTATCCCCTATAGCCCCCCACGGAAGTATCCGTTAGATACCCTTGTGAGAACGGGTACTTTCGGAATACCCTCGAATATCCCATGAAACAGGGCTCCAAAGGGCGGGCGGGCTTTATGCTCAATGACAAGCGGGCACGGGCCGCCGATGAGGACACAACACTGCTGGCACGGGCACGACGATCACAGCGCTAGACGAACGGGCGCTAGAGGAGCTCAAGCGGCTCAATGAGGAGCTGCCGGCAGGTTCGTGGATGCAGAGAGCGCTCGACCCGAAGCTCGTCGAGGCGCAGTATGCCCGCACGACGGCCGGGAGCTTGCGCACGGCGCGATTACAGGTGTGCCCTACCGGTTCCATTTCCCACTCCGACCCAAGAACAAGGCGGCGCAGACCTGCGCGAGCTGCGCGCCGCGGAAGCCGCCTCCGCGGAGCCCAAGCCCGCGCCCGCAGAGGGCACCGTGACCCTTAAGGTTGGGGCTGCAAGGGATGGGATGGCGGGATGTAGCTGAGCGGGAAAAAATCTGAGAAGCGAACTGGCGCGGCGAGCTGTACAGCACAGTCGCACGGTGGCGCGGCGCACCCTCAGACCCACCCGCGATGCTTGTACCCGCCGGACGCGTCGGCGGCCCGGTGCGCGGGAAGCCGCCTGTGTGCCGCGCGCTCGCACACGCCAACCGAGAGTGCCGCGCAGCTGCAGGGCCAAGTGCGCGAGCTTACCATGCACTTGGCTCGAGAAGGAGCCACTTTTTACTTTGAGAGGCCACAGGACATCGAATTATTGGTGCAGGCGGGGACGGAGGGGCTCGAGGAGAAGTGCACGTCGACGAGACACCGTGCGAGATGGCGCCGAAGGACTGTCGGCTGCTCACGGACCAGATGGAGCCTGGAGGGGTACTCGGGCTCCGACATATCGGTTGTTGTGTGCGTCGCGCTGATGCGACCCGTGCGCAAGGTGCTGTCTGTGACACAGTTGGAGCGCGTAGGGGGAAGCGGACGCCCCGTTCGCATGGGGACCCTGGAGCGGTTGACAAGAGCTGGACGGAGGTCGACTCCGAGTCAGACGAGCTGCTGGAAGCTTCTGTTGACTCTGCGGGGCAGAACTAGACTTAACTCGTGGCCACTGGAGTGTGGGATCAAGAGTATATGATGAACAGGACGAGGCAGGGAAGCAGCGAGGTTGGAGGTGAGGGAGAACGCGACGAGAGCGCAAGACCTAAAATGGTAGTGGAAGTTTATTTGGTATTTGATGGTGCTGCTGCCAAACAACTTCGACTTGGTACTTCAGCTTGCTCATCCTCCTCTTCAATCTCGCATCCAGGCTTTCGACGCCCTGTTGGAAGCGAACGAAAGCCCCATGCTTGCATTGGGGGTGCATAGCTGCCTCTAATCCAGCACTGGAAACTGGTAAGTCTTGGAATACCAACTTTGCATATGGATGTAAATGCGAAGTTTTGAGGCGAAGCGACCGCGTAGCCTCGCACACGCCGCGTGGGCTTTCGCTGGCAGTCCCAGATCCTCCAGGCTGGTCCGAAAATCCAAGATCCTGACGTGTAAACTGAAGAAATAGGCAAAAAATGCGAAAAATGGCAAATCAAGTCCATAACTTGGTATATGGGGTCTCCCAAAGCTCCGAAACGAGCTGCGTAGGATGCCGCGGAAGTCTGCCGAGGACCTGGGCGTCCCAGAGGTGCGTTTTGCACGCTATGCGAAAACTTCGAGGTTAAAATTTGACAGAAAATCCGAAAAATAGGGAAGAATGCAGGACTGGGAAGGCTGCGAGACACTCCGATTCGAGTCGTCTCGCAGGTCGAGTTGCCATGCCGATGGGACCGGGCGAAGCACCGAGGCGCGTCCTCGAAAACCTCGCAGAAGTACTGACTCTGAATCAGATGCGTGTCTCGCGCGCCCGCGCCTGCTCACTCAAGTCCAGCGGCGGGTGCCGATCCCTTCCCGCTCCCATGCGAGCTCCGGTGCGAGCTCCCCGTGCGCGTTACACACGAGGTGCGGGATCAATCTTGTCCGTAGGATCGCGCTAACGAGCGCGAAATCGCTAGATGCTGATGCCGAAGGGAAAGACGCAGCGCGGGGAGGAGGAGTGGAAGCAGAGTGCGCCGGGGAGGCGCGAGCAATGGTGAGTCCCAAGCATATACGCGAAGCTGGTGATAACAGAGCCTTTTCAGCTGGACTGCGTGTCCACTGCCCAAGTCCGATGACATTCTCATCGCAGCCGTGCGTGGGAGCTGCACGCGGCGACGACGAGGAAGTCGGGGCCGAGGTGCAAGGCTGCGTGCTCGTGTTGGAGTCCTCGTCCAAGGTGTGTTGCTCTTCTCCACGCAAAGCTGCGTCCTGCTGACTTGGACCAGTGCCGCCAATCGGGAGGGGAGCAGGACTTCCAGGACCACGCTTCACGACGTCGCGGAGCATTGTCTCTTGCGGAATCTCCGACGGCCGCCGCGCGCTGCTTTCCGCCGCCAGGCGGGAACGCGCGAGACGAGGTTCGGCTCCCAGCCACGCTTCTCTCCCGGCTTCGGTTCCCTTCATCTGCAGGGGAATGGATGCGAGTCCCCTGCACTCGACTGCGCTTGTTGTCACTTGCACTTGGGCCACCTCGTCTCGCAGCCCCCCAAGCTCTACGGCGTCCGCAATAGCGGGCGCTGGAGCGGGGGACTTCGGAGGTGGCAACGGTGGGACCTGCAGCCGCGCGGGCGGGTGCGATGCTGCAGCAGCAGATGGTGCAGTTGCGGGTCTCGCAGCAACATCAGGCGTGGATGGAGGCGGAGGAGCAGCGCCTCGAGGAACCAAATGATCATCAATCGCGACAATGCCCTCGTCGCCAACGAGTGCGTGAGCGGGATGCGGATACATCAAGGGAGGAGAAGCTGTGGGTGGTCGTACCGCGGCGGTGTCATCCGCGGACCATTCGGAGGTGAGTGCTCTTTCCTCAAGCAAAGCTTTCATTGACAACTCGTCTGTCTGCCACCCAGGCTCGTTCGCACATAGCTTTGCGCGCTCGACGAGCTCGTTTTGTGGTACGCGAGTTTCCTTGGGCATGCGCGCTTTGGAGCATGAAGCGGCCAATGCCGCAGACAGCGCCAGGTCTCGAGTCGCGGCAACACAGCTCCTCGCTGCCTGGATTGTGCTCGCAATGGATGGGAGGCAAACGAGGCCGAGAGAGGAGACATCGAGCAGACGGGGCTCTGAAGCTGGGACCTCATATACCGCCGCAACCTTTAGCTTTCCCCCGCCCCTTTGAAGTGCTGATGCAGGATCGAAGGCCTCGTTGAGCGGAATCAATGCATAGTTTTCGGTGCGATTGCTGTCTGCACCTTCCTTCCTCTGCGCCTGCGCTGACTCGGACGTAGCCTCATCTTTCAGCCCGCCGCCCTTGGGATTTGGGTTACCACTACGGGGCTCCATGCTGCGTGCCGTAGCTACCGGAGCCTTCCACGAATCGCTTTTGGGCATGTGGAGCGCAGCAGATCCGGCATCATCCACTTGGACGGACACACCGGTCCTGCTCGTAGCCACGGGGGTGCCGATCCGCTCAAATGGGATCAAGCGAGCGCGAGACAAGGCAACGTAGTGCTCGCACCGTGTCGACCCGCTCACTCCGGCTCGCCGTACTCCTTCAGACTCCGCGAGGGCTCCGGTATGTATCTCAGATCTGTCTACCACCCCGTCGCTTACCCTTCTCATGTGCCCCTCCACTTTGACAGCTTCCGGGGCTACAGGGTGACCATTCTCGCATACACTTAAGTGTTTGTACACTAGACGGCGGCGCCTGATGTCTTTGCGTGAACGGTGATTCTCCTGATCATCAGCCGCCATCTTGTGCTGCGGGGAGGACGGGTTGCACGAGAGGCCGTGTATAGGCTGAGGACTTCCTCGCCCGCACGACTTCTCTACTGCGGAGGGACATCCCTTCGCAACGCAGCTCCCTCCCTCCAACACCACCACGGACGTATTGGCGGGCAACGACACAGATCCTTGAGAGGACGCCGAGGAGACAGATATGGGCGAGATGGATGGAGTATGGAGGGGTTTGCCGGAACAAAGGTAGTGTAAGCACCTCATCGCTCCGGCAAGCTTATGCATCAACCGCTCCCAGGACCGTTCAGCCAGCTCTCGGGGCACTCCCAACATGGTAACCACCCGGAAATCGGAGTGGTCGCAATCGAATAAGGGCCGTGCAGCCTGTCGATGCTCCGCAGCTGCATAGAGGAGATGCTTGAGCACAAAGGTAACCTCGCGCAGCGGTTCAGCCAGATGAGAGTGGATGGCGAGCCCAGTGAGAGCAGGAATGAAGTCGGAGGGGGAGATGGTGTATTGGAGTAGCGCGGCACAAGTATCTTGTAGCGTCGACATGCCCGGTTCGGGTGAATGTATGTATTTTGACCAAATGAGATCGAGATAAGTGTCGTGCATGATGAATGAAGAATATGGAGTGACCGGCCAGGAGGGAACAACGATTCCCAATGTGTCCACCTTTGTAACGACCCTCGAGTGCGGGTTACAAATATTTATAGTGGGATGCACGTTGTACGACCCTGGCGAGTACTCTGGAGTTACAATGGTGTTCCGGGACTTGGATAAGCCTCCAAGTCCCCAAGATAGTGGCTCGAATTAAGAGTGAGACCACTCAGACAAGAATATCTTCGTCTGAGTTCCGATATGGTCTCGCTCAATCAGGGACAGAATATCTTATTCCTGATTCGAGATCCGACTAGCTCGGAGGCTAAGAGGATGCTAGATAGAGCTCCGAAGCTCTATAGGATGGATCAAGGGCAGATGTAAAGCGGATGGCAGCAGATAAGATAATTACTGCTGGCAGATGCTTGTGTCTTCGAGCTCTTCGAACAGCGCGCAGTTGTGCGTTATTGTGGAGACCAATACACTTAAGAGCACCTGCAGGCCTAGTACACAGTAGCCATTAAGAGGGCTGAACTATGGACGGTGGGCCGTAGGGTGGTTAAGGTATGAAAGGTTGTTCTGATTCATCGGCCCCGGCTACATATGTACCGAGTCACGTGACTACGAATATATATGGAAGTATCAGTAAATCGAGAAAAGTGTTCATAAATGGTCGTTAGTTGAAGAGTAACAAAGAAGGCAAACATATGGGGTATGGAGCCCTTACAGCCCTTCATGAAATGTGCCACACAATGGGCAGAAATGTGTGGCATATGCTTCAATGTGTGGCATCTTGCAGGATGTGTGGCACATCAATCTCAATGTGGGAGCTCCATCTCGTCTATCCTCGCTTGCTGCACGCCCTCCGCCGACCGAGCTAGTCGCTGCAGCCTGCCGGCGCCATCACGACTTGGATAGTGATCCCGAACCCGAACCCGAACCCGAGCCTATCCGAAACATATCGCGCGACCTCGCGCGGCGGACGACGGACGGCGGCCTCCTCCGAGTCACCCTCTCACTCCTTAAGTTCAAGGCCCCACGGCTGCTAGGTATTCGCTTTTTTCGTCTGCATCGAACATTTCCACCCGTCCCGCGCTCCCCTCCTCTCTCCCGCGCTCAAGGCCAAGGCCAGTGCACCTTTATTGGCCACGGACGGCGGACGGTGCCAGTGCTAGGACACGAGCTGATCTCTCGTTTGTGCTTCTTGCTTCGTCCTCGCTTGGGTCCTTCCTGCTTCGATCCCTGCTTCAACCCTTGCTTCGATCCCTGCTTGCTATCCTGTGCCCCGCCCACCACACGCCCCCGTAGACGACGCCTCTGCTCAAGAAGTCTTCCACAAGGACTGGCGCTATTGCAGCTTCTCCGGTGCACGGCGGCGCGTTTCGGTGCACGCGATCTCCCCTCGCGCTTTCCCTGATATTGCCTCGTGCCTCCGAGTCCGAGTCCGAATTCGCCGTTCAGCTTCGAGCTGCCGTCCTCCGACTCCCTCAAGGTATCCCTCGGCCGAGTCTTCCCTTCCGGATTGCCGAAGCTAAGGACGCATCGGCCAACCGACCCCGGGGCGGGGACGGGGATGGGGCCAAGGAGATCTCTCCTTGTGTCTCGCGTCTCGCGTCTCGCTGAGTCCTGTTCTTTTCCCCTCGCCTTTTCCCCTCCCCCAACTACATCCTCCCCACAGCCCCTACATGGGCTGAGGCAGTCACTTGGGAAACACAGGACTCAAAGCGTGGGATTTTTTTTGTCGTGTATTAGCGCGGGGTGGTCCGCACGGACGCAGTTAATTTCGGTGACTCTTTGCTTCCATGTGGATATATGATATATGATGTCGAACCTACGGACCAGATAACAGCGGAGCGTATACGTATCCACACTCCCTGGCGCAGGAATTGCGTCCTGATAACCGAGCTCACGGGTGTCTCGGGCATCTCGGAGATGTTCGAATTCTTGCGGTGCGCAAAAATAATCCATGCCAGTCACAACGTGTTGGATCTAAAGTCGTAGATACAATTCAAACACCTCACATTGGATGGGTACCTCCCCTGCTCTGAGCTCTCAAGCAATCGCCCACGCACCAATACTGGCACTAGTCACTGTGCGCTTACGAAATGGCTTCTGCCGGGTTAATTTCGGTTCTCAAGACCCCAGGTAGGAGATGAGAGTCTTGCGAGGTATCAGCGACGGCTGTCTGATCAATGCGCGAGGGACTGTCAATACTGGAGACGGAGCTTACTTACTGGGATTGAGACCGAGATTTGCTACGCGACTCGCAATGGAACTATTACTCAAGGCCCAAGTTTTCAGAACCCTGAAGCTTGAAAATGTGAGACTCAGTAGTTTTGTTTGGTGATTGTGGAACTGAAGCGCTTGTGCGCAACATTGTTTTGAGAGCGCCAAGCTCCAGACCCGCCAAGACGTCATGCACTAGTCACCTGCCTCGAGACCCGAGCATCGGGTCAGCCTAAACGAGAAGCAGAGGAGATCTGGTTGACTCTTCGGCCAAAGATCTGGGCAGATCTGGGCTCGCCTGGGCGCCACCTGTTTGTTTGCTCTGATTTTGAGTTGAAGATATTAGTACTTTTGGAGGAAGACCGATTTTTTTCGATGGGTTGTTCATGTATGGGCGATATACTGTGCAAAAATTAGCGTCATTTTACAGGGTTTTTGCAGACAACTTACATCTGCATTCCAAATCTTGGATCACATCTTGCCTGGTTGGCTGACATCTTCTAGGTTGGATCGCATCTGTTCACAGCCAACATGACATTTATTTGTAAATTGATTTCGATCAGTCGGCTTATGCTCGGCAATCAGCTCATCTCGAGACAACCCCGATTCCCTGCTCCAGGGATATGTTGGCCACTTCGGACGGTATCTATTCGTCTCAGACTATCTTCTCAGATTGTGTGGAAAGATTTTCGGTGAGATCCCTTGAGAAAATGGTCAGATTGGTGTTTTTGACCTTGGTCATTTCAACAAGCCTCGGGGATGTGAAGGATTATTATGATCTTCCCAATTGCTGGAGAAACAAGTACAGAGGACATATATGGGCTAAATAGGCTATGCTTTTGGAGGGTAGTGGTGTTTCTTCCAGGGGAATCCAGTGCACTTCCGTTTATAGATCTCGGCACCCTGGGCAAGATCATTGTTCCGATCAATCGATCAAACCCTTCGAGATATCCTGGACTCAAAGTCCCTCAGAAGTGATCTTGGGGAGTTGTAGTACCTTGCTGGCTGGTTGTAATTCCTGGGGAAGATCAGATGTAAGCTGGATGGTTGAGATGTAAGCTGATTGCAAGAAAGATGTAGATGTAGTCGAAAACCCTGTATTCAAGCACAGGTTGTAATCAATTATTTTTTGCACAGTATATGTGCCATATTCATGTAAATCACGCTCGACAAAGAACAAAGACAAAGGCCGTCTCCACCAGGCCACGGGTATCTCAGTGTCCTGTTGGACGACTGTCATCAGCTGGCGGAAAATTAGAATCACTGGCTATTTCGCGAAGATATGTTCTCACTTATATCACCTAATCCACCTCCAGCAAGCGCGGGATCTAATGTTTCACCTGATATATTGCGATACTGTCCGTGTCAGACTAGCAAGCCGAAGCTTCACAGTACAAATTGCCTTGTGTGAGCTCTAGCGTTAAGTAGTACTAAGCTAGAGAGACAGAAATTCAAATATTCACAATTCTTTTGAAATTCTCCCCCACATTTGGCGAAATCTAAACGAGTTCCCTTTCTGTCCCATAGGCTCCAGATAAATTGCCCAAGAAAACCACCGCGTCCAAGCTCGGCCAAGCCCCGGCCAAGTAACGGACTCCGAATCGCCTAGACGACCAGGACCCCCATTAATAGACCAAAATGCCTGATCCGGATCCCGACAAGTTTTGGAAAAAAATTGCATTTTGCCTGTGTAAAATCCTGACAAAATCAAGCCAAATGGTGGGAAGGCCTGCGTCCCAATCCCGACAAGTTAGGCCTTGGCTGACCATCTCAACACCAAGACTGCATGACCGAGTGGATTTCTCCTTACCTGAGGCTGGTGGCGTACGATTACGCAGTCGAGCGTTCGAGTATTCGCTAGGGCAGGTTTGAGGCCTTTTTTCCGCCCTCGCAGCTCTGTTACGTAAACAATTTTTTCGACCATTCTCGCTCCAAGCCTGTGCTAATCCCGACAAAATTTCGAAATTTTAGAAATTAGAGTCCCGACAAATTCTCGGTGGGACGGAACAGGCATTTTGGTCTATTACTGTACCATTTCGACCAAGTGTTCACTGGGTGTGACCAGTGACCATAAGTGGTCATTTGTCAAGTGTTCAACTGGCGGCGGGACGTGTGACACCTATTTTCAGTGTTCAAAAGTTCAAGTGTTCAGCATGGTTGAACACATAAATCCCGACCGTTTTGGGCCAAAAATGTCGGATTTGGGATGAGTTTGTGCTCAAAACTTCAATAATCAGCAAGATATTGGACAGGAGCCTGGACGACCTGCAATATTATGGAGCCCAGTGATTGAGAAAAAAATTCGGGTTTTTGCCCATTTATATTGTTCAAACGGCCAAGTGTTCAGCCCCTCTGGTGACCTGTGACCACTAAAAAAAGTGTTCAGTGAAGCGGCCGCTGTGACCCGTGACTGAACTTCCGGTCGAAATGGTACAGTAATGGGAGGCCCCCGGTCACTAAGGTATAACTCTGTCCGGGCTAGGGTAAATCAGGCCTCCAAAAAGGGCCCTATCCTTGTCCGTGAGATAGGGTAAATCAGCCTGGAAACGGTCAATCTCTGTCCGACGTAGGGTAAAACGCGCGCAGCGCGAGAAAAATTTTGGACTCAGTATGGGCGGAAAGTCGCAAAACATCCGGCAGCGGTGTCCCCCGCGCTGTCAAAATCATAACAACATAGATATCTGATGTAAAAAGTGATGCTTGGAGCGGCCCCGGAGCCCCAAAACGGACCCTGGAGAGAAAAATTGCGATTTTGGGGGGTAACCTTGTCCGAAATAGGGTAAATCAGCGGCCAGACGGTGATTTTCCGAGGGTAAAACAGCAGATTTTTTCACCAAAAGGCGGACAAAGTTATACGGTAGTGACCGGGGGCCTGTAATGGGGGTCCTAGACGACCCCACCACAGTGGCACGCTTCCGCCACAGCAGATCAGAGCAGATCCCTCTTTGTCCCGTTGCCAAATGGAACATGCGCAGCCCACGCCGCGCATGAATATTGCATCAATCATTCGTGAGTCAGCGCGCTGACAGTGCCAGCGTGCCGGGCCGGCGGGCCGGATCCGCCGAGGCGCTGCAAGTTTCACACCAGTACTCAGACTCCAGAGTCATTGACACTGAATCTGATGCAACCTTAGGCGCCTGCGGGCACCTAGCCGAGATTTCCGGTTCCATTCTCGTTTGAGTTTGAATCCCTTGCTTTCTTGAGCCAGTCGGCAACGCAAGTCAAACGGGAACTGTCACTTGACTGTCACTGTAGGTCATTGTCTCATCTTTTGTGCTTGAGTTTCAAGTTTCAAAGCCTTTTAGTGCTCGGACTGATCTATCGTTTCGGTAACTGGGTCGTGAGTTGACCCCGATCGCAGAGATATAGAAATCGTGCTACTAAACCCCAATCAGTAAGATGACTCGGAGGCGACGCACTGTATTCGAATTGCATCACGGCCCGAAGCAGTGAGGGTGGATAGGACTAGGACTTCAAGAGCCTGGGTGGTTAGCGGGCTTAAGTATTAGACCCTGATAAGGGTGAAAGAGAGAAGGGACCTTACATAAGTGCTCGAGGATAAATTGCATAATTACAGAACAAAGCCGAATCGCCCGCGTTCTCGAACTGTACAGCCCCTCAAGGCCTCAAGGCCTCAAGTTTGAACTTTTACCTTCAGCACTTGTGTGCTTGCCCGTTTCGCTCCCTACCTCCTCATGCGCATGGTATAAACTCAACTGCAAAAAACAACCGCCGTAATTTGCTTCACGAGTCGTTGATTCTGACGCTGCACTGGCGTCGCGTTCTTTCGACTTACAACCACCCATTTCTCATTAACTTTGAAATATTCGGCCAATATAATCTCCCACTCATCCTTCAAGACCCCTCGAGCGTGCACCGAAAATCTGGAGCCTCCAAGCCCGAGCAGCTGTGATGCCCTGAGCCGATCAAATCTCGGTCCAGCAGCGGCCAACAACGGGGATCGGATTAGGCAACTTGCCGGATTGGGACACGTATGGGCCATATACTGTGCAAAAAGTATTTTTTTCAACTTAGGGCAAATCATGAAAAAATCATTAGCAACTTTCCGGTGAGCGACAACTTGACAAAGTGCAAGAGGTGCAACACAACTTCAGGCAATTGCAACCACAACCATATAGGATGGCAACTTGGTCAATACAACTTTGATGGGCTCTACAACTTGGTAATCGCTAAGTTGCAACTTGCTTTTCACCTGAGGACAACTGAAACTTCCCAGGATGCAACTCCAACTTTCCATTGCTGCAACTTGAAGCTCACTCAGCCGCAACTCCAATCTTTTGTTTGCTCTGAATCCGCCCCTGGGCCCTGGCGACTCAGACCTTGCTTGTCTTGATCAGAATAGGGCGGCCCGTTTGACGGGATTGTTTTTGGCCTAACCCGTCCTGTACCCGTCCTGTCGAGCCCGGTTGCCTCGGTCCAGTACGGCCGGGTCCCAGCCGTACCACCCGTCACGGCCGTCGAGACAGATTAAGCCCATCATTTCTGGTTGAGGAGGTGATTGCGGGCCGGATTCACCATAGTATTTAGATCATGTTTGTACGTCAAGTACATGTAAGGGCAACCACGCGGCCCGAGAAGTCAAGGGTCCTGGCGTGGGGAATCCGAAGGTTAATTGACAGGCCGTGCTACTAAGTACAAGTATAGCGCACCTGGAGTGGGGAATCCGAAGAGAAGAACGTCTGAGGATTCCCACGCCCGGAGCCGCCTAAAATACCTACTGACTAGTAGCACGTGCGCGAGGTGATCGGAGCAACCGGAGTGATGCGCATAGGTCCCGTGCGCGGTCACAGGCCACGTGGTATCCGGAACCGGAGTTCCAGCGGGGTTGCGGGAGCGGGCGAGCGGGGGCGGAGGGAGCGACGGGGGGAGCGACGGAGGGAACGGGGACTGGGGCGGAGGTCGGAGCGGAGGCGGGGTCGGGGGCCGGAGCGGAGACCGGAACCGGAACCGGAACGGGGGCCGGAGCAGTAACCCTAGCTGCATTGCTTAATCCGAGCCCGTTGAGACAGAATAACAGGTTTAACCCTCGGATTAATTAATCGGCAGGAACAGTTTAAACCGTGTTTAAACAGGCTCAAGCGGGGTTAAACGAAAACACAAAAACTTAGGCTTTAGTGAGAGTCGAACCCGAAACCAATTTAGAACATTGCTACATCGTCAAGGGCAGTAATAGCCGTTAGGCTACAGGATCATCGGCTTCAGTGTAAATATTGTTTCTATATGATGCAGGTCAGCTACCATGTGGGACACTCAACAGGCCTGACACCAAGTCAGTTTCTAGTCTTGCTTCCCCATAATATCAGTCATTGTAGTCTCAGTGGCCCTCATAGGCATTCAGTTGGGCAACTATGATTGAATGGACAAACAAATAGACTCACTATGGATAAGGCACTCAGAGATTCAGGGAGTTTGCTCAGATCTGATCTGTTCAAGGATATAAACAATAATCCTGTTTAATCAATGAACTGGTCTAATCATGATTATCAAGTTTTATGCTGGCTGTTATGAGAATGTGGCCACACAAGTCAAAGTGTTTAATCTTGGCATAATCAGGGATCAATATTCATAGGTGTGAGTGGGTGACTTTCCATAAGCATGAAATATTCCTCGAGCTGGTTTGAGAGTCCCACTGATGTGATCAGCTTGAAAATATTTGATTCTTCTATCAGAGGGTGCATTTTCTTTGTGCTTTCCACAACATATGATAAAGAATCCAAACTGCCCACCAATGTTCTATAAGGGCCGGAACACATTCTGATGGGCAGTAGGATGGTCTACAATTCTTTCTAGGTTGAAACATCCCTTACCATCTGGCCAAAATGAATGGAAATGTTCCCCGCAGAATTGTTTACACGTATGGAAAAAGTCACCCAGTTTATCCACAAAGTGTTTTGGCTACATCATACATAACCCTGGAGACTGCTCACTCACTTGAAGTCTGATTGCTGTTATGAACCAGATAGTATTCCAGAAGAAGAAGAAGAAAAACCCTAGTACCCAATTACTGCCTGGAAATCACACAGATTGAATGTTGATTCACCAACCACTTTCGGTTGATGAAGGATGTACAGCTGCCCAATATGCATATAAGGAGGATATCTACATGTACAGTTTAGTGTAATGGTTTTTCCGACATCTGCTTAACCTGCAGCACAGACGTTATGGGTTCGATTCCTAACATGCGCAGATGTTTTTGGGAAATAAATTTTCCCTGTTTAACCGGTTCCGTTGAAACCATCCAGATCATTAATCACCAGTCATTAATCAGTGTTCAATGATTAATCAATCCGACGGTTAACCCTGTTATTATGTCTCAACGGGCTCGGATTAATCAATCCAGCTAGGGCTTCATGCCGGAGCGGGGGCTCCCCTGACAGTACAGGAGTTTTCTCTGCTTGTTCCGCACCACCGCAGTGGCCGACGGCTTCGGCTTCAACAATTTCTAACATATATATATTTCTACCATTTGAAAGCTATCAGTCAGAGTGGAGGGCTTTATGAACTGAATTCTGAGAGCCCTGAGCTGCTTCAAGTCCATCTCACTGGTTCATATGACCTTCGAAGCTCCCGGATCAGACCAAAAACCATGCCGAACTAGTGCCATCATCGGTACCTTCTGATCTTCTTATTTTTGTAGATGGAAATGAATTGAACCGGCAATATATCATACAAGGCTGTTCTGTTAGGAACATATCCCAGTTCGAAAGAACCTTGTTCCAGGTTCACCCGTTTACGGCTGGGTACGGGTGAGCCGTTGATGGTAGACCTGTACCGTACCCGTCCCGTTGCCGAGGCCTGACGAAGGGCTCGACGGCCGGGATCCAGGAACAAATTCAAAGATCTTGAGCAGGGCGGGTTCTGATGCTCTGGGTGGCTTTACATTTCAACGATAAGTCCCAAGTTGTGGTTGGTTGTGGGAGGACATGTCCAAAGCCCAGATTGTTATTTGAGAGAGTTGTGAATGGGTTGACCCCATGTTGCCGCTCAAGCATGTTGATCCCAGCTAAACTTGCACTGAATAAAGTTCAACCTGTTCAAAGATGCAACAGCTCAAACTTGAACCTGTCTCTCGAAGAATTTGCAATTATACAAGTTGCCTACAAAAAAAAACCCAAAACAATGGTTGTAGCCGGCTGAATTTCAAGTTGTCAAGTAATTTAGCCCACAGAGGGAAGTTGTCAACCTGAAATTTCAGCGAAGTTGCAAATACTTTTTGCACAGTATGTGTTCCATAGACACGGCCTCGGAGCGCCTCGGAGGCGCCTGACTTCTTTTGCAATTCGTGCTATTTGAATAGGGACTTGTCAAGGACTTGTCCAGACTGCCCCCGCTGATGTGTGGGGGTCCGGACCGCACAGAAGAGAAGAAAAACACTGAAATTCTTACGCACTCCAATAATGTTCCAACTTCAACATAGGCTGCCTAGACAGGTTCAACGAAGCTAATCTCTACTCATGTGCCCGGCCCGAGTATTCATTATCAGACTTAGAGAGTATCTAGTCTAGCGCTAATCTTACACAATCTGATTCAATCGTGGCGCACGATGGTTGCTTCAACTTGCTTGCAGAACCCGCTACTATACCAGTGGCTCTGGTTGCCCCGTCAATTGGTTGCGAGGCTTATGCATCTAATTATATCTTAGAACACATCTCGTGTTGGGCTTTAGACCCGTTCCTAGGTTCCGTGATGCACCCAACTACGACCCCGAGCGAACGCCGGATTTGTTAAACTTAGCCGGAAATAATAAACCTGATCCTGACGGCTTAGCGCGAGGCTTTGCCGCCCACTGAGCACTCACAATCCGGGGGGAGGCAGAACTCGCAGATCTATCCCTCACATCATACACCACCGCGAGAACAGGGAACGAGTGGGTGCTTAAACACCAACTACTCACATTTCGGCAGTGCGGTAACTCTGCGCACTAGAATATTTAGTTCTACATACAACACTAAAGCCGAGCAACGCTCCGTGCTCATAGTTGTACTCAGGGAAATTGGGACGCAATCGAGGACGGTGGGGTGAATTTCTTACTTGCTAAGTGAATGCAATATTTCAACAAGAAAATTGGGGATGCCCTTGCGAGAACGTTGACTCGGCATCGAGTCTTAAGCTTGTAGTCTTTTATGCCTGTCTCTTGGGGGACAAGGTCAACTGCAAAATACTAAAGAAGCCCCGCAGGTAATTTCCTGTGCGTCCTGATTGATCGGGCAATGGCAGCGACTCAGACGTCGACGGTGAGCTTGGAAACTTCAAGGGCAAGCTCGCGTTGACCCTCCGAGTCTCAGTCAGGTATATCCGCCGGTTAGCATCGGCGTCGTCGTCCTCATCGATGATCATTCACGCCAGCATCAGGAAAATATTCCCCCGTCCGTCGCGCATTTCGGTGAAACCGGACAGCCCAGGACAGCCCCAGGCACGACAGCATGGGGGGGTGTGCCTGGGGCGCCTTGCTGAGCGCATCAATGATGCTGTTCTCAATTAATGATGGCAGCGGCTAGCCGCCTGAGTTAAACATTCAACCAGGCCGCGGATGCAAACATTTCAAATTGTGAGTACCAGAAATGTGAATGTGTTGCAGTCAACTAGCCTTAGGGTGAAGGCAGACAGACTCGAGGTTCAGAAGTGTTTATATTCGAAGATTCGAGGTAAGAGTCGTAAGACACATCGGGTTTGTCCCATGTATCTTGCATGTATCAGATGTGTCTTCATCGGGCTATCATATGCTATCGCGTGGAAGTTATGATGTGTTCATCGTGTGGAACCCCTGCCGCACACTTTGGGACATTTTCTGACAGAGTAGCGCATCCTGTTCACGACAGGTCGCGCCCACACACACACATCGTATAATGGAAGCCAGAGAATCAGATGTGATTCTACATACCGGACGATCCCGCACGTACTTAATCGATCGATAGCTGCCGAGGTTCCTCTGAATCGACTGCATGTTTGTATTCACATAAACGAAAATCAAGATTGTCCATTGCTCCTAGTTAGTAGTCGTACATAACTTGAAGCACCCAGGATACTCCCCTCAGGCTCTGCTCGTAGAGAGCACAAGTCTTACGAGCAAGATATCCTTACGGTAGGTGAGCCTGACATAGTCGAAGCTGGATGTGCTGGCGGTTATCGTTTACACTTAGCAGATATAATTTCTGGTCGCACCTCAGCACTATCCCCGCCGCCCGCCGGCCTGAAGGCGGACTCAACATGACGGTGTTGATCAGCTACAGGGCTTCTCCCGCGATTGTTGGGTTTCCGAGCTTATGTCAAGGTCATATAAGCTCTGGGAGCCCAATTATTATGATGCGCCGCACCGTTTAAGTCCCACTTCTGAATCTCAACGGATTTGGTTACAGCTGCACGGGCCTTCGTACAGAGTGCGACGTGGCGTGGCGTGGTTACTGTGTATAGAGGATGCAGACAGCGCTTGAGCGCACGTTGGTGGGAGAGCTGTTTCTCCCGTAAGAGTGGCGCGCCTTGCTTCTCCAATTGTTACATCTCCGGGGCGTTGGTCATGTTTGGGCATGTGGCAAGAGGAACATACAACCATGCGAGGTACGAGCACATATTGGTTGTAGCGTCTGTTTATAAGAGACTACATACTATCATGGGGCCGTTTCCGGTCTACTTAGTACTGTGGGTCCAGTCTCGTGTGCACCTGTGATCCGATGTATTCTTACATCTTGATGGTGCGCAGAAAATAAAGTGATGGGTTTGAGAGGAGTCAAAAAAGCAGGTCTCAAAGCCAAACTCAAGAGGTCCCAAAACTCCGAAGTAGCCTTCTTTGGGTGGTACTGAGTCAGAAGGCGGAACATTAGGCGAAACATTTGGAGCTTGGCCCAGGCTGTCTTGACCCGGATCGGAATTTATCAGTACGCCATCGACAAGGATAAGGTTCGATAATGACTAGAACCTTGAATTCTTGACAAATCCTTGTTCAGCTGGCAAACGAGGAAGGAGGAAGTCGTGGGAAGGGGGTGCCGATTTGCGCGGAGTTCTGTTCCGGTTTGGAGCAAGGAGAGGAACCGACCAATCCAATTCAGTCGGAGACCGGGCGCGTTTCCGGCGAGTGAGGCGCTATATGGAACTTCGGAAGATAAGTACTACTTAGTGTTGAGTGAAGCGGGCTGGATGGGGCTTGCGAGAGAATCAGAATTCGTATCGCCATAGTTTGAGATCTTGATTGAACCTCTGTCCGCGGGGCAGATGTTGTATGTTCAGGCCTGGAAAGGGAACATGAAAGGGCGGAAGCTGGACCAGTGGTAGTACTTACATAGCATCACATGTTCAGCGAGATACGATGCTTAGCCGAAAGCGAAGACACGGCGACCTCGAAAATCACGGTTCAGAGCAGTGGGTGGTTGCGGGGAAAGTGGCATGGGAAGCAAATGGGAAGCCTCTCAGCGCGCAGATAAGGAGCGGAACAGGGATGAGATGGGATCGGTTGATATCCCGATCCGAAGGGCGCCGAAAGGCCGATGGGTTGGTCTGGGCCCTGATCCGGCGGGCTTTCCGGCCGCCACCGCGCCCAAACGTGATTGGTATAAAATCCTGGGCACGATGCCGTCCGTGGTGTTGATTCGTGGCCCCATAGAGTTTGAAGGTTCTAGCGGCTCAGTGATAACGAGAGGCTTATCCCTCGAAGCGTGTTCGGAGATACTTACATATATATCTGTTACTACTCCCCGCGGATGGATGCGTAGAACATAAGTTACGTCAAGTGCATATCGCAGTCCACAAGACGTCAAGCTCAACCAAGAAAGCCGAGCCTACCTCTGCATCCGGGCTTCCAAGTTGATTATATCCTCCTGATTCCTTGTTCCCTAGAGTGCCGCAACCATGCCCATTTTCTTTTGACTTTCTCCCGCTGTCGATCAAGGCAGCTGAAAGGAGCCCGCGATAGCAGGGCCTTGACCAGCATGTCTTTTCATAGCCGATTTTCAACCTCAGAGATTGTACTAGAAGCCGAGAGATATTTTCGTCAACCAATATGCCGCGGGAAACGCCCAGCGGTGCGCAACTAGTCACTGGATCAGTGCGGGGATAAATGACAAACGAGGCGGGAGACGCACCAATCAAATGTATGACTGTTCCATGTATTCTAATTTTTCCAATATTCATTCAGAAACTTCCACGCGATGCCTAACAATACAGTATGTCCCAAGCTGTTCCCCAAAGAGGTACGCAAAGAAGGACCGGGTTCTTCTTCATCATGGCTGTCAGTTCAAAGCCTCCTCAACTTGCCAATGGTAGCGATCATCCGACGTCGAAGTTGTATAAATGATGCAAGCCCGTACCAAGTTAAAGGAAGGTTACAGTGGGAGACTCACTGCCGGTATCACATGAGAGGCGAGCCCAAGATCGGGCCCTTGACGGCATTGATGTATTCATCTGTCTTGTCGCTCTAGTTTTAGCCTCGCTGAGTCGCTCTCCTACCAATAGACCGTTGATGCAAGTTCAACAAAGAACACTTCTTCCATCAACTGTTCACGTGTGTTGGTCGAGACGTCGGAAAGTTGGGGCATTTAGAACAAGAGTACTTACTTGCTTTGAATTGTTCCGTTTCCGCCTGTCGGCACCAAGAGATAGTGGCGGATAAGATCTCTTGACGACTGTAAAGATCTTGGGGGAGTCTACCTGCACCGAACAGTAACCTTGAGGACCACTTGCTGAACTTGAAACAGATATTAGTCGACGTAGACTCATCGATCGGATGTCTTCACCACCAGAATGGAGCGGCGCAGCGAATATGCCATCCGTAGGGACAGCGAATGCGGTTTGGTTGTAACCAAATGCACATGGTTCGGAGCACCTAAGGCCTCATACATTGACAAGTCCTGGGGGCGGGGAAGGGTGAGATTATACGCGATAGTGGAATTTCGAGCAGGAAACGAAGAGTTCTGAGAGCACATCGAGGGGCGGCGGCAAAGTAAGACTCCTAAAACCTGCAACGGAGCCTCGTGCGCAGCAGCAGATGGACAATAGTCGTCGATAGCGGGTCAGCAGCCGACCAGAGGAAACCAAGAAGGGCGAAGACACGAGTCCACCCACTATATGCAGGCAGCATGCGCGGCGGAGAGCTGAGGACGACAAACACGGATACTCGGGTTTGCTTGATGGCTTCAAATGATGGCTCCAAACGTCGGCGGAAACCGTCGGACACATAAACGGCGCGTTTGTTGATTGGGGCATGAGTTCGAGATATGCAGCGCGCGAGCGAGGATGAGCGTGTAGCGGTAGCTATAAGGATGTGGGAGGGAACGTAGTCGGTAGCCTTGGTAGCAGTGTGGTGGAAAGCTTGTGAGAAAGCTGTTAGGGGATGGACGGTAGGTCCTGCGGGAATTCGGGGCCCAAGAAAGCGGAACTCGAGGCTTTCGCGTAAAGCAGGTGCCATACAGGTTGGATGCGGGGATTTTGGGGTCTTGAGCATCATCCGGAGGAGCACCGAATCGTCGCTGCGCATGGTGGCAATACCCAGATGGCAGCCATTTCGCGCGGCGTCGATCTATCCAGAACGTGGTGATTGGTACGCGACTCGGAACAGAGAAGAAAAGGGGCTCAGCCTCGCGGTGGAGGCGAGGCGCAGATGGACGTCGGGAACAAGGAGCAGCTAACCCTAACCTACCGTTGTTGTGATGGCGGGAGCTGCCGAGTATCCATCTCCGATTCTCGGCCAATTCTCGGCATGCAATCACCCAACAATTTGTATCACCTTCCATCTTCTGCTCACACCATGGACCTAGGCTCTGTCCTAGACCGCATCGTGCGCCCGAAGTCGGGCTCGCAGGTAGGGCTGGTGCTTTCCGGGTCTGATGTGGCGCATGAACTTCACTTCATCCCGCGCTCACTGGCAGAGTCACCGCTCGCCCAGATGAGCGGGGAGTTATTCGTGTCCCATTGGTCTACACGCTACGTATAAAGCCTCTTTCCTCGCCTGCAGCGTCCCACCCTGAATCTCCTGTATCGTCTCCTCGAACCTCGGCAACCATTCAACTCAACCATATGACGGAATACGACGACTCCCCCGAAGGCCGCGCACAGTGGCAGCGTACGCAGGAGCGCATGGCCCACTGGGTGAACGAAACGGGGCACTTCGCGCCGCAGTTCAAGTCACCCTTCGCTCCGCGCTCAGATGTGCCACAAGATAACGAGCCGCTCGCGGGCTCCGCCTCGCCCTCGCATGCCGCCCATACGCTCATCCACTCGCCCCTACTCTCCACCCCGTCGCCGAAGAACTCGCGCTCTCCGATACACGCCCACCGCTCGCACCGGGAGCGGGATCGGGATCGGGATCGCGGGCGCGCTCGCTCGCACTCGCCCACACGGCATACCTCCTCGCACCGCAGCAGCCGCCGACGTTCGAGCTCCCGTGGCGCATATACTATCGTCCCAGGTGCCTCCGGCGCAACCGTACAGTACGCGCAAGCGGCACACTATGAGCCCGCGGCGTACGTGGTCATCGCGCGCGGTGACAGGAGGGTGCAGGTCGTAGTCCGTCCCTTTCCAGTATCATGATCCATCGTCCAGTCGCTCACCGCCTGTCAGTATGCGCAGCCGCCGCCGCACGCGGAGGAGGATCACCACCCTTCGTTATTGCAGCGCATATTCGGGAGCCAGAGCGGGAAGCATGGACGCAGCCGCAGCGTGGGGCACTCGCGGGGGTAGCTCCATGCCTCGCCGGGCGGTATAGCCATCCCGGGCCCGAGTGGGAGGTGAGCGAGGCACGTTCCTCAGCGGGGCGAAGTCGGGGCGGATATTGGTACGTGTAGGTGGGTATCAGGTTACTATGGGCCAGCCTTGTGGCAGGAGATATTTTTGTCGCGGCCGCGCATTATCTCGTTCACCCCTGCAATTTGTGAGCATTGATTGCGTCTCTCTAGGGCTCTGGAAGGGCCCACCAGAATAATGAGTATAGTACTACATGTGAGCACCGGAACAAGTAAAGTAGAGATATGATAAATTTATCAAAATCCAATCATTGTGTCATCCCACAAACATTACATGGTATGAATTATTGAACATTGAATCGCAGAACGTTGAGAGTTGAACGTTGTAGAATCGATGCCAACGGCTCTGCCGACTTCCCGGCAAGCAAGCACGCTCGGCAACTAGTCGGCAGGCATTGCCGAATCGGCATTGACCTGTTCAAGATTGGCTACATTTCACAACCATAGGGGCTAGTTAGCCATTTACCAAGAGATTTACAAAATGCTTGGGACGTGCTCGGATCACCCTCGGGGTGTGCAAGTTATTAAGTTAATGTCAATGTGAGAGAAAATCACTGACATGCTCTAATTAGCGATCGTCCGAACAGTCCCGTAAGATATTGCGGACCTCCCCCCCAAAGAGCCATGCCCCTTGTTCGGAGTTGCCGGGACTATTCCGCCCTCTCCAGCGCGCCTCCGCCGGCCCACAGAAGTTTTCTCCCACGTCCATGCGGCGGCCTCGTTTTTTTGCTTCTGGCCTAGAATCCACTCAAACAATCGAAGTGTCCTCACACGCTCTCATTAGGGGCTGAAGCTATCTCGGCTGTCCCGGGCTGGGGATACGGCTGGTCGTGCTAGATTATGGATTATCAGAGTCAGGCTGCACTATCTTGGCCTGTATATGCATCTACATCAAGTCGGGTGGATCCGCTAGCGCTCTCACCTTCCTAATGATATCACATCCCAGTGCGGAATACTCGATATCAGGAGGATTCAGGACCACCGAAACTACGAGACCCTAACTCCCGGTTCCACTTGACTCTGATGCTGAGAAGGCTGGCCTACTTCGGGGTCGACGTCCATCTGATTCGATAATTTGCCCAAATTTGCCATCCCACATTTTTTCGCCGCGCGTCAAGCTTTCAAGGGTGACCTATGGGCGCGGAACCAAAGGCTTGGATTCCACTGTATTCTCCTGCTCTGCTTCGTGACCAGAACCGCATACAACAGCTCCCGGCGTGCTTGCAAGTGCCGCGAACCTGACGCTTCCATGTCAATGTCAGTTCAGTTTCTGCCAGGGCCATCCTCAACTCGTCACCCCGCTTTCAATGTCACATTATTCTTGAGTTTAGTTCGCTTCCCTTGCACGCCGTTGGACACGAAATAAGTATGGGCTTCAGCAATGCGCGACGGCGTGCGGAACGCAATCAAAACAAAAGGGTTTACGGAGAACCATTGAGCGGTATATGTTGTGGCCGAGTTATTTCCGGGCTTCCGGGCTTTCGTGCAAGCAGAAAGGTACACGCTCATCATTTTGAGCGTTCATTTTCAACGGACTGGGACGTTCGTGGCAAGAGAATTGCAAGGTGTACGAGGGTTATAAGTGACAAGGCGCGGCGAAACATGGATTCGACGTAGTGCAGAGGGTCACAGTCTGAGATTAATTTTTAGGATGTTCCCCGAGGACCAAATGAAATCAGATCGTGTAAAATGAGTTCCTTTTCGACAGGAGAAGCAGCGTTAGCACCGCGTATCGGAGATTCGGAGCCAAAACGAGATTTCTGTTCCCTGACTCGCGACACACATCCATACACCCCTCCCACTCCCCAGGGCTCTGAAATATGCATGGAAGACGGGAGTAGAAACCATGTGCACCATTGAAAACCGCTGTTTTCATTAAGTTCATTTCACTATCCTTCTTTCATTTGCGCCAGGAACATCTGACCATGAATAGAGGGCCCAGACAACATGCATGGACGAAAGTTGTTTTCTCGGGGCTCTCGGCCGGTTCTCGAGCGCTGGATCGCTGAGTCAACGGCGCTAGGTGTACACGATCCGCGCGTTGACGCCTGCAGTAAGAAACATGATAGAATTTGAACTCATCATATTAAGTGATAGATAAAAGTCGATTCTGGTTGCGTCCCATAGGCTCAAGGCTGGAGCTTCAGTAAGCTTCATTCTCTAGGAATGATCACCCAGTACCACGCAAAGGCTCAACTTCGACAATGGAAGACGCACTATAATTCCTGATGCCCGGCGGTTCTTTATCTTCGATTCACGATATTGTTTCAGAATTCAAGAATAAACTCGCACTGATTCGGTGCCTGTGACTGAACATGGTGATCTTCATCATTTGGGTTCGCTGCGTTCATGCTGTCTGATTTCGATTAAAATTTGGCTTCCTAGCTGTGCCAACGATCGGTTAAGATGGTTGATTTCCAGCCTTCCATCTTTGGAAGGAATTGAAGGATGTGAAGGGACTGACCGTGCTGCTTGAGAGCGTGCTATATGATGATCCCATGTAGGCAGCAATGCTCACCATGTCGATGACCCAACGCGGCAATAGATTTTACCAGAGAGAATACAATGGACCTGTTACATTTCTCACCTTGATTTGGGGTGCGGGAAGCCGCGCTCCACATCGTTCAAGAGGACGAGCTTCTGCATTTCGATCCTTCGAGACTTGTCTGCATATGACATGTACATCAGACATGGATATCGGAGAGGTACTGAGACATAACTCCCATATCGGTGAACAAAACTGGAGCCAGGGAATGGCGCCTGGGATACGTCGATAGGCCGAATCCTCTCTGCAGACAAAGGGCACGATTCGATCAATGACAACGAGCCTGGTGGAGTCTTGCGCGGCCTCTCAGTGATGGTTCAGAAATAGTGAACGCCGCTGAGAGAACCTACACCCTTCCCAAATTCACATACTTGTTGTCCGGCGAGTGGTGGGTGATCTATCGGAGCATGTATTTGTCAGCGCTTTCACTGGTTCTGTGGTAAGAAAATCGCGCGCTACACGGGCTCAGATTGAGCATATGGAAATCAAGATCGAATCAAGCACACCGTGGAAGGAGACGAAGCTATCGACAATGACACCGGGTAGTTATTGCTCCCGAGTCCCAGTAAGTGCTATGCTATGACCACGTCAACTGAAGATTACATGCGTCTGTCAGCTCGTCCATCAGCTTCCGGGTCAGTACGACGAGGGGCGCCGGGCTGGGAGCGGTTGAATGGTAATGGCGGCGGCATGCAACATGAGCGGTTTTCCGGATTTCGGCTGACCGCAAGGCGGAAGATTTTGCTTTGGCCGCGGGAAACGCACTAGTCTGTGTGCGTAGCGATGGAGTGGTACGCGAGGTCCTCTTTGAGGGTCAGCTGGAATGCAGTGATGGAGCGCTCCTGCGATGCATTGGGTTTCTCAAGGACAGACGACGATGAATTCGAATAAATAGGGGGACGCATGAGCGCTGCCTAAAACTCTTGAAGTTAAATCAGGAGTTTGTGGAGACGACCAGGTATGAACTGCGGAAGGAGATTCTCAGTTGCCGTGACCAACGTGGCGGGTGAACTCCCGACGAGAAATATGTCCCATGTCTTACTACCGAGGGGTTTTCGGATCCTCGTGCAGGCGCCTCCGGCTAGGGTTGAGAATCAACTGACCTTGAAAACAGAGTTCGATGCACGTACCCATCGATGTTGGGTTTCTTCACCAGCACTGCCCACTGCAACAAAATCTTCTGCAGACGCCCGCGAGTCGGACACCTTGGCAGCGGTGGGAGCTGCGCCGCCAAGGTGATGAGCGGGTCTCAGTCATCGGTTTTGTTGGTTAATCGGTGATATCGGTCAGCACCTTGCACTTGGAAGGGATCTATCTGGGAGCCGGTTAGTATCAATACAGGGCACAATGAGGCTATAAAAGACACTCGCAGCTGTCAGTTCACTGGTCACCTGTCCTGAGACTCTATCTGTCTATGCCTAATGTAGCAGTGTAGAGTTTTTGAGATAAAGACCCATAAGTAGGGTCACCGCTCACGCACCGCTGCACATACGTCGTTCGAGTGTGGGGACAGCCTGAGGAAAGGAAGCGATTCTGGATGTCTCGACTCCTCCATCTCCCCACCCTATCCTTGTATCAATCAGAGTCATGGTCCACGGAAGATGCACGCCCGATGAAAACCGATAGTACCCCGGAGGTATGGGGTGCTTGTGGCTTACATGGCGGTTCGGAGCAGGAGCAAAGTTGTGCCTGTTTGCGCACTTGATCCGGTCATGCGATCACTGATGCGATTCGTCTCTTGCTTCCTGCACTCATGGTCTCGACGTGGCCCATCCTCCACCTCCTCTTGCGTTTTCGAAATCTGTACCTCCTTTGACTCTGAATCAATCTATGTATACTCTGGCTGAGTCCTGGAACCTGCCGGCAACCTCTATCTCCGCAGAGGTTCTTGCCCCGGGACGAGTGTGGAGCCTCGTGTACTAGGGATTCTGGACAGTGGACACTGTTGTGCAAGGAAACCATACTGGAAATACGAGAACGACCCCCATCTGCTATGCGCTCAATAGCGGCCCTGGGTTTCCTTGCGCTGTCCTGATTCTATCTTGTCTCCAAGCACCAGATGCCTCTCGTCTCGTCTCCTGCTGCATTGTTACTTCGCAATATTTCCTGAAGATTCCTACTTACACTTAGCTCAAACAGCGCGACTGGCTTCTAGCAGTGCAGGTACACTAAAAGCGTAGAAGGAAATCACCGACGGCGGCACGAACGGGCTCGCGAAAGTGGTAGATTTCCGATCCGACTTCTCCTCGACAGTCGCAGGAACTCCGACGAGCAGGGTGTTCCCCCACCGGGCCGCGGAGCTCGTGATGCTCTATCCGCGACTCGAAAGGCTGCTGGTCGGCAGCCCGTTTTCCCTTTCGTTCGCGCACATCCCAGCGGGCCCCGACTTCGTGCATCTGCGCTTTCTGTTGTTCCAGGACGAGTATCTGCTCGCGATCGCTGACCGGAGCGCTGCTGAGTCTGCGCCGGCATCTGCTTGCGAGGGACGGGGGGGGGGACTTTGAGTGGATAGATCAGAAAGAGCCGGATCTGGGTGGCGCCGGGTAAGTAGCTTTACGGGTATGTGAGCTGTTGACCGACGTTTATTCAGGATCACCGAGGCGGACATCATCGTTGAATTGTGGGTCTTTATTGTTCCTCGTGTAGTAGACGCATCGTATCACGATGTATCTAGCTGCGCAGATCGCGTATCCCCTGTATGTACTGTATACTCTTTTGCGCTGGAGGCCGCAAGGAGGCCGCTGCGCACGAGGCGCCAAGCCTCGCCACTCAGCTACCTCAGGCTTTCCGCCCCTCATACGCGACTGAGTCAAGTTGGTATGTATGAGAAGTAAAAATCAGGGCTATAAACAATGAACATTTGTATCGTTCCCGCTGTGACTCAATAACTTGCGCTGAGACCGTGAATCTAGATTATCCGTACGCCGCGCAAACCATGATTCTGGTTGCTTACCGCGTACATCAAGCACGGGTGGTGTTTTGAATTTCTCTTTGGTGTGTTTTTTTTTGTGCGGAAAGACGGCTATAATTGTATTACCCGACGCACAGCCACACTCGGCTAAAACTCTCCTTGGACCCCCCATGCCACGCACCATGCCGGGACTCATGCCCCCCTCGCCGCCCACGTCGGAGGACGACCCAGAGGACGACCCGACGCTCGCCCTCGCCGCGGGAACGCAGTCGCGCCTGCGCCGCCGCCCCGCCGTCGTACACGGCCGTGTCCGCCCCGCTGCAACCGACGTCGACACCGACCGCGCCACGCCCGCCACGGTACTCTGGTGCGGCGTGGAGCGCGACACGGCGCCCGGGGACGGGTGGTGGGACGCACGCTGTCCGCCTGCCGTGCCGTTCCTCCCACTGCCACTCGACTCGCTGGACGCCAAGCCCCAGCTGCGCAAGCGCTCGCGGACGTCTAACGGCTGTGGCGCGCGCGTGCACGAATCTGCACGCCCCGCGCGCGCGGGCCTCCGCTGGGTTGCCCGCCCTGCGGGCGTGGAGGGGAGCGTCATCCCGCTGGAGGCTACGTATTTCGCGGAGGACGATCGCATGGCGCTCGGGCTCGGAAGACGGGGGTGCGGGTGCGTCGTGGAGGGTGTTGGGTGTGCGATTTGGTGAGTCGTCGCTGCGCCTTTCTTTTTTGAACATTGCGTACAAGTTACGTTTTGTTCGAGTGCTCGTCGTGCAGTAATCTGCCTCGACGTGCTCGCCCTGTTCATCCCCACCACATACTTCATTTCCCCCCGTTCAATGTGTTCGCATATCCTCGTCTGCTTTCCTTTCCTCGTCTTCCTCGATTCGACTTTCCCTTCAGGCGCTTACCCCTCCTAGCGGTAATGCTCTCGGCGCACTCCACACACCCTGCCGCGCGCACCACGTCCCTCTCGCGCCCGCGCCCTCTGCCCCGCCACCCGCCCTGTGCAAGGGCCAGCCACACTACGTCTTCCTCCCCGCCGCCGTCTCCCCGCCCGTCTCCGCCGCAATCCCGCCCATAACGCTCACTGACGCGGACGAGCCGCCCGCGCTACTCCTCGAGGCGCGTGCGCGGGAGGCGGCGCGGCGCGCGCTGCAGGCTGTGCACAGGATCGCGCTCGCGGCGGTGGAGGAGCTCGACGGGGGAGGGCAGGCCGCGCACATGCCGCCCGCGCCGCCGCCCCCCGTCCGGGCTGTGAACGAGAGGTACGTCCGCAGACTTCTCGGCGACTCGGCTGCTCACGCCGTACCGTAGGGAGCAGCCCCGCTTAAGGCGCACCTCCCCGCGCGTGGACCTGCACGCGCCACCGCCTGAGGTGCCGCCCGAGTCGCCGTACTTCGAGGTCGGGGCGCCGTACTTCGCGGTGCCTATCGACGCGCTGGAGACGCCGCGCGCCGCGCCCTCGCCGCCGTCCTCCGCTTCGGGTCCAGATCCAGGCCCAGTCTACTTCCCGCCCACGCCCAGTGCCACGCGCGAGCAGGACCCGTGGCGCGCGGCGTCCCCATCCGCTGCTTCAATGTACTTCGCCCCAACGCCCGTCTTGCGCGCGGCGTCCCCTCCCGCCGTGTACTCCCCGCCCACGCCAACGTGGCGCGCGGTGCACTCAGAGTACTTCCCCCCTACGCCCAGTCCCCCACCGCCAGTCGCACTCCCATCACCAAGGCGCTTCCCCTCACCGGACGAGCAGGACGCGTGGCTCGCTACTCGCAGTAGCTCGTGGATGGGCACGGGCGAGTTGTCGGGGGCCCGTAGACAGGTGGCGGGGGGGAGGCCGAGACGGGCGTCGTTGCCGGATCTGCGGGGTGGGGGAGGAGGAGAGTGGGGGCCGTGGGTAGAGGTAGAGGCTACGCGGGTGGGCGAGGGTGACGGAGAGGTACCGGCGGCAGACGACAGGGAGCAGCGGGCCGCCACACACGAGGGGCTCGCTCTCCAGGGGGAGACTCGCGCGGAGGAGGACGAGCCCGAGCGCCCCCCGCGTGGGGTCGCCCCCGTCCAGGTCCAGGACGAAGACGCCACAGGCCGTGGAGACGACGCAGCAGCCGACACTCCCTTACCCATGCGCGCTGCCCTTATCGCTCGGGAGGAGGCGCCCGAGCCGGCGCAGGGCTCCCTCCGTGACGACGCCGCGACCCACAGCGTCCGCTGGCCCTCCGCCACCCACGGTCCCGCCGTCGCTCGCGGGGAGGGGCATGAGACGCTGCTAGACTCCGTCCGCGCGGAAGGGGCTGCCACGACGGCCCAGGAAGAGCACGCCGCAGCCCCTCCCTCCCCTACCGACACCCCCATTGCCGCTCGGCAGGCGGCGCACGAGCGCGTGCACGACTCCCTCCCCCAGCCAACCGCTACCACCGCCGCCCGTCGCCTCCACCTCCGCGTCCTCATCGTCTCTCAGGAGGAGGGGCACGACAACACGGCGCATGACGGGGCCCTCGCGGGCCAAGCGGGGGCCGCGCACGACGAGCCTGCCGCGCCACAAGACGACCCCGCCGTCCCGCCGCCTGCGCGCCACCACGCGCCCGACGTCTCCGCGATCCGCGCGCGGATGGAAGCTGCGACCGAGGGCTGGAACAACGCACACGACGTCCGCAACGAGCCTGCCGCGCCTGTCGCGCCACATACCGCCCCCGCCGGTCCGCCGCCTGCGCAATACCGCGCGCCTGATGTCCTCGCGATTCGCGCGCGGATGGAAGCTGTGACGGAGGGCGGGCGCGCGCGGCGGCGCGCGCCGTCGATGGCCGAGGCGCAGGGGTGGGGACGGGGCGCTGCAGCGTCGCACGCACACGACGTCGGTAACGAGCCTGCCGCGCCTGTCGCGCCCCACGCCGCCCCCGCCGGCCCGTCGTTTGCGCACCACCACGCGCCTGATGTCCCCGCGATCCGCGCGCGGATGGAAGCTGCGACGGAGGGCGGGCGCGCGCGGCGGCGCGCGCCGTCGATGGCCGAGGCGCAGGGGTGGGGACGGGGCGCTGCAGCGTCGCGCTCAGCGTCGTACTCGGCTTCGGGCTTCTTGGGCCTGGGGCAGGAAGAGGAAGGCGATCCACGCCCGACGGGCGCCGTGCGCCGGCCACCGATGTTTGGACGGTAGCGCTTCTGCCTCTCCCCCCTGCTCTCCGCCTCGTCTGGCCATCCATCGCTTCGTACTCGCTCTCCGCGAACTCATCGAACCTACTCAAAATGCTCAATATACGCAAACCATCATATCATATATCGTATCTGCTCCCGGGATCCCTCGCTTTCCTCTTGCTTAATCCTCGTGCTTTTAGACTATGCCCTGCTCGCTGTATCCGATTCCGTATACGTACTCCCAAGTATTCTACGTCTAATGTCTGCTCTCTTCCCTACTTACACCGTGCTGTTGGGACTATGCTATGCTCTGCTCACGCTGTTCTGTATCGTATACCTACCTCTTAGGTACCTAGGTCTTAGATCCTACGTCCTGCGTCCTTCTCATACATACATACGCATAATCCTCGCTTACTTGCTCCTCGTTGTGTATCTTAGGTTAGCTATGCTTTCTTTCCTCTGGTATATACTAGATCTGAAGATTTGAGTCGCTATCCAATGAATGAATCTCTCTGCCGCCCGGCCGGTCTTCCAGGTCTTACTACTTGGCGCTGCTCGCGATAGACTCGATAGACGGCGCGCGCTGGAAGGACAGCTCCGTCTTAGGAAGCTGGGGGGACGCCGGCGTCATGACCCCTCCGTGCGAACGAAGTCTGGGCGCCTCGTGAACGGCGACAGCGACGCGCACGTAGTGGCACTGGTGCCTCGAAGAGGAGGGTCCCGCGCCTACTCTTCCCCCACCTCCAGAACGACGACGGACGGATGAGCCGCAACGGGGCCGCTCCCAGCGGGGATGGAGCTGTGCTCCCCGTCGTCCCCGTCGACGGGTGCCACCGCCACACGTTGCTCCTCCCGCGCGTGTACACCACTGACCAACTCGATCCCCAGCTATCGCTGCGGCGTCCTGGGGGAATCTTGTGACGGGAGCGTTAGAGGAGACTGCGGGAGTGCGCGAGCTGCGCTGGGACCAGACGACAAGTACACCATCGCGTCTGGGATGATCGTAAGCAGCGGTCGTAGCGGCTGTCGGGTCATGATATCGGGGGTACAGGGGGACGACCTGGGGTGGCCCGCTTTGAGGGACTTATCCGGGGACCTAGTGCAGGACGGTCAATAGCTGAGTGGAGATTCCAGTAGATGACGGTGGCGTGGATGGGTGGAGTGAGGACCGAATGGTGCTGGGAGATTGAGGTCGTCCGAGCCTGAGAAGAAGAGGAGAGCTAGAGGCGGAGACCAATACTTCACCATTATATCGGTCTGGACGGTTCTGTGATGAAGGTGGGTTTGCTTGCAATGCAGATGAGCGAGGCCGGCCCCGTAGACGATCTCCAAATGCGCAGAATCGGCGCGGATTTTGCTGGCAAAGGAATTCAGCGATCTGAGAGTTGGAGGGGACATCCGCTTGAGGTATCATGATCCGCTTGACGTCCTGCATTTGAACGTGGCTTAAAATTTGGTGAAGGAGCCACAGAATGACGTCCGGAATGCAGTCAGAGTCTATTCCGGACGGTAAGTGCGACGCCTGCTGGAAACGGTGCGTGCCCAAGGGTCGCTATCGGTTGAGGTTTGTCACGACGTGTATCTGCAATTAAGCCGCGTGAACCTATCGCACACCGTTAACGAGCAGTCAGAGTCGAGCCGTTTCGTCGCGGGTCTATTCCAGGTCGCATCAAGGAACACATACAGAGAGGTGTGGCAGGCCTCGGGCTCGTGGACTTTTGTCTCCTCGTCGAGTCCTCGACTCCTCGAATATCAGCCGCAGCGCCGCAGGGGTGCCCGACGCTTGATGCACCCCAATACCAATCCGTAGGGACCTCATGCCTTGTCCAATAGTCCTGGTTGAAAGAAAACGCGGGGAGAGATCAGACGGTGCGATGGAGGGGCAAAAGTCGAAAGTTGGGCAAAAGCTTTGAAAGGCGCGCACACGTGATATGGCGTGTCGACCAAGCACAGCCAAGCACGCCCAACGCGATCCGGATTCTGCCGATAATAATCGCACGGAGTTGATGTCGTTATACAATGTCAAACAGCGGCGTTATGCAAAGATGGACCCACAGATTCTGTCTCTATTACTTTACAATGTCAGTCTTTCAATCGGAATTTCTGGAACTCCTGCGGGCACTGCAGCAATTCTCAGGATGTTCTTCGGTATGTTCTTCTCCTTATATACTCTCCAGTGAAGCTGTCACCAGATATCATCCACAGGCTACACGAAAGTGCAAATCAATCCTGAGCAAGCCCGAGATGCTCCCAACAAACTTCCTGGTAGAGCTGTCGCAGAAACCTCCCTATGTCAGTTCATTCAAGGTCAATCTTGCCGCTTGATGAGCTTATCGTCTTACAGATGGGTCGGTTGATGTACGAGCTCTGGAGAGTGTAAGGGCAACCACGCGGCCCGAGAAGTCAAGGGTCCTGGCGTGGGGAATCCGAAGGTTAATTGACAGGCCGTGCTACTAAGTACAAGTATAGCGCACCTGGCGTGGGGAATCCGAAGAGAAGAACGTCTGAGGATTCCCACGCCCGGAGCCGCCTAAAATACCTACTGACTAGTAGCACGTGCGCGGGGTGATCGGAGCAACCGGAGTGACGCGCATAGGTCCCGTGCGCGGTCACAGGCCACGTGGTATCCGGAACCGGAGTTCCGGCGGGGTTGCGGGAGCGGGCGAGCGGGGGCGGAGGGAGCGACGGGGGGAGCGACGGAGGGAACGGGGACTGGGGCGGAGGTCGGAGCGGAGGCGGGGTCGGGGGCCGGAGCGGAGACCGGAGCCGGAACCGGAACCGGAACCGGAACGGGGGCCGGAGCGGGGGCTCCCCTGACACCATCCCCCCCTTGGAATGCGGCGCCTCGACGCATCGTCCGGACGTGGACGTCGGGGTCTCGGAAGGGGAGGGAGTCGAAGGTGGCGGTCGTGATGGCGCGTGGTGCGGCGGGGTACTTCCGGTAGAAGTCTGCGACGAGTTCCGGAGCGAAAACGTCGGAGTGTTTAACCCACGAATCATGAGAGGAATTATAACCTTTCCACTGCACGAAATACCAGAGCGAGCCCCACCGGTACTTCGCGTCCACGATCGCCTCGACTTCCCACTCGGGTGGCTCGTCCGGAGCGGCGCCCGGAGCGTCCGGAGCGTCCGGGGCACCGCGGAGGACCGGCGGAGGCTCGTCATAGCCAGTCCGACCCTCGAAGGGGTCGTCCTGAGCCAATTCAAGCTTGACGACCGGAAAGACCGGATGGAGCTGCGAGAGCCGGGGAGGGAGTTCGAGCTTGTACGCGCCCCGCCCGATGACCTGGAGCACCCGGAAGGGCCCCAAGCGGCGGTGCGCGAACTTAGCGGAAGGGCGAGTGGTCTGGATGTCGGAGGCGTCCAGCCAGACCCGGTCGCCTACCTTAATCTCCGGCGCTGGAGTGCGCCGGCGATCGTAGTACCGCTTATACTCCTCCTTAGCCTTGACGAGCGCCGCCCGGGCTTCGGAGACTCCGGAGGCGATCCGGTCGCGGAATTCGTTAACCGCTTCCACCTTCGAGCGCAGCCCGTTCGGCTCGAACCCCATCCGGGGGAGCCGTCCGGTATCGGTCATGAACGGGACCTGCTGCGTCGACGAGTGGATGTGGTTGTTGTAGGCGAATTCGGCGGCCGGAAGGAGCTCGTCCCAGTCATCCTGCTTGTAGTTAGTGAAAAGCCGGATGAACTGCTCCATCTCCTGGTTAACGCGCTCGGTCTGACCGTCGGTCTGCGGGTGGTACGACGTGGAGGTCGCCGGAGCGACTCCGATGAGGCGCCACAGCTCCCGGGTGAACTCCGCAATGAACTGCGGACCCCGGTCGGAGATATACTTCTCCGGGGTCCCGTGGAGCTTCCACACGTTCCGGTAGTACAACCGCGCAGCTCCGACGGCGTCCAGGGTCGTGTGGCACTCGTTAAAGTGCGCACGCTTCCCGAGCGCGTCGACGACGACCATCACCGCGTCGTACCCGTGAGCTTCCGGAAGCTCGACGACGAAGTCCACCGAAACCGTGCTCCAGCGCTCTTCCGGAACCTCCGTCGGGTGCAACTCACCGACCGGAAGCTTCCGGAGCGCCTTCGTGCGACAACACAAGTCGCACGTCGCGACATACCGGCCGACGTGTCGGGACAACTGGGGCCACCAGTAGTTCCGGGAGACGAGCTCCAACGTCTTGAAGCGGCCGGCATGCCCCGCCACACGGGTATCGTGGTGCTGCTCCAAGATCCGGCGTCGGAGGTCGTGATCCCGGGGGACCACGATCTTGCCGCGGAAGTAGAGCAGCCCGTCGTCCACACGCCACTCCGCGGACCGGAGCGACCGGGAGCCCCGGACGTTGAGGGCCTCTCGCGCGGCGATAGCGAGGGGGTCCTCGAGGTCCGGACCACGCGCGAGCGCGTCCCGGATGTCCCGGAGCACCGGACGTTCCGGTCCGGTCACCACCACACCTTCGATCGCGCGGACATGGAAGAGCTCCGGAGACAGGAGGGTGACGTCCTGGTTGTCCGGAGCCGCTCCGTGGTCCGGGCGACGCGACAGCGCGTCCGGTCGCCCCATCAGGCGCCCGGGCTTGTGGTGGAGCGTGAAGTCGAACCGGGACAGGTACAGCGACCACCGCGCCTGCCTCCGGTTGAGGTTCTGCGACTTCCGGAAGTACTCCAGGTTCTTGTGGTCGGTCCAGATCTCCACCGGATGCTGCGAGCCCTCGAGGAAGTGTCGCCACTCCTCGAGCGCGCGGACGATCGCGAGCATCTCCTTGTCGTGGATCTCGTAGTTGCGCTGGACCGGACTCAAGCTCTTGGAGTAGAACGCTACCGGATGCCACTTCCCGTCCGGACCCTCCTGAGAGAGAACCGCACCGGAAGCCCGGTCGGAGCTGTCCGCTTCGAGCCGGTATGGCCGGGCCTCGTCCGGAAGGATCAGGACGGGGTCCGTGGTCACCGCGTCCTTCAGCGCCTGGAAAGCGGTGGCCTCCGGCTCGCTCCAACGCCACGCGGTGCCCTTTTTCGACAAGTCGAATAGGGGCCGGGCGATGTCGGAGAAGTCCCGGATGAACCTCCGGTAGAAGTTCGTGAACCCGACGAACTGGAGCACGTCCGTCTTGTTCTCCGGGACCGGCCAAGCGGCGACTCCGGCGACCTTGACCGGATCCATCTCCACGTGGTCGTGAGAGACGATCACCCCGAGATATTCGATCGACGACTTCTCAAACTCGCACTTCTCCGGGCGCAAGTATAGCTTGTGCTCCCGGAGCCGCCGGAGGACCTCCCGGACGATCTCCCGGTGGCGTGTGAGGTCGGAATGGGCGATGAGGATGTCGTCGAGGTATATCATGACGTCTCCGGACAAGATGAGGTCCTGGAAGATGTCGTTCATCATTGTCTGGAAGGTCGCGGGGGAGTTGGTCAGGCCGAAGTACATCACCAAGGGCTCGAAGAGTCCCCGGTTAGTCCGGAACGCGGCTTTCCACTCGTCGCCTTCGCGGATCCGGACGTTGTTGAAACCCCACCGGACGTCCAGCTTCGTGAAGTACCGAGCTCCTTTCAATCGATTAATAAGATCGTTGATCAAAGGGAGCGGGTACCGGTTTTTCACGGTCATCGCATTGAGCGCGCGATAGTCCTGGACGAACCGGAGGCCTCCGTCCTTCTTTTTGACGAAGAAGACGGGGGACGCCATCGGGGATTTGGAAGGCCGGATCCGTCCGGTCGCCAATCCCTCCTCGATAAACGTGTCGAGCTCGCGCTGCTCGAGGGGAGAGATCGGGTAGACCTTACAGTTCGCGGGCTTCGAATCCGGGACGAGTTCGATAGCGTGGTCCCATGTCCGGCGCTCCGGTAACGAGTCGAACGACTCCCGGTTGAAGACGTCCTCGAACTCCCGGGCCCATTCCGGAATGGAGTCCGGAGGGGGCGCGGAGTTCCGGGCGAACGCCTCCGCTAACCGCTGTGAAACGGTTCCGGTGGCCCGGATGTCTTCGGAAGGGGTGAACCGGGTATAGAATATCCGGTCCCCTTCCTCGATCTGGTAGTCGTCGTCCTCGGTACCGGAGTCTTCGGAGTCATTCTCCGGAGGCCCCGGAGGGTCTTCGGAGTCGTCCTCGTCCTCGTCCGATCGGTCCTCCACGTCTACGACGCAGATCGCCGGAACCGGACCGGAGCGTAGCCGCTTGAGCAACTGCGCGGCGGAGCGAGCCGCGCGGCGCTCGGAACGAGCCTCGGTGGTGCACGTAGCGCAACCGGCAGGGCAGCGGCTCATCTTGACCTCCCGGGTTTCCCAGTTGATCTCCGGGTTGTGCTTCCGGAGCCAGGAATACCCGAGGATGAGCTTCTCCTTGCCGAGGCGCGTGACCGCGAGTTGGACACGCTCGCTGTGACCCTTGTACGTGAGAACCACGTCCGCGATGTCCCGGATGTAGCCGGCCTCGTTGGGGCTGCCGTCTACATTGAAGACCGGGATCGGCTGCGAAAGGCGTCGGACCGGGAACTGATTGGCAGCGACGTACTCCGAGTCGATGAATTCGGAAGTCGCGCCACAGTCCACGAGCCCGTTGGTCGAGAGCTTCGCAGCGCTATCGGTGGACATGAACTCGAGGGGGAGGTGCAGCGAGTTGGGAGCCGGGATTGCCGCGACGGTGTAGCGCTTCGGGAGCCTTCGCTCCCAGGAGGGCTTCCGTGGTGCACGCGGGATTGCCGGGGGGACCGGAGCGGTTCCGGAGTCCGGAGCAACCGGAGCGGCCGGAGGATTGGTCAGCGATGACGCATTGGAGTTAGAGTTCGAGATCCTTTGCTCCATTGCATCATCGCTATTTTTAGCCGGACCTTGATGGGGTGGTGCGTCTATCGTTTCAATAGGGGAAAGGGGTGTATTGTCTGACTCGTTAAACAACACATTGAAACGATTGGGGGGCGCGAACGAGGGCGCACTGCTCACTCGTCGCGGAGGGGAAAATCCTCCGGACCAGGAGCAGCCGCGGCGGCGGAATGCTGCGCGGCGGCCTCGGACGACGCAACACGGGCCAGCAGCTCCTCCAGCAGCTCACCGTCCAGCTGCCGGATCACCTCATCCAGCACGTCAACCGCGCGGATGTCGACCGGAACGGTGCAGTCTCGGGCGAAGTGGTTCGGGTCGCCGCAGCGGAAGCAGCCGCGGCGGGGGGCAGCGCGCGCGCGGGTCCGGTCGACGTCCATCGGAACCGGAGCGGGAGCCGGGGGCGCTGCGAACCTCGGAGGGGCAGAGGGAGCGGCCGGAAGGGAAACCGGGATCATCCGGGCACGGTTCGGAACGTGCGCGGACCTTCCGGACGTTCCGGTCGAGCCGATCTTTGAGCGTTGGATCGACTCGTACTGGCGGTACGCGCGGAGACGCCAGCCGGGGTAGTCCTCGAGGTCCGGAGGGTCGCTCGAGCCGGTGATGGCGAGGTTGATCGCCGGGTCGAGTCCGGTCCTGTACTTCGTGACCTTGATGAGCTGGTCTTCGAAGCCGGCGAGGTCGACGAGGTCCTCGAAGTCGTCGGTGTACCGGTAGATGTCGCGATTGCCCATGTGGTACGCACGGGACTCGAGCTTGTGCAGGGCGTGGTCCTGCTCGTTCTCCTCGATGAACCGGAGCCGGAACTCCCGGACGAAGTCCTCCCAGAGAAGGAAGGGGAAGGGCTCCTTGGCGCTCTGGCGTTCGGCCCAGCGCTGTGCCGCATCCTTCGCCATAAAGGACATGGCGAACCGGATGGCCTTGTCTTCGGAGGGATCCCCGTAGGCGTCCCGGAAGCCTTCCGGAACCAACCGGATGTACGTCCGGACCGCGTGGAGGAACGCGCGGCCTTGGGTCCGGTCGCCGTCGAAGACGAACGGGGGGTTCGGTCGGAGGACCGTTTTGTTCGCGGAGGTGATGTCCGAGAATAAGCCTGGACTCGCGGCCGGAGCGGGTGCCGCAGGGGCCGGAGCAGGTGCGGGTTGCAGGTTGGTGACGAGGGCGGTCAAGCGCGCGAGGCTCGCCTCGATAGCGGACATCCGGGCGTCCGCGGTCGGGTCCGGAACCGGAGCTCCAGGAGCGCCGACGGGGGTACTGCCGGGCATGTCGGCGACGATGCGGGGGGAGGAGGGGGCAAGATTCGAATGGGGTGAGGCTGGAGTGCTATCTGAGCTGTCCGAGCCTTCGACGCCGAACTTCGCAATCTTGACCGGTTAATCCCTAGAAGACGTTCTTCTGCTGTAAGGGCAACCACGCGGCCCGAGAAGTCAAGGGTCCTGGCGTGGGGAATCCGAAGGTTAATTGACAGGCCGTGCTACTAAGTACAAGTATAGCGCACCTGGCGTGGGGAATCCGAAGAGAAGAACGTCTGAGGATTCCCACGCCCGGAGCCGCCTAAAATACCTACTGACTAGTAGCACGTGCGCGGGGTGATCGGAGCAACCGGAGTGACGCGCATAGGTCCCGTGCGCGGTCACAGGCCACGTGGTATCCGGAACCGGAGTTCCGGCGGGGTTGCGGGAGCGGGCGAGCGGGGGCGGAGGGAGCGACGGGGGGAGCGACGGAGGGAACGGGGACTGGGGCGGAGGTCGGAGCGGAGGCGGGGTCGGGGGCCGGAGCGGAGACCGGAGCCGGAACCGGAACCGGAACCGGAACGGGGGCCGGAGCGGGGGCTCCCCTGACAGAGAGCCCCATTGTTCGACGATCCTACCGAGAGTTCCGAATTTAGCACGATACTCAGGGCATACGGCAAAAGCTGGGATCGTCTTCGTGTTGCCGTTGTTGGGAATCGGTGGTCAACCATGCTTGCAGGCAGTGTCCAATTTCCCCCCGTCCCTCCCGAGATTCTGCACAAAATTCTCGCCAGTCACGTAGCCGATACACTTGAAACCCCGGAGAAGAGATGGGGGGAACAGAGCGAGTTCCTATACAATTGCGCTCTTGTTTCGAGGGAGTGGAATCCACTGGCAAATGATCTCCTATATCGTGGATGCATCAGGCTTGGTGAGTCACACAATTCCCGCTCTGGCCTCGTTTTCACTAGCATATCAAGCCACAAGCACTGGTGCAACTAAACTTCTGCGAACTCTCTCAAACGACAAACCAAGGCCAAGGGCGGTGCATCACCTGGTCATGAGTATGCGATCGCGACAAACAGACACACTCTTCCTCGATGCAGCAAATAAGTTGCTTTCCTACTGTCCAGCCCTTCGCATCTACCAGCTTAATGAACCTGGCAATTTTCCCCTGGCATTCGGGGGTTCATTCCTGAACCTTGTTGCAGTCCAGCTGCGGGGCCTTGTCGTGCTGCGACAGATCGCTCTCCTCCTCACAAAGCTGCCAAGTCTGGCTATTCTGCATTTGGAGAAGCTCGAGAAGTTCACTGGTCATCAAAATGCTACAGTTTTGGGAACGGAGCCACTCGCCGATAGTCTTGTCGGGATCCCAGCCCCGACGTACCACCTGCAGCAGTTACAGCTGACCAAAACACTGTTGACCAGTGATCAAGTTCGGTGGTTGCTCTCCGGCTCGGAAACGCTGGAGGAACTCAGCCTGCGTGATGTAGAGGCACTTGATCTCCCTGGAGTCATTGGACCTATCGTTGGGTCCTTGGAATTGACCCTTGGAAACTTTGCCATCAGGGACGCAGACAACCATCTCGCGCTCACCGTCCCGGTGTTCACAAAATTGAAGTCCCTCCGTCTCATTGGAGAGGAATGGCCGTGGGAATCCCTCCTTGCCAGTATCCAACCGGGGCTGCACGAGCTCATGATAACATGGTCGGCACTGGGAGTCGCCGGTGTAGTGGCTGCGTTGAAGAACAATTCGTGGCAGCCGACACTGCAGAAATTTAGCATTCTTTTCCATGAATATACTGATCCCTCCGAGGAAATCAAGCTAGCAACAGCCCAGGCGCATCCGGTATCACAGTACTTGGAGGAGTTATGTGACGGTCGAAACATTGCCCTCCACTGGTCGTTGGACCGAAAGCCTACCACTTTCGCGAATCCTTTTCTGCACTTCGATTTTTGAATTCCTATCTGTTACACCTGTAAGAGCCTGTTTGGATGCATGATTCAACTTGATTGACACTTGTCGTACCAGATACTGTAGTGAACAGCCAAGTCTTCAGGTGCAGGTGACAGTGGGACCCTGTGTCAATGAATGAACAGTTCAGGTGCGGATGACGGTGATGGCCAGGTTTCCTTGCAGAAATAGGCCTAAAAGCCATTCGCTGGACTTCTTTAAATTTTTGATGAATAGCAGTTGACCATTGAACGTTGAACATTTGAGTGGAACATCAGGGGAAAATGTTTCGGGCTCGATCAAAAAAGTAGTGGAAAAACTTGCAAACTCGAATGAATCTTTAATATTTATCAATTTTTACACTCAAAATCGGAGATGTTCAGAGAGTGAAATCAGCCTATGAGACTAGGTTCGGATCAAGCCGCCGATCATTGTTTTGCTGATACGATCAGATTTGGGTCAAAACAAATGAAGGGGCTTGTGCCAAGATGGGGAATTTGGGGGACTTCTTCGTCGCGTCCTAGAGCTCGCATTTCCCCGCAGAACTCTTTGCTCCAAAGGCAAATACTGTTTATTGGAAGCAAACTTAAATTACGGGTCTGGTAAAAATGACGCGGGGCGGCGCGCCCCGGCGCGCACTGGCGCGGACCTGGCGCAGACTGACGCGGGCCTGACGCGGACTGACGCGGACCTGATGTGGACTGACGCGGACCTGACGCGGTGTGACGCGGTGTGACGCGGAATGTGGCTATGCTATTGACGCGGTTCAGCGCGGTGTCTACAACAAGCGAGGCACGAGCTCAAAATGTTGTAGGGGCTGTTTTCAAGAGACTACGGCCGTGTCCCGCCCCATGCGCACACCTCAAATCCGAATTCGTAAATCTTACAGATTGCAAGCTCGTCAGAAGGCCGAATGGGGCGGCGGCCTGATCCGTAATGATGTGGCGATGCAGCTGCAACCTGCTTTCCTCCCGCCACCATCCCGATTTCCCGGGCCCATGTTCGAGCGATGGCCGTCGCCGATGGCGTATATCTCCCTGGGCAAGGAAACCGAAAGGTGAGTACTCAAATTGCCAACCCTGTGCGCTCTGATGCGGGGGCTGAAGATGTAAGGTGCCGGCGCCGGGCGCCATGCGGACCAAGATCGCCCTATTGTTATACTGCTACATTGCTCACTTGCTACCTATTGATGTACTATAAAGCTTCGGATAGCTTGGTGGCTGGGCAACTAATCTTTGCCCACCGCTGACGCTTATCCTTTTCTAAATATTAGAACTGCGTTGAGTTCAGTCGGGCTGGATATAAGTTAAACACTATCTACTACCCTCTTACACTTTTTTGAACTTCGCTGGCTCCTATCGGAGCAACTCTAATCAAAAAGAAGCTTTTTGGTCATCGTGACCTCAAGTCTTCTGCTCTCACTCCACCATGTCGACGCACGATAACACCTCGACCGCCGACACCAGCGGCAATTGGCGCAAGGACCCCCCTCCTCACATGGCCGAGCTGCTGCCCTCCGGCGACGCCTCGACGTTCCTATCGGCCGCATCGCAACCCAGCGCGCCGACCGAAAACCGTGCCACGTCACCTGGCAGTGAGGCCCCTGCCTCTAACATGGACCGTACCTCGTCCCCCGAGGCCGCGAGCGGTTTGACCGCCTACGTCGCGGTCGACTCCCATGGACAGCGGTACCTCCGCGAAACCGGCACCGGACTCCGTATTGACTTCAGCAATATCGAGGCTGAAAAACTGGCCACTGGACCTCTGCCGGCGAGTGACACTAAGGACTCGACCTCCCTGTCGGATGTCTCGGACGTCACCCCAGGCACTACCGATTCCCCGCCTTCCGATGCGGCACCCGAGGAGATCATCGACGCCATGCTCAATGGCCTCGACCCCAAACGTCTATCGGACGCCCAGAAGGCGCTAATTCACTCATTCAAGGGATCCATGTCGACCAGCCGCTCTCGTCTACTGAATACAACGGCCGTGGTCCTCGACCAGCGTAAAACCGCCCAAACCACCAGGGACTCCCTCGCCCAATTCCGCGAAGAAACCTCGGAAAGGTTCCATGCGTTTGCCGAGGCCCTAGATGCCGACCACGCGGTGCTGGAGGACACCATCAAGGAGAACCTCCGGTTGCTCCTTGAGCTAGGCGAAACGGAATCCAATATCAATCGCCTGCTCGGTCAGATGGGCGCCACCGGGGTTAAAACAATCTTTCCCCGACCCATACTGGCTCCGATTTCCAACCCCGCGACTACTGCCGTCGACGCCCGACTGGCGGCCGAAATTGACAAGGCGCTCCCTCCTCGACGCGACTATGAATCCGACGCGGAGTTTGCCCGACGCGCCCAATCCTCGGCGGCCAGTAAGCGACGGGCCGCAGCCGCGTTTCCACTCACTGATGAAGCGCATGCGCAATCAGTCCCCAAGGTTACCCGCTTCGAGAGCATGGAGAGCATTTCATCGGCGCCTCGCTATCGCCAACAGGCCGCTGAAAGCATGTCCGCCGTTGGGGGACCCGGCATCGGGCCCGCCCTCACCCGCATGGACTTCTCGCCCTCGGTAGGAACCTCCCCCGCGGACCTATTGGTTGAGTTCAACGAGGAGGCTGACAAAGTTATCAGAGCCTTGATTACGCGTCAGGTTGGCGCCTCGCTGGACGATCTCCCTTCGCGGTTGCGAGCGCCCAAGCTTGAACCCCCACCCAAGTATGGAGGCGAGAACGATCATGTCAAATTCATGGCTTGGCTGGAGCTCGTGTGCACCTGGATGAGGGCATCATTCATGGGTGGCCCAGGAACGGCCGATAACTACCGTATCACTGTACTCAAGACCTTGCTGAATGGTAGCGCGCTGCAGTGGTTCTCCGACTATGTTGAGACTAGGTCCGGGATGAGCTTGATACCTTATGAATTCGAGAGCGTGATCTGTGCCTTACACCGTCGATTCATAACGGCGGCCACCGCCCAGAAAGCATCGCGCGAATTCGATGCGGTCCGATACAATGCGGAGAACGGCCCTCTTAAACTGATGGACGAATTAATCGACTGCTCAGGGCGACTGCGGGAACCTATGCCCGACTTTATAATCAGGCAGAGGTTCATGCGTCTCCTTCCCGATGCTATAAGCGGCACTATGTCCCTTCACCGTGCCCTTAGTGCCGAGTACTCGGACATTGCACAACTCAGAGCCCACTCTCATCAAATATGGGATTACTTCAATACGGAGAAACGCCGCGCCCGACTTGGGGCGGCACCGACTGCTACCACCGCGAACGCAACTCAAACGCCTCGCCCGGTTACGACCGTAAAACGAGACAATCCCCGACCGCCGACCACCGGTCTACCCGGCCACATGACTACGGGTGCCGGTGGGAATAGCCACGGGAGCCCCACTAGCGACAACCCACACGCCCACAAACGCTGCTATCGCTGCGGGAACTTAGGCCATTTGGGCAATGATAAGAACTGCCCGAAGAACCTAGTGGACAGACCGCGTGTTGCCGCTCAGCGCGTCCCGGACTCGTATGCCGAAGACGACTATGTGGTTGTGGAGGACGTACCCGAGGACCAGCACCCCGTAACTGATAACTGGGGCGGGTCCCAGTACGACCCAGATTACCCTTCACCGGAGGATCGCGACCCTAATGAGGCGCCTGACCTGGCTGACCTACTCGCATTAGAGGACGGTCTAGAGGCCCGTGTGGGAGCCATGCGATTGCAGACATTCTCCTTGCACATAGAACCTACCGTGTCCGCTGAACAACAGGCCATCCTTAACTCTATTGTCCCATGGACGTCGCTGCTGTCACCCACTCAGACATTATTAAACGACCTAGACGATGAGCTGTCCGTGAACGTGACACTCCGGTCCCTGGACGACATTTATGGCCCCTCTGCCCTGATTGACTTGTCAAGATTGAAGTACGCGCGCGAACTAAATGGATCACCTGCAATGGATGACTCCGAGATCGCTAATATCCACCTGGCATTAGTACGGGAGCACGACTACCCGATCACCTCCCACGTCAGCGCTGACGAACTCCAGTACGAGTACCAGGCTCGGCACGGTTACCCACCCTACTCGGGACCATGGGCCGTGGAATGGACCATTCTGACCCTTCTTGTGGAGGCGGAACAAGTACGCACCATGTCCACGGCCGCTCTAGAGCTACCCACGCCAGATGACGCATTGGTATCGCTAAGGTCCCTTGCTCAGCCAATGGACGACTTGAATGCAGACGTGGCGCGCTTCTCGCGCGACGTTGCCCTGGCCCTGGCCGCTCAGAAGGCGCTCGGCGATGCTGAGCGAGCCGGGCTTGAGATATTCCGCCGCCTCCCGGCTGAATACACGCCAGGGATCGACGACCGAACATTGGACATTCGGGAACTAGTCGTGGACTTGGTCAACGTATGCTGCGACGAGGTGGAACGGGCTAATACCTCATTAGGGGTTCGCGTAGTCCGACTGCAAGCTCTCCAGGCGGTGCTCGAAGACGAGATACGCCGCCGGCGCGGTATCGAAGGGAAACTCCGACCGCCTACGCTTGGACAATCGGATGAGGAGGCTGGGCCCCACTCCGCCTCCGCCTCCCCCGAATTGGCAGTGCCTGGGTACCTCCCCTTAGACGAAGACGGGCCTGTAGCTATACGGGCACATCGCGTGTTAGGATTTCACGAGCTCGAGGACCGCACGCGAGACGAGATGCGGGCAATATATGGTCCTGGCGTTATCTCAGATTCAGAATCGGACGATGATACCAGTAATACCAACTTACGCTGGACACTCGGAGAGCAAACATCGTCGGAATCCCCAGATACGGAGCCTGAATCGGACCCGGATCAGCGGGCCAAGAACTTATCGGACTCTGATCCGACGACCAGCGAGGAATCACTATGGACTGACTCTGACGAGTACCAATTAGTGGATGCCTCCCGTGCGGACATCGAGCCCGGCGACGCTGATGAGTTAATAATACGGTCCATTGGGATGGCCCTTGGAACAGACACCGCCGACCTCCACCTCACGTACAAGGATCATAACGGGCACCTATACGTCAAGACGCTTCCCCTCCCCGATACGCACTACCTAAGCCCTGCGCTCCGCAATGCCCACAAAGCCGCAATGGAGACGGCCATAATCGAGCATGCGGCAGCGTCCGGCATCTCGGAGGCACGGGTACGTGGCATGCTCAACTGGGGCGAAAGGACGCGCGGCATTCAGGACCGACGTGGATACCTGGATGTATCCCCAAGGCTACTACCTGGAGTAATATACCACGAAAGGATCGCCTCAGAGGACCCGGATCAAGACGACACGTCTCGTTTCCCCGGATTCCGTGTCCGTAACCTACTCGCGCAACGCATCGAACACATTGCCACGGTTAACCGCCCTGATTCCATACCAAAAATTGGGGTGACTGACCCTCCGTCCCGCAACGTTAAGGACATCGCCTGCCTTACGGCCGAACTTGAAATTGGCGGGGCCAAGGCATATGTATTATTCGACTCGGGCAGCAACACCGATTCTCTGACTCCCGAGTTTGCCAAATCATCCCAATGCAAGATATTCAAGCTGGAAGAACAAGTCACTCTCCAACTAGGTTGCGTGGGCAGCCGCTCTCGCATAAGCTTTGGCGCCAGAGCCCCCGTGAACTTTGGTGGAATCAAGGGCCACGCGTACTATGACATCGTCAACCTCGATAGGTACGATGGCATTATAGGAACACCTTTCATGATCAAACATGGGCTAGTCCTGGACTTCGGTAACCGGACCATTCGGTTCCCCAACGGGCACGTCATTCAGGCACTGTCCGTTATGGACGACCTCTCCCTAGTACGCGGGCGCCTAGAGGTGGCCGCTCGTAACAACCCTCACCGGAAATGACTCCTCTCCGGGCGTGGCGGCAAGGTCCCCTCTGACCCCGCGGCCAGCTGCGTCGAGATAGAGGATGAAGAGGAGGCCACTCGACGTGGCCGCCGTGTACTATCACTCACCGATCCTCGAATTCTGGAACTCGAGGACTGTATGACTAAGAAACTGAAACCTCTCCCGAAGGCATCAGTAGAGGAAGTCTGCGACTTCGACCCCTCGGATGACCTACCTCGATTGCCGCGCGATCACCCTTACATCCTGGAGCTGGAACTCGAGCACCCTCTGAGCAAAAGACTGAAGCCCCTCCCGAAGGCATCAGTGGAGGAAGTTTGCGACTTCGACCCTTCGGATGACCTACCTCGATTGCCACTCGATCACCCCTATATTCTGGAGCTGGACCCAGAACACGACAAGCGCCGAACTAGGCCACGACCTCCCAGGCCATCCGTAATGGAGGAGACCGACGAGGATGACCACCCACGCCTCCCCACGCTCCCGTGGGACAGTCCATGGGTCCTAGCCGACGAGAGCCTATTCGACGGCACAGGACCGCCAATTCCCGATCTAAATGACGACAACGAGGACGAGGACGGCGCGGATGAAGAGAATTCGGGCACCCCCATCTATTTTTACGTCCGTCATGCCCCTAGTGATGACTTATTATTTTCGACATCGGAACCCAAACTACGCCAATTGAGAGTGCAAGATCGCATATCGACACATTCATCCCTCCATGTCGTATCTAGCACTGGAGAAGCAGACCCCTTGGGTATCAACGAGGAGGCACTGGCCGGCGCAATAGAACGGATCCAAAGTTTCGGGGCCCGCGTCGAGGAACCCGAGCCCCTCAAATCTCCCAACGAGCGTGTTCACGCGCTTCGCGCAAAGTGGTACGAGACTTGTGCCGATCTCATGGGACCCATTCCCCTCGAGCTGCCACCGTTTCGGGAAATAAATCACGAGATCAAGCTCGTCGATGAATCGGCCACGTATAACTACCACATGCCCCGCTGCCCCGAATCCCTCAGGCCACTATTGCACGAAAAGATCCAACGATATGTTAATGCTGGCTGGTGGGAAATGCGCCCTGCGTCGCAGGCCGCCCCACTACTATGTCTCCCGAAGAAAGACGCTGGCCTGAGAACGGTTGTCGACGCCCGACAGCGGAACGAGAATACGATCAAGGATGTGACCCCATTCCCTGACCAAGACGCGATCCGTATGGACGTAGCCCGAGCCCCGTTTCGTTCTAAGATTGACATGTCGGACGCCTACGAGCAGATCCGCATAGTTCCCGAGGACGTGTGGAAAACGGCTTTCGCAACCCCGTTCGGAACGGCGTACTCCCATGTGATGCAGCAGGGCGATTGCAACGCGCCCGCGACCTTCCAACGGTTAATGACATGGACTTTTCGGGACGTTGTCGGAGTATACGTGCACGTGTACTTAGACGACATATTCATTTTCTCGGACACGATTGAGGACCACGAAAAGCACTTGGAGCTCGTATTCGACCGGTTGCGTCAGCAACAACTGTACCTCAGCAAGAAGAAGTGTGATATATACTCGACTGACATGGACTGCCTGGGGCACAGGATAGACGACCGGGGACTACACGCGGACCTCGATAAGTTAAACAAAGTGCTGGAATGGCGCTCTCCCCGCTCCCATACCGAGGTCCTTCGGTTACTCGGCCTGATTCAATATCTGGCACACTTCTTGCCGGACATCGCCCATCTGACATCTCCACTCGAGTCGATCTGCAGAGGCGGACAACCGTTCGTTTGGCGCGCCTTCCATCAACATAGCCTGGACGGGATCAAAGAGGTCGTACGAAAAACACCCATCCTCCGGCCCATTGACGTAAAGAACCCTGACCCCATCTGGGTGATCTGCGACGCCTCCGTCGTAGGCATCGGCGCGGTATACGGGCAGGGACCCGACTGGAGGACGTGCCGCCCTGCTGGCTTTCTCTCCAAGAAATTCACCTCCGCGCAACGCTCCTACAAGACCTACGAGCAGGAAGCCTTGGCCATCATTGAGTCCCTCGTAAAATGGGAAGATAAACTCATTGGAAGGAAATTCCGCATAGCCTCCGACCACCAGGCACTCACCAGCGTCAAGACAGCCGCTCGTAGCTCCGGGAACGGACGACTGATCCGCTGGGACGAATACCTATCTCGCTTCGACTTTGAGATACAGCATGTCGAGGGCTCTCAAAATAAGGTTGCCGATTGTCTATCACGACTATATGAGAACGACACCCCGGACGACATTTACGCCGCAGGCGACTATGTCAGTGCTGATGAACGTCTGGACCCGGAAATGGAGGATCTTACCAGACTACGGATGGAGGAGCTACGCTCAGCGCGTATCGGACTACTGGCCCGACGTGTCCGTGACCCGATTGAAGACCGCGTCACGGAAGCACGGGAGATGCGAGAACACGCTGAGGCACTGGCGCAAAGTGGGTATGACACGACGGCCATTAGCCTGGAGGACGCCCTAGCGTCCGCGCCCCCAGTCGACGTGACCACCGAAGGTGACCAGGAACTACTAGAGGACATCAAAGCGGGATACGCGGCGGACCCGATACTCGGGAAAGTACTCGCGTACCCGAGCGACTTCCCCCAATTCACGGTTACCAACGGGCTGATCTACTGCAACACGGTGGGGGGCAAGCACGCGCTGTGCATCCCCCGGACGAAACGGCGAAAAGGAAGTCGAACCCTAACGGAGACGATACTAACTCAGTCCCACGCTACCCTTGGACACTATGGTGAACTGCGCACCTCGGAATACGTACGGCGATGGTTCTGGTGGCCGAAGATGGGCCAGGAGATCGAAAAATTCTGCCGCTCATGTGGGACGTGCAAGTCGAGCAAGGCCTCAACTCAGGCACCTGCCGGCCATATGCATTCGATGCCAATACCTACCCGACCTTGGGAATCAGTAGGCATGGACTTTGTTGGCCCATTTCCCCCATGTCTGGGCTACGATTACCTGCTGGTGGTCATTTGTCGCCTCACTAGCATGGTGTCTCTCTCACCAATGAAGGTGACCGATACGTCGTCCGACGTAGCATGGATCTTCATTAGGGACATCGTGCGGCTCCATGGAATGCCTGCCTCCATTGTGTCCGACCGGGACGCCAAGTTCACGTCGAAGTTCTGGCGAGAGCTTCATCGCCTGACTGGCACGAAGCTATTGATGTCTACGTCCTTCCACCCTCAAACAGACGGCGCGTCAGAGCGCGCTATACGGAACGTTACCCAGATCCTCCGCGGAGTTGTCGACCCCACTCAGCGTGATTGGGTGTACCACACGCCAATGACCGAGTTTGCGATCAATTCCAGTATCAGTGCATCGACCGGATACGCGCCCTTCGAGCTGAACTATGGGTACCTACCACGGCTCACCAATATCCCAGACGCCGTCGACAGCCTACCGGGCGTAAAGGACTTCGTCACGAGGGCACTGGCCAATCTCGCGAAAGCACACGACTCCATCATTGAGTCGCGCGTACGGGCGAGCTACCACAGTAACCAACATCGATCAGACGAGATACCATACGACGTGGGCGACAAGGTCTACTTATCGACAAAGAACCTTAACTTGCCGAAAGGTCGGGCCCGGAAGCTTGCCCCCAAGTACATTGGGCCTTACAGCATCGTTGCCGCTCACCCCCGGACATCTTCCTATACCCTCGAGTTACCGGCCCAATTACGGGACAGAAGGATCCACCCGACGTTTCATGGCGGGCTGCTAAGACCGCACGAGGCAAGCGATGAGACAATATTCCCCGGAAGGGAAGCGCACCGGTTTTATGACTTTGGGACACCCGACAATCAAGAATGGCATGTGGAGGAGATCTTGGCCCACAAATGGACGAGTGCGCGAGTACTCCAATTCCGAGTGAAATGGACGGCGGGAGATATAACGTGGGAGCCACCAAAGCATCTGGAAGAGTGCGTCGCACTGGACGACTACCTGGATGCGATGGGGGTACAAAAATGGCAGGAGCTGCCCCGGCCCGGCGGGCCGTGATGCGCTGGCATCGCATCAGACAACCAACAACGATACCCGGGGACTGCAGGACCAGGACCCAATGCTTGTTTCGACCACCCTGACCGCAAGGTCCCTTTATCTTCTACAACGACAGCAAATTGCCGACCCTCCCACCTCCCCTGACAACATGCCACCCGTACACTCACGAGTTCGAGCGGACACCCAATCGCACATACAGAGCCGCGACGACCCGGGTTTCTTCTACGACCGCGACAAATATGGCGGCCGCTGGTGGGGCCCCGACCACCGACCGACCTGGGTACACGAAATCGGCGTTAGCCTTGACACGCCGGCTCCGCCATTCGTGCCGCAGGCTTACCGCGCGAACTCTGGCCCCGTATCGCAGAACACGACCCAATGGGACCCCGCAGGACGGAACCGCAACAGGAGCGCGTCCCCGCCACGATTCCCAGTGGGGTCATCGAGCAGCGGCGCCAGCCGTTACGGCGGACTGAGGCGGAGCCCATCGCCATGGGAGCGCGACTCACGATCGGTCAGCGGCGCCCGTAGGCGCTCACCCGGCCGCGCTGACCCTGGCTTACAGCGGCGCCGGTCGCCTTCCCCACGATCGCCACCGCGCTTCAGAGGCAATTCCCCCGGGCGCTACAACGAGGGACACTTCCGCAACGCGCCGCGCTACGACGCGCCCGGCCCCTCGCACGGACGAGGACGGGGCAGGACCCAGGAGCATCGCGAGTACAAACCACGCGGGAGGCCCCGCTCACCCGCGCGACGAGGACGCGACACACGCCCAAAATGGGTACGGACGCAGTACCCCCCCGACGTCGCGAAAGCCGTCCTAGGACCGCATGGGCACCCCATGTGCCCGCTGGAGGTCAGCGACGAGAACGACGACAGCGACTATGGATCAGACACGGTCGTCTCCAACCTACCGGACAACTGGAAGGCTACGGAGACCTTGCGCGTCGGTGACGCGAAGGAACTGGAACGGGTCGGCCGGAAGTACGATAAGACGACTATACCGGACAGTCCCGCTCTGGGCCCCTGGCAGGGCCTCCGCGTCCGGACCGTGGCGGACTCCGTGAACGTCCTACGCTGGGTGGCACGCACGGAGAATTCGGCGTACGAGTTCATGTACCAGCAATGCGTTCGTATTGCACGGGACCCGACGATCTTGCGCACCCCCGGCGAGATCCACCTCCTCCGCGCTCAGCCTGACGCGACGAAGACATTCTGGCTAGCGAGCACCGGTAACCCCAGGGCGCCCCCACGGGCGGCCGATGGAACGGCCATGACGATGGCGCCCGCGACCGCACCGGCTGAGGAACCCGACCCCGACCAAGTAACCTATCTGGGCGACGCCCAGCTCGACGGTGACGACACCATAGTCATCAGCTTGGAACGGCCGACAGAGGGCTGCGATGCAAGGTCCGGTTCACACACGAAGCTCGGGATCGCCCGCCGAATCTATGACTCCATGCCACCGGACCTGTGGCCACTAGGATTCCGCATAAGTGAGGCGCTGTACCCCGCGAAAGGCGTGAAGACCGCCAGCGCATACTGGCTCGACGTCGCGGCATGGTACACCATCAACGCCCTAGCGCCCCGCCGGAACCGCATCGGGTCCTCGATCGAGCGTTCCCGCTTCCTCGAGGTTCTATGGCGGGTACTATCAGTCGCGGGGACGTTCAACCGCATCGCGCAAATGGGAGAATTTCCTGATGACACGCGCCCGCTGGAGCACTACCCGTTCAACGCCATGAACATCGCGTACTCGCACGTCGTATGCTGGCTCGTGCAACACGGCATCTCACGCGAAGGGAACGCCGTGAAAGCGCTCGAATCTTATGGACGCGCCCGCCGCAACAAGCGCGAGGGCCGGGACCTGCCGAGCTACACCGAGTTTACGGACGGTGAAGCGCCTCACAATGCCCGCGAGATGCTGTCAATCGGCGACGACCAGGTCATCCATTGGCGGGACCTTGAACACGCCCCACCAGCGGATGGCACCGTGACGGCCTACCCCCGAAAACCGAGTGCCGCCATGGACGTGTCGTCGGGCTAGGTACAACGCGAGGCGGGTTGCGTGTGACGCGCGCCTCCCTCTGTCGCTGCACCACGGCGCGCATGACCTGTGTTACACGGCGTGCGTGACGAGCTCAAAATAATCGGACGACAGGGATTCGTCCAGGAGGGGAGGGTGTAAGGTGCCGGCGCCGGGCGCCATGCGGACCAAGATCGCCCTATTGTTATACTGCTACATTGCTCACTTGCTACCTATTGATGTACTATAAAGCTTCGGATAGCTTGGTGGCTGGGCAACTAATCTTTGCCCACCGCTGACGCTTATCCTTTTCTAAATATTAGAACTGCGTTGAGTTCAGTCGGGCTGGATATAAGTTAAACACTATCTACTACCCTCTTACAGAAGATCGCGCAATGGCAGGTGCGTTGTGCGGCTGCCAGGTTGGAGGCGGGCGAGCATGCTCTGTCGCATGGTCTCGCGATGCGGGTGCTGTGCGCACCTCGATGCGCGAGCTGCACGCACTCGAGCGACTGGGGCGAGCGGGGAGCACGCATGGAGCGCTCGGCGGACCGCCTCCTCGCCAGCGAATCCGCTGCGCGTTGCGAGTGTGCGGTTCACCTGCTGCCGCGTCACCCGCGCACGGCTCCTCAAGCCACCCAGACTGTCCGCGCCGCCGTGTCCGTCTCCGCGATAAACACGTCCATCGCGTGCAGTGAGCCCTGACAATGTCACGACAAAGCCGGAATTGTCAAGAATGCGCGCTGGGACACTTTCCGCTGCCTCGCAGCGTTCGAGGGTGTGTCCTCGGGCCTCACCCCTCCGCACACGCTTACGTCGCTCCTCGCAGGACACGACCAGCTCATGCAAAGCGCCCGTCGCGCATCTCACTCGCGCAGCGCCTGACGCAGATGCCGGCGCCGATGCTGACACAGGTAGCGCCGCGTGCCGATGTCCTCCATGCTTCTCCCGCCTCCCTCGCTTTCCTTCCCTCGCCCCGTGCCCGCGTGCTGACGCCCTGCAGGCCTCTCACCGCAGACGGGTCGGGAGCAAACAACGATGCGCCCCACCCGTGGCCCCTGCCACTTCAAATTGAAACGCACCCGTCCCCGCACCTCCCGTGCACGCGACGCGGACAAGGGCACTGTAGGCGTTTCTGCGTCCGCTTCCGCGTCGGCGATCGCTGTGCCCCGCGTTACGTTGGCGATCGCTGTGCCCCGCGTTACGTCGGGCGCTCGGTGGCCAATAGGCCGCGCGTTGTTCCGCCCGCCCTCGCCTCCGTGTCTCTGCTCACAGCACCCCCGACGCCCGACCCAACCCCTCCGCCAAACGCGGACGACTTGAACCCGCTCGCGTTCAGCAGCGTGTCCGTTCCAAAGCGCGCATCTTGCCGCGCACGCTCTCGTCATTCAGCACGGACGTCGACACAGACGCTAACACCGCCCCTTCGTTTGTGCTGCCCACGCTCGTACCCCGCGTTGTGTAGGGCGCGGGCAGACGCACGCGGGTTCGGGCCTGGCTCCCGCGCCGTCTGTCGCTGTGTCTAGGTCTAACGCGCTCCGCACTCTCAAGTGCCCCGCAACCGGCTGCGCACAGCGCGCCCCAGTAGTGGGTGCCGCACTTTACACAAGTTACAATTTTATTTTGCGATAGGTCACGGTGATACCAGAATTCTATCAAAGATTCTATGCTCGTGAATATTAGTTGAGTTTGCTGATAATTCTTGGACCTTTCCGGGGCCGTCGTAGCTGACGCTTTGGTCTACTAGAGGCTAAGGGATGCATTTCAATGTCATCATTCATGCCGATAGGCCCGGGACCAGCATAGTTTGGGCCCCGCTGTTGCATAGTTCAATGTGAGAACGAATGTGAATGATCTGAACCCACCTGGAGTTCTGATTCACTTTCGTCTTCGCGGTCATTATGATTCCAGTGAGTCGGAATATTGATATACGGGGACCAACCATCTTGATGTGGTCCAACATCCAGGCCCCACTGTTGATTCCCAGCGCGACCGGCTTCGTGCGAGTCCTCGAACAGCCTTTCCTCGAAAATGCCCAGACATTCACGATCGACATCAGTGAATCGGAACGTTGGACGGCCGACTTGATATCCCCACGCAATGTGGAATATTGCAGTTTGTCTTTCCATTGTGGTGTACCGGGAATCCCCTTGTATTTCATCCAGTATGCTTTGCCGATGGTGCGATGCGATGAGGATAGTATATGCATGGCCAAGCGGGACACGTCCCAACCACATGTGAGTTGCTTCTTTCGCACCGGCAACACAATTGTAGAACCAATTGGCGACTCTAGCGCAGTCTATGCTTCGTAAGTCACCGGTATATGGGATGCCGCCCTGCCGCAACATTTCGGTAGTTTTCGTCTTGGACTTCTTCTGGGCCCTGGCAAATTCTAGTGCAGGGATATCTGGATGATCGCCATCTGGATCTGTAAGGAGAGCTTCGAGTTCTTTCAGGTGCGGTCGAAGAACTGTGTCGATCTCGTGGGTATATGGATGATCCCTAAATGCGAATAGCATATCTTCTTCATTGGGAGCCTCATTTGCATGCATCCATTGCCCGAGCTGCAGATTTTCAACCCAAGTAGAATATAATAAAATGACAGTGATACGTACACGTATCTGACGCCGTGCAAAGGCGTTGGCCCAAAGTTCATCCCGAATATCCGTTTCGGACACCTTGTTTGGCGGAACCGCTTCCTGGTTGAATTTATTACCTCGCCACCATTTCACGACCCAGCCATCGGTTTCCTTGAAAATGAGTCGAACAGGGTACCAGTATGTTCCATGTCGCGCAAGAGCACCTTTCCCTGGACTGGAGTCTGTCAGTGATTTATAGCATGCTCCTGTTGTTGCCGAACTCACAGGAGTCGTTTAGATAGCGAGGTTCGCGGTGCTGTATCTGCTGTCTTCTTCTTCCTCTTCCGAGGCCTAAGCATAGTTAGTATCAGAGAGGATCAATGGTAGAGAACCACAGACTGTGTGCGAGTTACTCCCAGAACTTCACTGGGTGGACGGCATGAATCACAGCGAAATAGTTCCTTGCCTGAGGAGGCACTTCCGTTTCGTTGACATGCAATATGAGATCGAGCATTGCAAACTGTGCACTGAATGAAGAGTTCGGGTATGCCATCAAACACATTCCCCTGGTATCCACATCTGCAATCAAACAGCACTTCCTCATCGCAGTCAGGCTCGCCTGATTTATCCTGTGTTCTGTCCGTGGTCAAGATTTTGTAGCCAGATTCTTGTGAACTTTCCGAGATCAAGGTTGGCTCGTCGTCGCTGAGGATAACCAAATTCGATCGGTGCGGCCTTCGCTTCGCAGCCTTTGATGATTTTGCGCCCAAGCCCAACTCATCATTGTTCTCAATCTCTTTCCGGTGCTTCTTTGCTGTAGGCAACTGAGAGCCATCGTGATCCTCCGAGTCGGTGCCATCCTCGTTGTGGAATCGGACGCGCTTAGACTTGCCGAGAGGTTTATGACGTGAGACAAAGTCAATAATTCCTGTTTTCCATGGGTTATGCAACCAAAAACGATCTTCAAGAGCCATTTCTTGAGCATCCGGAAGTTCAAGGCCTACAACCTCTGGGACCTCGTACAGCGAACTGTCGACGGAGGGAGGCGAGAATCGAACAGACTGGAGGCGTTCAGATGCTGCACATTGATATCTTGTGAAGAATGATTGTGCTCGACTGCCGCCCCGGAGACGGTATACGACCGCGTACGTGCGCCAACCACCCTGAACTTGCATTTCCCCTGCGAGATGTGTGCTGATCCGGGAATTGGGCACCATCATGGCTGCTCCTTCGTTCTGCATATCATCGTATGCATAAACATGTTTGCCATCACGGGTGAAGTGAGCCTTGAAGTGGCTACCGTTGGTAAATGCGCGACCGACAAGGTCGTAAACAACCCCGTGAGTACATTCTGCTCCCAAAGTTGATGGCCTGATTTTCGGAGGGAAGTTCCACTGATTGGGTTCATTCCCTGGTATCTCGAGTATAAGCATCACAGGGATTCCTAGCACGAGTTGGAGAATTGTTGCTGAACCAGAGCATGACTTTTCGCCATCGTCATCGAGTCTTCGCCAGCATGTAGGGAGTCTCTCGGGTTGTCTATTTATGAGCAGCATTCCCCGGAACCAACGCTCGACGTCCCCCTGATAGACCTGATAATCTCGAAGACTGAGTGTAAAGGACAGGTTGGCTTTCAACTTCTTCAGTTGCCAGTGTTGCGGTGTTTGCGGATCCCCAGAACATGCTCGGAGAAGGATATGATGGCTGTGAAAATATGATCGTGCAAAACTGTATGCACGATCCTGTTGACGAGAGAGCAAGCCCTCGAGCCAAGCCTAACTCCATCAGTTCGTGACTCGAAAGCATAAGGAATGGCATACAAATAATGGATTGTATTGATACGGCTCGGGTATAACCCTGGCCTTCGCGAGAGACTTCCGAAGACCATCGCGTTGGAGAGCAAGAGTCTGGAGAACAGTGGGACTAGCCCCTCCGGCATTGTCAGACTCTACTGTGCGACGCAGGGACATATGGTCAAACAATTTCTTCAGTAATTCATCGGGGTGTAAGGATGCCGACCGAGCGCCGAATTCTCGATCAAACGCTTGTGAGACCGTCTGGAAGATAAGTTCCAGCGAAGTATCAAAGTAGCACGAGTTCCTGTGCCACCGATAGCTCGGAAGTTTTTGCGCAACTGAGATGTGGCCTTGTGTATCCCGTGACGCCCGGGCCTTCGTACGAGATGAAGTGTTTCCTCGTTTCGAAGAACCTACCAGCTCCTCTGAGGTATCTGGGGGCCTTCCGTCCTTGCGATTGCGACGCCTCGAACGCCTGGTAAGGCCATCCTTGCCTTTCGAATACTTCCAATCCTCTGGAATCCCATATCTAACTTTGACTCCCGCTATTGAGATTATGAGACCCAATGTAAACAAATGGCAGGAATGACTTACAAGATGCAGCCGCGGCAAGAAGCGCGTAATGTTCAGCCAATTGATGAAGTCCCTTCAATCCGGGGATGAGCTGATGCTTCTTTCCGATTGCGGCATATATTTTCCGGTGCTGAGATTCTTGTGCATTTGTTGTATCGGGAATCGACTCCCAATCTTGTACAGTCATTTTCCGGAATGGTTTGAAAAGCATCATAGCATGGCATTCGCGCGCCCACCAACGAGCCCATCCTTCGGTCCGGGGGAATTCCTTGATCAGCTTTTCAATTTTTCTTGTGAACGTTGGAAAATCTTCCACATGGAGTAGAGCTAATGCCTGGTTTGCGAACACATCTTTGAGGCCCGGGTGAACAACAGCACTGATCTTTTTTATCCGAGTCACTTGAGCGCGGAAATGCTCCTGGCAGCCTTTCAGGAGAGCACTACCAGCCTTTGTGAGCTCCTCATCTGTCCGTGTGTTGTCTTTACGGCGTTTCCAGAATGCAACAAATGCTCGGACAAAGCCCTGTCGCTCGGCTTCACTGAAGTCCACAACCTTTCCGGACACGTTGACTCGAAATAATATATGAGATCAAGGCAGACTCACATTTTTAAAGTCGCTGTCCGTGATTGTTCTGCCCTGACTTCCGGCGTAGGAGGCCATGCTTTCGAACATGACTAGAAAATGGAAGAAAAAGTGCTCCTGTGTTGCGCCGTTCGCATATGTCATGATTCCGGGGACCCAGCAATCAAGATCTAAGCAGTAAGAGGAGCTCATCAGGAGTAAGGCCGTAGGGTCGATGAAATATCCATGTGCGCCATCTGACACAATGCCATTGATTGCGTCTCGGAGAATCATGTGGTTCTTCACCAGCTGTGTAACCATGAAGGGGGTCTGCATAACAACAACGGTAACTGCTCCGAACTGGGAGAAGACCACAAACCCCGGGCGGTCCCGCTCGAATTGTGCGAACTCCTCGAACTCGGACTTCCCTAAATTTCCCTCCTGTTTGACGGCGCGCCGTTCAGATTTAATCCGATCCTTGTTGAACAAGACAGGCGAAATTTCTGCCACAGAGGGCTCTGGACCATGAAGCCCTGGTCGCCCAACAAGAAGTGATAATGGCCCGATATTTGGATGGTCTTGAATGATTCTAGTAAACTTTTCTCGCTGGCCACGGGTGAGATGCAGGATATGAGTTGGCCGAAGATGATCATGTAAGCCGCCGTTGATATAATGAACACCCCCAGCAAATGAGTACAGGCGCGAAACAATTCCGCAGTCGGCATGGATGAGCTCAGAGCCGCAGCGACAGGACTCTAAGATCTGCTTTTGAATCCCGCGCATGCGTGTTTGCGGCCGCACAATGATACTGCAAGTTGGATTTGCACAGCGGATGATACCACGACAGCGGCGCCCTGCTTTTTTACCTCTAGACCATTCCACAGCATCGTCGCGGCCGGACTTATCGCCACCGATAGGCTCACAAGCCCAGTTCACGGCAAGCTGCCCAGAAGCATGGAATTCTTTCCATGTGAATGTTCTGTGAAAATCACCATTTGGCCAAGGGTCCCAGTCGACCCGAGTGCTCGATACATTGATGATGGTCGTCGAGTGAGACGAGGATGATGATGAGGATGCGACAGATGATGGACGGGCCCTCGATGGAGGCTGTTTTATGCTCGACGAGACCATTGTCTCGGCAGGTCCCGATAGAATGGGCGGAGGATTCGGACACGGAATAGTGGACGCAGGAACAGCACTGGTGGAGTCCGTTGGAAGAGTATGCTGAGTGGCATAGCCTGGTCCCGTAGGAGCGGCAGGAGCCGGAAGGATGTACGGCCCGGGCTGAGGGGACTGTGCGAAACTGTGTCCTGCAGGAGCCATGAGGTGTGGTACAGGTAGACCCACATTCGAACCTTCAGTCTGATTAGAAGAAGTAAATTTAACAGACGGATGAAGGCACCTGCAACTGGTTGATGAACAGGTCGGAGCTGAATCACTGCGGGGCGGAATGCAATTATCTCGCCTGATGATCAGATATATTGAGTCTCTTGGGATCAAAACAGAGCTCTCGTTTACCCGTTTCGTTATAACAGGGCACAAGATTCGCAGAATCGATTGTCGCATCGATGTCGCCTCTCGGGGTATAGTCGGGACGGAAATATTGATATATGTGCTTTAGTAGTCCCTAGAAAATCATCATTGTCAATTGTTGAGGATGTGATAGCTCCCTTCAGTTCTTTATACTTGCCCAAGACATTCGGAGGGCCGTAGTACTATGAGCTAACAAGAAAGGTAGGCTGTTCGGAACACTTTGCAGTGGGTGCCGGCGGGGACACTCAAGAGATGATCAAACAACAGTAGGTAGCGGCAAGAATGGCCGCAGTAGACCGCAACCGGAAAACCAGATCAGACTGAGAACGCGGGCGACAGCGTGATTGAGGGCTAAAGAACGATGAAACGAGGTGGAAGTAAGATGGAAGCCGGTGACGTGGCCATTTATTTGGTCAATCCAAGCTCCGGCAACACGGCTCGATCAGGTGATCTGATCTGATTCTTATCTCATTGAGTCATTCACACTCCTGAGTGCACACATGTACCTTGCAAACCAACACAAATCACGGTGTTTGCCACAGCTTCCCACAAGACACTGTGAGGAATTGACGCGGTGCTGCCGCGGTGTTGATGTGTACTGACGCGGACCAGCGCGGAGGTGACGCGGACAAGCGCGGAGGTGACGCGGACAAGCGCGGTGTTGACGCGCATTGACGCGCACGGGCGCGCACCGGCGCGATGCTGACGCGGGTTGACGCGGGTGTGTGACACACTCAAAGGGAACTTCTCTGGGCTTTGGATGAAGTTGTATTTATATAAAGTTGGTATTACAACAACTTATTTCAGCTTTATATGATTCCGAGGCTTTCTAGTCTTTCCAGGACTTCATATGATCTATAATTACGGTAGTCTTAGACCATCGTCAGCTCAAATCAAGGTTTTACATCGAGATCGAGCTGTTAAACTTGTACTAGATGGAATAGACATGTGTTTCCTAGTAGTGATGTGCAGGGCTCGGCCTCAAGCCCTAAGCCCGCCAGGCCGAGCCCGCCAAAGCCCGAGCCGGGCCGGGCCCGATGCCGGGCTTCACAGGGCCCAGGGCCCGGGCTTGAGGTTTTGAGGCCCGAGCCAGGCCGTCAAGCCCGGGCCTGATGGCTGTGTCCGGCACAATGGTTTTCGGCGGACTTCAATGTGCCGGCATCTATGTGAATGAACTTCCGGCACCCAATATTGATTCACATGCATCATAAATCTTACGCGGCCTCGCTGCGGCCATGCCCGAGAAGCCCGCTGATAAGCCGGCTACCTAAACACGCGTGAAATTTATGATTTCAATCCTCCTATCCAGCGTTACTGCTTAAAGAAGGCATTATCTAATAAACTCCATAAGAGCTAGTGTGCGTCCGAACAGCTAGCTAAGGATATAAACGTGTGCTGTGTTATCAGGGGGCTTCACTAGACAAAGTTCTGATAGTCCTGAATCCAGGGAGCATTCGAAATAACATTAGCTAAAGACGCACCCCAGCAGTTCCAATAAAACTATGGGTGGCTCTGCACGCTTCCTACCAAGGACATGGAGCATCAATCCATCCAGGATCATAAACTATAAAGAGGCACACTTTAGAAGATGGGACGACCGGCGCTAGGGCTACAGTAAGATGTAGAACCAGCAGGGCCAAGGTCACTAGGAATAACCAAGGGACGGGCCGCTAGCCGGCCTCGGACCAATCACCGATATCTCGGACTACTATCCGATGACGCTCTCAGGCGAATACGTGGCAGGATCAGAGGATCCGATGTTCCGGGTTCGAGTCATTGGTGCGAGCCAATGAGCATCGAACACGGCGCCAGTTATCTTGGCAGCAGCCAGCTGCGGATGAATCATCATCTTGGCGATTCATGAATCAGCCAAATAAATACCCAAAACTATTATCTATTGATGTGACTTCCCTAATTAAGCCAAACTAACGTTCAACAGGTTCAGTTTAATACCCAAATCACGCCCGACCAGTCGGCCGTGCCTTTTCTGTCTAGTTACCTGTGTAAATGTATCTATTTCCTTTTTAGTAATTCTCTTTGTATAAAAGCAGCGGTAGATAGGGTAGTGCGCCAGTGGATCCACCCCTTTGGTCATAGCACAAGGAGCGTCACGCTTTAGTGTTTTGAGTGAAGTCCTTGGAATCTATTCGGAGTACTACCGAAGGCTGTTAAAGTTTTCTGGCTACGTATTTCAAGTTCTGCAATATCATTTGGACATTTGGACATATATAAAACAATCAGAATCATAAGGACTTTTGGGACAATTTAAAGAACATCTGTGACATCTGAGAATCGAATATCTGACCATCTGGGACGCATATCTGACTTACAGTCAAGTATTATCTAAAGTTTGCAAAACTTGAACTCGCCGTTCAGACAAATTAAAAATAAGCTAAACTCGAATAGCAAACTCCACAAACCTATAAACCCATCGCACAAAAAGAGTACAAAGACTGCACTTTCCTTGTCAAGAACCAGGAAATTGTCTAGAGCCCTAGAAACTGTGATCTATACATTAGCTAAAGAAATACAAAACTTGATTTCTCAGACTATAAAACCTTGAATTAAAGCAGCACTTCTTAGTGTTGGAACCCTCCGAACACAAAAGCAAAGACAATCTAAACAAAGATACAAGTTAGAGTAGTTGGTTTGGGGTTTTGTGATCTCCGAAGGAGATTCATTTTGCCGCCGATTGCACGCTTGTTCAGAGAGTCAGCGTTTCATCTGGAGCCCACCGCGAGGGGTTCATTTTCGGTTTTATTCTCTTTGGCAATATAAGAAAAGTTTGTTCAAACTATTTCAGAAAGCTAGAAAAGACTAGAACAAAACAGTTCCAAGGATCAAAGCAATAAATTGGTTCAGGAAAGTTTACTCGAGTAAAAAGCTAAGAGAAACTTGAGAAAGCAAATAAAACAATCTGTCTCCTGGAGCACAAAGTCCTAGAGCCAGTACCTCTGCGCAAGCAGAACCATCAGAGTTAAACTCGCAAGGAGAAGCTCAAAACGTACCATCCGGGTTTTCTGATAATCACCATCTCAGAAGATCTACCCGTTCGAATCTATTTGGGGGACCTACACCTAGAGATTTAGAACCTCTCCCTTCAAGGAGAAAAACACCAAAAACTACGCCCGCAGACCGAGCCAGAGCTTTAGCTAAAGAAAAAGCCCAGACTCAATCCAAAGCGTATAGATCAAGGGTTAGCTCTTCGATCGAAACCCACGAACCTAGCGGTTCAAACCACGAAGAAAACGATCAAACACTTGATTCGCGCTCTACAAACCAAAACCCTTCCATTGAACCAGCATTATCTAATATAATGCCGGGAAACAACGCAGGAAATAACAATGCACCGGGAGGAAACGGGAATGCCCCGCCCGGTGGAAATAACCCAAGCAAGGTCCAAAGTTTCAAAATGCCTTATGCTTGGGATCGCAATAAACCTACGTTCGAGACCGATGATCACGAAGAGCTATTAGACTTCGTGGATCATGTTGAACAGATACTGGAGCAAAGTGGCATCACCGATGAGCAGGCGAAGAAACTGCACTTCACTAATTACTTGCCATTTAAGAAACGCAAATATTGGAGGAGTCTTACAGTATATACTACGGGGACATACGAAGATTTCTTGAAAGAAGTCTATAAAAGTTATCCCGAAGTAAAAACTGAGGAAGTTGGCTCGGTAGACTACTTAGTCCGGATCTGCAAGCGCTATGAAGGAGTCGAAATAGCGGAAGAAGGGAAACTACGCCGTTTTGGAGTGGAATTCCAAGCACTAGTTAAAAAGCTGATGCTAGGGAAAAGCACAAGTAACCAACTTGCAAGCTTGCACTCTATACCTAAACACGTTGGAACCTTCGTTCGCAAATTTGCTTCGAACATCAGTTGGATCTACTGTAATAATTAAATCACAATTGGGACCTCTTTTGGCCCCTGCTCAAGCCGCGGGTCTAGTACCAGCAATAGAGGCAAGAAAAGGGGATCCAATTGACCTAAAAGAGTTAATTAATATGGCAGAAGCCATGACGGCCAATTATTCTGAGGGAGATACCATGGGTCCCATGGCATTATCTAAAGAAAGGACCGTCACCAGGTCGGCCAACTTTCCAACCATAAAGATCGAACCAAGGGACGAGGGTATGGACCAACTCAGAGGGGAATTTGCTAGCCTAAAAGATGCGTTTGCTTTGACAAGAAAAGAAACCCAGCAGCACATCGAGACCAGTAAGGAGGTATTGCGAATCCTACAACAAGGCGTAAAACCCGCCCCACCTCATATGAGTAATAATCCAGCCCCAGTCACAAATACGAGTGGACAGGAGAGATGGTCTGGGGGCAATAAAATGGAAAATTCCCGTCCTCAGAGCGACTCCAATAGGGATTGCTTCTATTGTGACCAAGGAGGCCATTATGCCAGGGAATGTGTTTTCAAAGAAGAACATATAACGAAGGGTTGGTTAGTAGTGGATAACGGGAAGTACAAATTAGGAGATGGTCACTTCATTCCTAGGGGACCTGGTAGTCAGAGACAGCGAGTCGAAGACTACATGAGAACCAAAACCGTCAGCCAAAATTGGTACTCCCAAGTTCCGAGTCCTAATACCTATGGAAACTATTATAATTCAGAGGAGTCTGAAAAACCAATGGATTTCACGGAAACAGCTATGGATGAGATCCGTACCTTGAAAGTTCGACTCGCAAAAGCTGAACGAGTCAACAACGGAACATTAGCTAATGGACAAGGGATGCAACCAAACTTCCTTGCCACTTCGTCCCAGGGCGCGCAGTCGCCTGCGAATCTTGAGATCAACCAAGCCTTGCAAAACATAATTGCTAGGGGGCTTAACTCAATGAACATTCAGGATTTACCATCCACACAAGAACAATTTGCGGCGATGACCAGAGAGGCCCTTAAGAAAAATGGCAACTCAGGGCCAAATTTCTAGAAGGTCCAATGATGGAGGTTTCAAAGCGAAGGCAGAAACCAGCAAAACCTCCTGAGGACCGTAGAAAAGCTTCTTCTGCCAAAAGCCAAAATTGGCGAACCAAAGCTACAAAAGGGTCGGATACAGAAAGTTCAGAGGATGAGGAACCTGAGCCTACTATAAAAATAGATAAAAGAAAGCCTCTAAAAGTCGCTGAGATAGTGGCTAATCCAGAAACAAAAGACGATGGGATCGTGATCCTTCCATATAAAGGAGTACCTCCTATCGTTCAACGATCGGATGCACCTCTTCCGATCAGTGGCAGTACTGATGATCGATATGAGAACCCTATTTGGGAAGAGAAGTCCTACATAGTCAGAGCGCCAGTGCAGAAAGAAGGCCTTGGCCGGAAAATTGCCAAACAAGCGGGAAAGACTATGATTACGATCTCGCTCGAAGAACTCTGGGGAGTATCACCAGATGTCCGGGACCAGACTAAGGCAATGCTCACCAAAACGAGGCGACCACTATTAGCTAATGTTCAAAGTGAGATAGTCTTAATGGAAAACCAGCCACTACCATTCCTAGAGGATGAGGAATTACGGCTAGAGTATGACGCACTCAGTATGGGACAACTTCCTCCTATAACTGCTGTTTATATCATGGCTGAAGCGGAAGGCGATATGCCAGCTGGATCTGTAATAGTCAAAGACCCTTACATGCAATATCTAGAGACGTTAAGGGATGATGAAACCCCTCGACAAGTCTGGGTAGCGCGAGATTCAGCCTCGCTAAGAGTAGTATACCCAGACGTAAATAAGAAAGGTGTAGTTGAATCAGTCACGGACTCAGGCTCGCAGATAGTTTCAATTTCCTATGAACAGGCGGTTGAATCAAAGCTGCTATGGGATCCTGACATTCAAATATACATGCAAAGTGCGAACGGGACGCTCGAGAAATCAGTCGGACTAGCTAGGAATGTTCCCTTTAGATTTGGGGACATCACGGTTTATTTGCAGCTCCATGTAATACGTGGCCCAGCATACAAGATATTATTAGGGCGACCTTTTGAAGTCTTGACCGAAAGCATGGTTCAAAACAGCAGGGATGGCAGCCAGACTATTACTATGAAGTGTCCAAATACGGGCAGACGTTGCACAATGCCAACGCACGCTCGAAGCAAGACGAATAATACTTCTAAGCCTCATAAAGCAACAGTAGAGTCGGTTGAAGGAGAAGAGGACGTACCAGTAAAGACTGCTGACCCAGCCCACGGTAGTGAAGAACTGGGTTTTCACCAATCTTCGATGAATTAATGCAAAAGCATGGACGAGGAGATCTGGCACTGAAGTTTGGGTTCAATAAACATAAAGAGTTGGAAATCCAAGGATATCTTCAACCAGGAAACGCGTGTTTTACAAACACAGAGATCCTAAAAGCGTATATAAGTGCGTCTACGGAGTCTGAAGAACTAAAACAAGATGAAGATTCTCGTGCGCTTTTCAAGGAATTCGCAAGGAAACCCAGAAAACCTCGGAAAAACCGAGCAAAAGCACAAGAATATGAGGTCTTCACTTGGAGTTCTTTAGATAATGTATCTGGTCAGGACGTAAATCCAAAGAATAGTACTTATAGAGGAACGAAAGCAGGGGAGCCTGTAAAAACGACTCACGAAATAAATCATGAGGTACGCTGTGCATGTTGTCAATCAGCAGACTTTATTTCGCCACTAGAAGAGACCGATGAACCCGAACATTCTTTATCTAATGAAAGTTTGTCGGTCTTTGCAGGAAAGAAATATAAGCCTGTGGGATTAAAAGTGCGCCCCGTATATACCGAACTACCGGATCAGTATCGCATAAGGAGGCAGATAATTGGGGATCCTCTAGGGGAATTACCACGGTTAAACGCCAAACCTACCGAGTACAGTCCTACGGGAAGGTATACGGAGGAACGAAAGAAAATAATTGAGGACGCCCATGCTGAAGGATTCTTGTGGCCTGAAGAACATAAGCTAATGCATGAGTTCATGATGGTACAAGAGGCGGCTTTTGCTTGGACTGATGTAGAAAGAGGAACATTCAGGCATGATTTCTTCCCTCCAGTAGAGTTTCCACTGGTGGAACACAATACTTGGGTAGAAAGGAGCATTCCAATCCCGCGAGGACAATTGGAGGAATTTTGCAAAGTCATAAAAAACAAGATCGACGCAGGAGTATATGAACCCTCGAATTCTTCATATAGAAGTAAATTCTTTGGGGTCATCAAGAAGGATGGAAAAAGCATCAGATTAGTACACGCCCTAGAGCCACTAAATGCTGTTACCATCGCTCACTCAGGAGTACCACCGGCTACGGATGAGTTAGCCAATCATTTCGCGGGACGTGCCTGCGGTGGTTGCTTAGATTTATACTCAGGGTACGATCATCGAGACATAGCAGAAGGATCCAGAGATTTCACTACATTCCAAACGCCTTTTGGTGCTTTAAGATTAGTAAAATTACCCCAGGGATGGACAAATTCAGTCCCAATATTTCATGACGATGTTACTTTCATTTTACAAGATGAAATACCACATGTTACGATACCCTACATAGATGATGTCCCGATACGAGGACCAGGATCAAGATACCAAGACAAAAATGGTATTTATGAAACAATTCTAGAGAACAAAGGAATCAGAAAATTTGTGTGGGAACACTTTCAAAATCTAAACCGAGTAGTCCAGCGTTTAAAATACAGTGGGGCTACTCTATCCGGAGCAAAAAGTATCCTATGCGCAGATACCTTCTCAGTGGTTGGACATGTCTGTTCTTACGAAGGCAGACGACCAAGTACCGATAGAATTGGAGTAATTGAGCGGTGGCCGCCATTAAAAGACGTCTCAGAAGTACGACAGTTCAATGGAACAGTTGGGGTACTTCGCATGTTCATAAAAGGCTACGGAAATTTATCGGAGCCGTACATGAAACTAGTAAGGAAAGGCGTTGAGTGGGAATGGGGCCATGAGCAACAAGCAGCGATGGACGCGGTGAAAGAAGAGGTCAAAAAGTGCCCCTCTTTACGACCTTTGAATTACGAATGGGATTCAGACGTTGTAGCAGCCATAGATACCTCATACAAAGCTGTTGGATGCCAAGTTTATCAAAATGATCCAATAGATAAAAACATTAGATATTACGCGAAATTCATGTCGATCGGTCTGAACGACAGAGAAGCCAGATTCTCTCAACCAAAAAGAGAGCTATATGGTCTGAAGAGAGCCCTAGAAGCTCTACAGTACTGGCTCTTAGGTTGCAGAAAATTGGTAGTCGAAACAGACGCTTTATATATAAAAGGAATGTTGTCGAACCCAGGAATGGGACCAAACGCTACTATTAATCGCTGGATCGAGCAAATCCTGATGTTTCACTTTACCCTGAAACATGTGAAAGGGGCTACTTTCCCACCAGATGGTTTATCTAGGCGGGATCCTCAACCAGACGACGAAACCTTCGAAAATACTGAAGAAGGACTTGATGATAATCCTTCACCGGATAAACATCCAGACTGGGACTACTCTATACCTCAGCCTCTCCAATTCGATGAGTTCAAAGATTCAATCGACACTAGAGGCGGATATATGCAAACCTTGCAAGGGGCTGCCCAGTCTGTAGAAGACTTCGAGGAAGAATTAACAATATCTAAAGATCAGGAACGGGCCTTTTCGGAAGGAGTGCAAGCTGCGTATAAAGCCGAGGGACTAGTAATGCCCCAATATATGACAGTAACCGCTCGCGAAGAAGAACCGTTACTTCCTAGTCTAGAATTGAGAGATAACCCGGAAAAGCGAGAAACATATCCAGAAGATCACAGATCAGAGGCTGGGAAGACTCAGGACGAGCGACTACTCCATGTGGAAACTTGGCTGGCGGATCCTTTGACTCGACCCAAAAATATGAACAACGCTGAGTACAAGAAATTCATTAGATTTTGTAGACCATTTTTCGTGAGCAAATCAGGAAAACTATACAGAAAGAGCGATGGCATAACACACAGGCTAGTAGTCGCCAAGGAGCATAGGATGTACATGATGCGTGCATCCCACAATTCTCTAGGGCACAGAGGTTTCTTCGCAACAAAATCCTTGATAGAACTGAGATTTTGGTGGCCAGAAATGGAACGAGACATAAGTTGGTTCGTTAAGTCGTGCCACAGTTGTCAGTTAAGACAGAAAACTCTGTTAAAAGTTCCACCTGTTACGACTATGACGCCTAGCGTATTCCAGAAAGTACATACCGATGTCATGATAATGGGAACCCAATCAAATAATTACCGAGCAGTAGTAGCAGCTCGAGATTCCTTGACCAGGTATCTTGAAGCACGCCCTATCAGAGATGATAATGCTGAGGCTCTGGGAAAGTTTCTACTGGAAGATATTATCTGTCGTTGGGGCTGTCCGCAGTGGATAGTCACCGATAACGCACCACAATTTATAGCAGCCCTCAAGTGGCTCAACGCTAAATACGGAATAATTGGCATAAGAATTTCACCGTATAATTCTAAAGCTAATGGCAATGTCGAACGAGGCCACTGGGACGTCAGGCAATCTTTAACTAAAGCCTGTGGCGGAGACCCAAAGAAGTGGTACTGGTTCTTTCCACAAGTCTTGTGGGCGGACCGTATTACTGTAAGACGTGGGCTTGGTTGTTCCCCTTACTTCGCAGTTTGTGGGGCCCATCCAATCACCCCGCTTGATATCGAGGAGGCAACATGGCTAGTAGAATACCCAGATACGCTATTATCCACGGCAGACCTAATAGGCCTGCGTGCGAGAGCATTAGCTAAACATAGTTTTCACATTGATGAGATGAGACAGCGGGTAGATCTAGAAAAACGAAAGTCGGTGCGAAGATATGAGGAAGAGAATAAGCACACCATCAAAGATTATAACTTTGGGGCGGGCGATTTAGTCCTAATACGCAACACTTCGGTAGAAAAATCCCTCAACTCAAAAATGGAAGACCGATATATGGGCCCCATGGTTGTGGTCCGAAGAACGAAAGGAGGAGCATACCTATGCTGTGAAATGGATGGCGCTATGTTCCAAGGGAAAATTGCTCAATTTCGAGTAATACCGTTCGAACAGCGCACTCATATTGAATTACCTGGGAATATCATTGATCTCATAGACCTCTCTGAGAAAGAATTGGATGATCTTGCAGAAGACGACGCTGAGGAAGAGACCTACGTCGGGAAGGATCTCCAATTTCATAAAATAAGCCTGAGACCGACATTATCTAAAGAAAATGTCGACTCTGACACAGAGGATTACTTGAGCGATGATATCCCGGACCTAGACCTAGATGAGATAAATGCCACTTGGGACAGTAGAGATGGGCCTAGACGATCTAAAAGATTGGGTTTATGAAGATATAAAGTCACACCACAGATACCAAGTCATTATCTAATGACTGGGAAAAACGTGCAAAAGCTATCTTAATAAGCACGCACTCCGGTGTTAAACAACGGCAAACAGGAGTTAATTGCAGTAAAGACAGTACGCTATCAAAGAAAGCTGTTGAAGCTGTAACTCTATGAACAGTTGGATGCACAGGGGGCTAGGACCATAACGCAGAAACATGTAAAGACTGAGGGCTACCTAACAGGTATAAAGGAAGAGGATCATAGCCAACATGTTAATGAGTAACATGAGGGCAAGTATACGAGGAAGGGGCAGAGGTGGGGCACCGATCACAAACAACGGAAGTTCTGACATAATGTGTCAATCACGATCGGCGATCGGTGGCTGTGTGACAGAATGACGTACGGGTACTGATTGACACGGTGATCGACGGAAGCGCGGTGGTCTTGAGTAACGCGGAACGCCCAACCTCTACCTCTGCCTCTGGTGCTGCGTGTCAAGAACGCGTTGGAGGTCGCCAATGAGGTACTCGCGATGATTAAGCTCATATCGGAGCTGAGCATTCGCAAACGCAATTCGGCTCCTGAGATCTGACTCTTCAAGTCGGAGAGACCCGATAGTAGCTTGATTGGTAGGTGAATGGACTGCGGCGCTAGCTGCTGCAACAGTTGATTTAACTCTGTCATTATTGACTGCAAGTTCGGCGGCTTATACGTCGAAGTCAGCAATAGTTACTATCATTAGCTAAAGAAACGCACCTGCGAACTGTTCAGCGGAATCCTCATGTCCATGGGCCTGTCCTCGAGAGCGCTTACGAGACGATTGGGGAGTGAATGGCTCTGCAACAACGCGTTGCTCTGATGAATAGTCAGCTTAAAAATATCAACCCAGGAGCTGAAAACGGTGTTAGATTGAAGTGGATTGAGAAAAATCCAGCTTACGCTAAAGAAGTAATCACTATCGGACCGGGAGCCTCCCTAATAGGACCGATCAACTCCGAAATGCGATCAATCAAACCAGGCAGCGCCAGGGGCCGGCTCACGGAAACATGACCGTTCGCCCCGGAATCAACGACGATGGGAACTTTGGGCTAGAATTTGGCATTAGCTAAAGAATGGAAAGGACGGCATAAGACGTACGGGACCACCAGTGTCAACTGGCATGACGTCCTCATCGTTGGCTGCAACGGACGCATTGTCGTTGTCTTCGAACAGGGACTCGTCGTCGCCGTCGTCCACCGTCTTCTTGCTCTTCTTAGCCTAAATAAAAGAGGAAGAGTCAACGAAAATAAGGCATTAGATAAAGAAATGTACTGACTTTTCTGGCCTTCTTCGCGGCGTCTTTGCTCGCCCGAGCTGCCTCTTTTGCCTTAGCAAGCTCGGCATCCTGAGCTTCCTTCGCCGACCGCACCTCGTCCAACTCGGCACGATGCTGCTGCTCAGCTAGAAGGACGCCGCTTTTAATACGCTCCTTCTCAGCTTTGAGACGCGCAATAAAGTCGATCAGGACTAAATAACCAGCGGTGGTTGAACTACCCGAAATACCAGCGGTCTGGTGATACGACTGCTTAATATGATACGGAACCTCAGAGAGGACGAGCGTCTCCGCGATCTCGCGCATGAACGGCGCAAACGAATCCTTTAGATAATGTTTCAAAAAGAGTCTGAAAAATGATTCAAATTGAAGGAACTGACCAGGGTATTGACCTTTTCATCAAGAAAGGCCCTCTGCTCGACTATATCGTCGTATTTTGTGGCACGAGTCGCCTTTCCCATAAGGATTAGCTCGTCGCGCTGCGGAATAGTAAGACGAGGAGTAGACTTGGGAGCCATGGTGCGAAGCAGTGGATAGGACTGGAAAATGCTGATGTATGGCGTAAAATGCTCGCGCCCTTTATACATTTTCCGGGGCGACGGCCTGAAAAGGACTGCTACCTATTAGATATTGATCTGTGACGGCCTCATATTTAACTGAGGACAGTTACGATTTAAAAATGGGGGAGAAGGCAGTCACTTGTGACTAGTAGCGTAAAATTAGAAGCGGGATTGTGCCAAGATGGGACAACAGCTAATAAAAATACGACACGTAGCACGCCCAGGCCATGACGCAGGAAATTACTAAGGCAAAAATCAGCGGAACCAAAAATTCAACTACGTGTCAGCCTTGAAGCGCAGTAATCGATGGGATCCATCAGAATGAACGTGAAACATTAGATAATTGGAAAATAAACACTTAGTAAAGTGACGATAAAAAGCCTGTCCAAGTCTATGAGTACAGGCAGAGCTTCGTTACAACAAATGATCAAAAAGATGGGCTTAGGTAGGACCCGATTCATCCTCAGTTTCTTAAAATAGAAATCAAAGAAGCAAGAAACGGATAAAAAGCGGCCCGGAGTTTCATTAGATAATGATGAATCCCAAATGCCAAGGGGTGGACACGTTGATCGATTCCGGTAAAACTATTCTAAGGATTTACATGCGAAGCAAACGACAACTCCATAATTCTACCAATAATAGCTCCAGAGACAGACGAAGGAAGATGGAATTCATCGGCTAGCGCAAGCAGCGTAGAGAGAGATTCGGAGTCAGGATGGGAACCAATAATGCCCTGCACTCCCGATAGATAAGCGCTCTCGCAGGAACCGTGATTCGCATCAAAAATAATAAAGGAGAGGTGAAGATTGGCGTAGAACTGGCTCGTAACTTCGGAAACATTGAAATCTACATGGTTGACAACATTAGTTAATGTTGGTAAAACGACTATTACGCACCAGTGTTGTCTGAGGCAGAGCTAAGAAGACTGTTCCTATACAGCCTCATCTCGCGAACGAAGCTGGCTCGGCTATTGAACCGGCAGAGGGTACAAAACGCGATCAGGCACTCCGAGCAAGGGTTTCCCCAGGAAACAAAATTGCAAGGACGATCGCGAACGGTACACTCGAGGCACCGGGAATTCTTTATAAAAACCGCGATCAGTATTGACAAATAATTGAGGAAAGTACGACGACGCACCGGATGATCGGAGAGATATCCGGTAGAGAAAGTGGGTTTGACCTCGATACCTGGAAGCCTTCTAGGTAGCGTCGGAAAGGAATCCTGGCTTGTACTGAGCAGAGGGTCCCCAACCGAACGAGGAGAAGGCATTTGTTGAAAGACAAAACGCGATGGGAATGTATTAGCTAATACCTTCTCCAAGCTGCCTTTTCTTTTAAACCACCTAAAAAGAAGCCGTCACAAAAAGTGAAATTACGAGCCATTACCAACGCACCGGGACCCGGATGCGATAAAACACATAGGCCTAGTAATTCAAATCTGGACGCACACGGACGGGGCGGCAAGATTGACCCGATCACGCCGTCATGACTGTGCAAATCCTGTCCATATGGGAAAAGAAGCTAGATAAGATAATGATAAGAAAGATTATCATTTTAGCGCTGAACAGAAATCTAAGCGCTACTACAGTCGATCGCCATTATCTTATCCAGACTCTCTAACCACTACACTTCAGAGAGATGATAGTAATTCGCATTGATGTAGATAATAAATCTAAAGCTAAATGATAACTATAGGAAGGAAATACGCTACCTATATGAAACATTAGCTAAAGATGTCCCTGCTGCTTGTGCGACCAAGAAATCGTCCCGACGACCCGCCTATTCTTCCATGGCACCCTCGAAACGAGAAGGACCGGCTACCTCCGGCCACGACGACGAGGCTCGCTCGGACGCCGGTGGCGTAACGTCCTTAGCAGAAGGCGCCGGTGACGTCTCCTTCACAGGGTTGTCGTGATAGTATTGAAGGAGGCGCTTGCGGAGCTCCTTCATCCCCTCGGGATCGTCTGGCAGTGCGCCGCTACGAACGCAAGAGGCGTCGACAATGTCCGGACGCGTCGCGTACGGAAGCATCGCCTCCACCGACTCCACGTCCAGGAAACGATTGTACATCTCTTGAAGATCGTCGGGGAGGCCATGAAGCGACCCAATGTTCGGGGGACCGAAAGCCTCCATGTGCTGCTGAACCAGCGCGCCCAGGTTGTACGACGACATCATGAGTCGCATGGTCGCGTCGTTGATCAGCGAGTGAAGACCTTCCAGGGCCGCTCGGTCCTTCAAGACAGCGTCGGCTGCCTGGTTCAGCGCTAGTTCAAAAACATTAGATAAAGAACTCGAAAAGAAACAATAAAATGAGAACAAACGCGTACCATAGTTGCCTAACCGGGCGTATGGGTACAGCGAGTTGATTCGGCGCATGTGCTCGTAGTTGGGGAGCGCGTGAGAGCAGAACGAGGTGCCCTTGTCGACGCAGGTCTGGCAAGGCTGCATGACACCACGCGGCACGCATTTGCGATCGAAATTGATGCAGGCGACGCATCCATACTCGGTCTATACAGGAAATTAAATCAGGATCAATCTTTAGCTAAAGAATGGTTTGCTTACGATTGGGCCCGCAATCTTGTGATATGCAGGCAGCGCATCGGCGACGGCGGCAGCCTCGACCTCGGTAACGTACTCTTGCGACGTGTAGGTCGCCTTGTTGGAAGCCGCCGCGCGGCCGGACTTCTTGGAGCTGGGATAAAGGACCGCTTCGGTAGATTGGCGCTTCTTGCCACGTCGCTTCCCTTTCCCGCCATCGTCCTCCGCGTGGACCGTCTTGACCTTCTTGCTGGCCGGCTCGTTAGCCTTGGCCTTGCCTTTACCCTTGCGACGCTTGCGCGGGTTGGCGTCCTCGGGCTCGTCGCTTTCCTCCGCGGCCTCCTGCTCGACGACCGGGAGTTCGCCTTCAGGTGGTTCAACAGAGGGCGCGTTAGTGAAAAGCTTGATTTTCGGTCGAGAGGCGGGCTTCTTGACGCGAGCCCGAGGCGACAACTCGACACAGTCCATTTTCTGTATTAAAAACATAAAATGCGAACATTAGCTAAAGAATAGACGACTTACCTCGACGACGCGATTGCTGTGCCGTTCCGCACGATAATCCACGTTGGGAAGCTTGCGCCGTGGCCTCGACGATTCCACCTCTATAGACGAGATGGGAGGTACCGAGACCTCGGACTCGACAGGCGAAGGGAGGCGTAGGCGAGGGACGCTGGAAATCTTTGATGACGTAGCTCTGTACGAAGAGCGACGGCTAAGGCTGGGCGCTAACAGATCCTCGTCTTCGTTATCTGCCAAGGAATCGGGAGGAAGGGCGGCCGCGATCGATCCAAAAGTTGGGGTGCCGGCGCCGCCTTGATGAAAGAATGAGCCAAGCGGCGGATCATTGAGATCGCGCTCACTCAAAGGGGCTGGGGACGGGCTTTTGGCCGTCTCTGGGAACCGGCGAGCGAGGATCTCACCCATGGTCGGGAACGGGCGACTATATGGCGTCCAATGCTCTTCGTTGGCTTCTGGCAGGCGAAAGCCAAGAGGAAGTTCGTTAAACTATTAAAAATATCAGTTGAAGTTCACATTAGCTAAAGAATGAAATATTACCGCTTCGGTAATATACGAGATGAGGAAGCTATCAAAAGGACCAGCTTCGGTCTCTTTGATGCCGGCCTCCTTCATTCCGATAACTAGAATGTTGAGCGCGTTGAAAAAGCGCGCGACTAGGGAAGGGCAGCCTTCCAAACCATCGACGCGCTTAGAAAAACGAACCTGTAAAAGGAGCGTTAGTTTCTAAGAGATACGCGCATTCAAAAAGAACGAAAGAACTTACCAAATCCGCGTGGGCAGCCTGGAGCAGCTTGACCAGCTCCTGGGTGTGCTCGCGCACATGTGCCTTGACGTCCCCCCTGAATGACAGGAAGGGAACGAGTTCCGAGACCGCCGATGACTGGGGTATGTCCTTGAACAGCTCTAAGGACTCGGGGTCGAAGTAGAACTGCTCGAACTCGGTAGGGATGGCGTGATGAAGGCGAGGGAGCCAGAAATTGACCGGGATACCGGCCTTTCTCAACCTTTAGCTAAAGAAACCAAAGACGCTACTGAAGCACTTACAAAGGAGAGGTCTTCTTTGAAAGGCTCCAGGAAGCGGTTCCATCGCACGTAGCGAGGAACCCCATCATCGGAACCCTCAGGGACGTGTTTCCGCGCGGTCTCAGGGATAAGCTCGAATAAAACCGAGAAGGCGCCAAGTAACCGGTACAAGATCGTGGACCTGGGTGTGCGATCGTAGAACTGAGTAAAAGTGTCCTATATAATCGTTAGTAAAGAGGCGAAACATTAGCGAAAGAAAGAGGGGCGTACGAAGACGACAGCCGCGTTATCTAAAAGCCAGAGCAAGTAGTTTGTCGAAGCGCAAGGATAGCGAGCTGGGACGTGGAAGTACGGGAAGAGTTGAGAGACAGCCCAATGATTGAACCAGAAGACGGAATTGATGTCTTCTGGGCTCGACAAGTTGAGGTCCTCCAAGAACTCATCACTCTCAGGGAGGAGATGAGGAGCGAAAGGAGGTGGTTTAGGAGCCTTGCCAAAGGCGTCGTAAGGCGAAAGCTGAAGGAAATAGTCCTTGAGGAAGTAGCTTTCGCAGCCATTCCTCAAGAAATCGCGTGCGTTGGTGGGAAACGACATGACTGCGCGGAGACAAAATTTAATGTTTGCCTCTGTGTGGTCGTGGGAAATTTTCTAGCACGTTCCGTGACTGCGGAATATAATGGATATCTCAAGGACCTTTACAGTTCCAAAAAAACTGGAGGCCTAGGAAATTCAGACATATAATTATAAAATAAATGGTGCATTATCTAATGTATCAAAAGCCTGCGCAATTTCATGTCAGCCCCTATCTATATCCCAAAAAGGGTAGCGATAGCGGCAGGACATTATCTAATGTCGCGATAAGAGACTGAGCAGAGGCTTAGGGGTCGAGAAGTAAAAGGGATCGGCTATAACAACCGAGGGACGGGCTTTTGCTGTCAATCAAAAATCTGTAGTGCGCCAAGCACGGGGTTCTGATCAAAAGTGCGAGTCTATAAATAGAGGAAATCCTGGAAAAGAGACCGAATGACTGGGGACAGTCAGAATTAAAGAATGGGGGAGATGATAAGCCGGCTACCTAAACACGCGTGAAATTTATGATTTCAATCCTCCTATCCAGCGTTACTGCTTAAAGAAGGCATTATCTAATAAACTCCATAAGAGCTAGTGTGCGTCCGAACAGCTAGCTAAGGATATAAACGTGTGCTGTGTTATCAGGGGGCTTCACTAGACAAAGTTCTGATAGTCCTGAATCCAGGGAGCATTCGAAATAACATTAGCTAAAGACGCACCCCAGCAGTTCCAATAAAACTATGGGTGGCTCTGCACGCTTCCTACCAAGGACATGGAGCATCAATCCATCCAGGATCATAAACTATAAAGAGGCACACTTTAGAAGATGGGACGACCGGCGCTAGGGCTACAGTAAGATGTAGAACCAGCAGGGCCAAGGTCACTAGGAATAACCAAGGGACGGGCCGCTAGCCGGCCTCGGACCAATCACCGATATCTCGGACTACTATCCGATGACGCTCTCAGGCGAATACGTGGCAGGATCAGAGGATCCGATGTTCCGGGTTCGAGTCATTGGTGCGAGCCAATGAGCATCGAACACGGCGCCAGTTATCTTGGCAGCAGCCAGCTGCGGATGAATCATCATCTTGGCGATTCATGAATCAGCCAAATAAATACCCAAAACTATTATCTATTGATGTGACTTCCCTAATTAAGCCAAACTAACGTTCAACAGGTTCAGTTTAATACCCAAATCACGCCCGACCAGTCGGCCGTGCCTTTTCTGTCTAGTTACCTGTGTAAATGTATCTATTTCCTTTTTAGTAATTCTCTTTGTATAAAAGCAGCGGTAGATAGGGTAGTGCGCCAGTGGATCCACCCCTTTGGTCATAGCACAAGGAGCGTCACGCTTTAGTGTTTTGAGTGAAGTCTTGGAATCTATTCGGAGTACTACCGAAGGCTGTTAAAGTTTTCTGGCTACGTATTTCAAGTTCTGCAATATCATTTGGACATTTGGACATATATAAAACAATCAGAATCATAAGGACTTTTGGGACAATTTAAAGAACATCTGTGACATCTGAGAATCGAATATCTGACCATCTGGGACGCATATCTGACTTACAGTCAAGTATTATCTAAAGTTTGCAAAACTTGAACTCGCCGTTCAGACAAATTAAAAATAAGCTAAACTCGAATAGCAAACTCCACAAACCTATAAACCCATCGCACAAAAAGAGTACAAAGACTGCACTTTCCTTGTCAAGAACCAGGAAATTGTCTAGAGCCCTAGAAACTGTGATCTATACATTAGCTAAAGAAATACAAAACTTGATTTCTCAGACTATAAAACCTTGAATTAAAGCAGCACTTCTTAGTGTTGGAACCCTCCGAACACAAAAGCAAAGACAATCTAAACAAAGATACAAGTTAGAGTAGTTGGTTTGGGGTTTTGTGATCTCCGAAGGAGATTCATTTTGCCGCCGATTGCACGCTTGTTCAGAGAGTCAGCGTTTCAGCGGGTCGAGCGCTCCTCTGCCGCCCGTCCTGATCAGCGGCAGTAGCTTTGTTAACACCAGCGCGGGCCACTACACACCCAGAGCGGACGGTGTTGAGTCGAGGGACTCCGGCGCGCACACTCAGCCTGCTGTGACCGCGCCCGGGGACTTCTTTGGCTACAACGGAGGCCACGCGGCGCCCGGCTTCGACCACCCCGTCCTCAATACCACCACGTCGATGACGAGCAGCACAGTCGGAGTCGCAGCCGCAACCGCAGCCGGGACCGCTACCCCTGTGCTCGCCGGCACCACCAACACCCCCGCGATGACGAAGCGCAAGGCGACGGATGGTGGAGACGTGGGGAGTGCGTCTAAAAAGCACAAGGGCGGCGACGGCGCAGAGAACGGAAGCGCGCCCAAGAAGGCGCGCAAGGTGCGCAAGGACAAGGGAGCGGCTCGCGCGAAGGAGAGCACAAATGGCTCGCCCGACCCCGAGCCGCGACAGCGCAAGGTGCGCAGCGACAAGGGGAAGCCGCGCAAGCCTCGCGCCGAATAGGGGCTGCGACGCAGAGACGCGCGAGGCTCGCAGCCATTTTTTTACACTGGACGTTCACCGCGGACAATTTACTGCCCTTCTATACTGCTTGCATGTATTTTTGGTAGGCAGAATCAGTTTTTTCTTGCTCCCCTGAGCTATTGAGCCTTGAAAAAGGGAGGATCTCATACAAGGGTACAAGTACAGGTTCCTGGAATACTGCCTTTTTTTCCCAGGATTTAATGATCCTATTGGGGCGGGGCGCGGCCAGTTGGCGACGCCAGGCGGCGGGTTGATGGCGCGCGCAAGTTGCCGGGCACGGGGCCCGGGCGCGGATCCCCGCTGCGCGGTATCTTAATCGCGGCAATATCACCTATGTGCACCTATATAGCCCACCAAACACCACTAATTAGAGGGGGAGATGGCGGGGCGCGGCCAGTTGGCGACACCGGGCGGCGGGTTGATGGCGCGCGCAAGTTGCCGGGCACGGGGCCCGGGCGCAGATCCCGGTCGCCCGCTATCTTAATCGCGGCGATCTCGCGATATCCCGGCCGCGCTATCTTAATCGCGATTGCACGGCGATATCGCGATATCGCGCTTATCGTCGCGTTATCTCTGAGATAGCGCCGATGCCTCTAAGAGCAAAGATATAGCGTTAAATCGTTAATTCTAGCAGTAAAATAGCGATTTAGCGCGTATTTAACGCGTGCTCGTTAATCTACTCGAAGCGCCTCTAATTAGAGGGGGAGACAGAGGCCATCTCCCCCTCTAATTAGAGGTGTTTGGTGGGCTATATAGGTGCAATAGGGTGTTTCACAATAGACTTTTTCGCCCCAACTTGTGCCTTGACTTATGCCCCAACTTGACCCCAACCCCAGGCAAGTTGAGGCTCAAGTTGGAGACTCAGTTGTGAAACACCAGAGGCATGTTTTCTGCCCCAACTTCGGAGTTGGGCAGAGTTGAGGCACACCTGATCTCGCCAATCATCACAAATCCCCGCGAGAATCCGAAGTTGGGGCACCAAGTTGGGGCACAAGTTGGGGCACAAATCGGATGTCGAGTCGAGGGTCTATGCCCGATCTGACATCCAACTTGGTGCCCCGAACGATTTTGTGCCTCAACTTGATGTCAAGTTGGGGTCGAAGTTGAAGGGCGAGTTGGGGCTGAAAAAGGCTATCGTGAAACACCCTAATGTGCCATTCTCCTGAAATATTTACCTGTTTCGGTCAAGGCACCACAGCTGCTTCGGTGTAACAAAAAACGATGAAAATCTCGCCGCACGCCATTTGAACTGTTCCATCACATCAGTCTATTGATATCTGTGTGAGATGAGTCCGTAGCATACTAGGAGGAGTCTGCCCAATCGGCGCCTGTAGTTAATCCAACTGAATTCAGGCACGACGAACCATCTCTGTCGCCCCTTGATTTCGATTTGGGCTAGTCTCTTATAAACAGCCGCTACTACCAGAAGGTGCTTGTACCTCGCATGGTTGTAGATTTGGGTCACATCTATTATGACTCGACATTTCTTGAAGCGATTATAGTTTATACCGAGTAGTACAGCGGTGGTGGTGCGATGTGATATCTCAAAGAATGTCGCTGGATCATTCGCGGAATGATTTGATGACTCAGACATGACCGGTCCAAGCGAAAGCTCGCAGTCACGTGTCCAAGGACTGCAGGAACTCTAACTTGATCTGGGCTGCCATGTACAACGATGCATTTGCCAGTGTACACACAAGTCAAACTCTTGCTTATCCCAGTACATTATCGTGTGTTCATATATTATACTATAGTATAGCGCATTGTGTTCTACGCCTTGAAGTGTACCTTGGAGTGCGGGATTACAACTTTGCGGCCCGTGATTTCGAAGGCGCGCAATTCATCGATAACCTTATTAACATTCTCGAGTGGTTCAGAGTGCACATGAGCCTTGACGATCCCCTACGGAGCAGTTTAACCGAGTCAGTCAACGTGGGCAGCCAAGACTTAGACACACCTTTGCGAATAGATCCAATGCGGCTACAAGGGCGCTCCGTGGTCCGTAGGAGCTTCCACGAACTAGGGAGAATCCGGTTAGACAACGGTATCTGGGACTGAATGGTTCCTACTTTGAACGCCAGAGGTTATGATATCCAAGGTGCTGAAAACGAGGTTCTCGGCGCTGACACCGACCTAAATCGTCGATCGGTAGAGGTATATCGGTAGAGCTTGAGACGTACGAGAACTAAGGAATCGTCGGTCGGGAAACTGACGTCGTTTCCTCGGAGCGCAGCCATGGCCAGGTTGAAAGCTAAATGAAATAACGATGAGTCGTAGAACATGCCGGAAGCCAAACTTCTGAATGCTCACTCTGACTGCTTGCTATGAAATCGATAGTCGTGTCGACCGTGAACCCAGCAGCGGTCTTATTGGTGAGCTCTATGAGGTCGAAGGCCTCGACGGCACCGAGTTCGAGCGCAAGCTTGCGTGCAGCAGGTTTAAAATCGCACACATAAACTGGGATACTGAAGTCAGAATGGGAAGACCGCGACGATTTCAATCGCTTTACCGGTTGCACCGAAATGCTTCGCGTATTGCACGGCCAGATGGCCCAGGCCACCGATCCCGAAGATCAGGACCTTGTCGCCGGGCTTGACCTGCTCACACATGAATCAAGCTTTTGAGGCTATAAGCGACACGGAGTGCACCTGTGCAGCGTTCTGGACGGCATGGTAGGCAGTAACGCCTGCATCGCTTGCGATCGCAGCGACTTCTACTGGAACACCACTCGGCTGCAGCAGGTTTATCAGAGGAGCGTCCTGCTCGGAGCGGCTGATAAGGATAGCAGAAACTCACCACAGGAACAAGCGCGTCCGCCGTAGCGATGATATACTCGGCGTACGAACCATCCCTGCCAAGGCCCAATCCTTGCGAAAGAGTTGCACCGCCGTTTACCCCGTGCACACAGCTATCAAGTAGCAGAATCGAATACAGTTGGTCTATGTGAATGCTCTTGCTGTCGACTTTGGCGCCCAGCCTGAATTTTGGATCAGGAGGTTGATCAAAACACGATAATTGGAGGACACTGACTTGACGGGCACCCCGCAGGCCTCGTGGCCCATAACAAACTTCCTCGAGTCAAGAGTGATCCCACTCAATAACGAGACGTCTGAATGGCACACACCCGCGGCCGCGACTTTGAGCAGAATCTCGTTATCAGCTAATTCGCGGATGGGGTAGTTCTTGTCAAGGACGAGGCGCTCGTTTCCCGGGGTGTAGACAGCAGCAAGCATGGTGGTTGGGATGGGCGACATACTGGAATATGGGATATTATGGAGAATCACCTGTAGCCTCGCACATTTATACATTGGAACTTGTATACATCAACATTTTTGAAGAAATGGAGAGCATGAGACGGAGGGATGGAGGCCACAACGGACGTCCAGATATTCGCATTGAGCACAGACAAACATTCGGAGCATGCGACGGAGTCCGGACGGTGTTGATGCGGAGACCACCCGATTTCAATCCCATGGCTTGCTGAGACGAAATGCCGCCGCAGGGTCCGGCGGAGAAAGGTGCATAGCCTACCAGAATCGATGTCCTGTCCATCGAAAACGATGGTAAAGCGAAGAAGAATGTACATTTATATTGGAGTTGCTGTGTATCTTTAGTAATCCGTCTTGAAACAGCGCACTTTGTGTCCGTGTTTCCAGTGCCAGGCCTGACACTCCTTGCCACAGTACCGCAACGTCTTGCACTTCGAGCACGCCAATTCCGGCTCTTCGTCGCACATATTCCGACCCGCGCACATGTCCACCTGGCCTTCGAGATACCCTCGCGTCGAATTGATGTAATGCGCGCCCGGCATCTGCTCGATTACATTCAGAATGCCCAAGAGCCTCTGCAGTTCCACCAACTGCAACTGCTCCATGTCTGCGGCGCGCGGGCTCTTCACGACTGATTCGATGGCGGGGACGAGCGCCGCACGGACATCTGCGTCGATGGATGCTTTGCCGTCGTCCCCGAGGCTCGGGTCGCACCAGAACAGCGTGTGAATCATCAAAGTGCAGTGGTGTCCAGGCCCGGAAGGTTCATTCAAAAGAATTCCCTTCACGAATGCTTTCGCGATAATCGTCGGCACATCTTTCACAGCGGCGGAATTGTGTAGGAACTTGCGAAAGTACGGTTGTTCTTTAGGATCGGGGACCAAACTGAGGAGCTGGATCGCAGTCGACATAGCCTGGGGCTGGGTAGCATGCGAGAGTCGGCGGAGGGACACAGCAATATCGTTGAGGTGATGTGCCGCGAAGGCGTTCAGGAAAATCGATATCGCCGCCGGAGGGAGAGCCAGCATGGCAGGTATCTCTAGAAGTTTTAGCGATCTAAGCAGCGGAGGAAGTCCACCGGCCGCGAACCTGCGCTTGAACCTCCTTCTGGTCAGCGTCTGAGAGGTCGGTATCTGCGGGCAGAGGCGACGCTGCCTTCAAATGTGCGTTCGTTACAAGCATATCCGCCATCGAGACGACTTCGGGCTTGAATTCAGCCAACTTATAGTCGCGGCCATTGAAAGAGATCGTATTCGCCATGGATGGAGTGGAAGTGAAGCAGAAGGTTTTTTCCAAGACTCTAGATAGGGTTAGGCTCCCGAAAAGGCAAACGACCTCCCTGTGCCCAGATCCTCGAACTCTAACAAAAAGATGTAACTGGGACACGCACATAACTTACATCCATTAGTTTTGGGTGGTATGCTACAATTCAAGACAGCACTGGGCAGTACACAGAGGGGAAATTGGTATGTATGTATGTATATTAAGAGACATAGTATCAGGCGACGAACTGAGTCGCATCCCGCGGGTGGAACGTGCCGTTGAAGGCGGGGCTGGGCATGCCATGCACCCCCATGTTCTGCTGGAGTGGGTACGGCGACTGAGAATCGCTTGACGTGTTCGATGCTGGTGAATTCCCCGTTGAGTCGGGCCACGCGAATCTGCGCATCAAGCCGTCAGTCCAATACCCCGCCGACAGCCAGAGAGCACATACCCAGGCATCATCATGTTATCCCACCACGCGGGGTTCTTCAGGGTCTGCATCGCTGCGAGCATCTGATCCTCGTCGGGCAGGCTCATCCCAAGGTCCATCTCCACGCCGTACTGGATCGGGCCGCTGTACGTCGCCTCGGGGTGGTATATCGGCGGTGTTATATGCTCCGACTGTGCAAAGACGTTCCCATACCCATGAGCGGCGGGTTCCGGGTCAAGCGGGGCCCCTGCGCCGGGCATTGGCGCCACGGTGAACGTCGAGCTGGGAACGGAGTGCCGTCCGTACTCGCTTGAGGACGAGCCGATCACGGTCTGTGACGGCGGGGGCTGGGGCTGCGTGCGTCCGACCGTTGCGCCGTCCCGCCGGTGCCGCGAGAGCAGCCCCGCAAGGAAGCGTGCGTACAGCTTGGGTGTATGTCGATCGTCGATAGCGATCTCCGGTGAGCTGAGGGTTTGAATGAGCCGGCCGATAAGATCGAATACTTCTGTCTCTCGCTCCTTGGCCATAAGTTGAGAGAACTCCGGTCGCAGGAGCTGCACACCAGATGAGCGAAACACTTTGGCGGAACTTAGACAAAACATACCTTGAGCAGGAAAGCAGACGCAAATGCGGCAAAGATGAAGTAGCCTGGGGACGACTCAGTACTTATTCGACAAGAAGGAGATAGGTCTTCCTACCATCCGGCGCATAGCGCATGTACCCGGTCGGCGCCAACCCCTCGACCAAACTCCGCAAGACCTCCTTGGCCGAATCGAGGCACTATCCCACACGTCAGCAAAGTCCATCTGTCTTGTAACCGGCGTACCTTGGTAAAGTAGATGCGATCCGGTGGCTGCAGCCCCCGCTGATATGCCTGCTGGAAGCCGAAGGAGAACATGACGAGGCGCGAATACGCGACAAGGCTATATAGTACCTGTCAGTGTCTGTCAACCGCCAGAGAACCAGGACACCTACAACGGGAGCAGTTTGCACCGCAGGACCGCAAGTGGGTCAGTCGCGTCGGAGTCCGCTTCGAAACGTGCTTTCCATTCCTCGCCGAAGCGCGTCAGGTGCGCGTCGTGCGTGATCGTCACCGTCCGGAAATCGACGTGCTGCGGGCCAGGTCAGCTTCGATCTGGATGGAACATACAACCTTGAACGCACCTTGTTCAAGCCTGACGGCGAAGTAGGGTCGGAAAAGATGTCATCGTGGAAGCGGGCGACGACCCGCAGAAGCGCCGTGTAACCGCACATGTGTACATCGGACTGTAACACTGGTCAGTCGTCAAACCCCAAGAGACACGCGAGCGACTTACTGGCATATTATATTGTGACTTTTTGTACCAGTCGTCGCCTCCGTGCCGCAGGATGCTGCACGCGCCGTCCGTCAGCCCAAATCCGCTGGGGGTCAAGAAGTAGCACGCACTAATCCTCCTTGATCGTGGAAGGCTTCCCAAACTGTGTCGCTGTCGACCGATCAAGGTTGAAGCAGATGATCCACACCCTTGTCCGGTTCAGCAGCTCGCGCTCGGCCTTCTCGCCTCCGCGGTGCTTTCCGCTCCCACTGGCGACCTGATGCAGATTGAGGTCCGTCGCGAGCCGGATGGCGAGACCCGTGTACAGCCACGCGCGGTCCTCCTCCCATCTTCGTGCGGGGACGGCATAGATGCTCATGAGGATGTATGCCTGCACGAGTTCGACGGACTTCCATCCATCAATGAGCGCGTTCGCAGCAGAGTGCTTTGCGAAGTGCATGGCGATCGGGTAGATCTCCGACTTTTCGGGATAGTAGCGCGAGGAGATGGCACACACTGCATGGGAAGTTAGCGTTCGAGTCCGGTGGAGGAGGAAGAAATCCCCATACCAACTGTAAACAAAAATGGACACCGCGCGAATGTCGACGCAGGTGTATGTAGCACTGGGTCCAGCAGTGCAATAAAGGGCTGTATGACTATGAGCGTAAACCCACACTAACAAGAGAAAAACGAACATTGACTTTTTCATAAAATCTACGCTCCATTAGCCACGTGGTTCAAGCATCTAGAAAAGCGCAACATACATTTCAAACAACTTATCCACATCCTCCGGAACCACCAGTCCATGTATCAGTATCTCGGGCGGACTATGCTGCTCAATCAGTTGCGCGCGTATCCCGAGGTCCGTCGCCGGCCCCGGCTTGAAGTACGCCGCATTCGCCACGCCCTGCGCATGCAATCAACACCTCAAACGAACAGGAAAGGAAGACAAGCCACGCACCACATTGTCATCATCCAGCTCCTCCAGCTCGTCCTGCGCCCCGTTCTCCCCTGTGCGGCGCTCCTTCTTCCGGCTATTGCTCAGACTCAAGTTCGCAATCAAGCCGAGCGGTACACTCGCGTCAGGGAACGCGCCGCCACACGGTTCGTCCCCATCGCTCTCGCCGCTCGCGCCCTCCCCCTTGTCCTCGTCAGACGAATCGTCAAACGCGGAGTTCGAGGCGAAGTTGGGGTTCGTTGACTTGAAGCTGGCGGCGCTGAACGTCGGTGGAGAGGCGGAGGTGCCGATACCCGAAGGCCCCCCGGCGGTCGGGACGGAGCCCGCACGCACACTCGCTTGGAGGCGGTCAAGCCACGCGAGAATATTGCTGTTCGTCGCGTCCGAGGGCGACGTCGCCATGCGGTATGACGCGATCGAGAGCGGCGTGGCGATGTACGGGTTATGTAGCTGCACATGGGCGTTAGCATCAGCTGATGAAGAAAAGGTACATCCAAGAAAGGATTCTCAGGAAACGCGAGCCCGTGATACCAGACGATAAGATAATACATACCTGCTTCAGTAACGACTCGATGATCGCGTCCTTCTGCCGAATCTGCGCGAGCAGATACTCGCGCTTGCTAGAAGCAGACACAAAAGGTAAGTCCGAGCTCGACGACAATGCTGAGGAGGGCGGCGAAGAGGAGGCATCCGACACCGACGACACGGAGGAGCAAGAAGAAGCCAGCGACGGGGAGCGGCAGCGCGACGACGACGCGGAGCGCAGCGAAGGATACACCTCATCTTCCACCACCACCGGCGCAGGCGCAGACACAGAAGAAACACAGACACACGCCATCTCCCACTGCGCGAGCGAGCAGGTAGCACACAAGCCCCTATCCCCTCAGCCCGGCTTATCTTATACACCTGCCTCGCCCGTCGACCCACTGCTGTATAGCACGATCAGGACCGACGCAGCAGCAGCTACCCCGTGATCGACGGTGGTCACACATACAGCCCTTGAACCCCGAAGACGCAGCACGCCGGCGCGGCGCAACGCCTGTGTCCCAAGATAGTAACCCCAGGTACGACGCGGCTTCGGTGGGGTACAGGACCTGCATCAGCACAGGTACGGGGGGAGGTAGATGAGAGGGATCCTCCGCCTCGGGCTCCAGGGGCGTCGCAGAAACATCAAAGAAACGGAAGAGGAAAAAACGGAAAGACGGAACGAGAGGGAAAAGAACAGAAAGAAAGAACGGAAGGAAGGGAAAACAGAACACAGCGCCACGAGCGCTGTCATTCTACGCCGCCATCCTCGACTGAGGTGCCCGCGATAAGAATCGACCCGGCGGAAGCACATTGCCTGCACCGCCACCCGCCACAAAGGTTGACGCCGGCGGCCAAATGCGGAACGAAGCCGAGCCAGATATGAGGAAGCCGCAACGCCGATGCTCTTGCAAGTGCCAAAGCGGGCGACCCGCGATGGGACCACGACGCTGCCGATGCAGATGGGACTGGGCCCGGGGAAGTCAACGTCCGAGCGACGTCTGACCACTCCGCAAAAGAAAAAAAAACGGAGAATGGAAAAAGGAGGAGGCAGAAAACCCTGGGCATCCGAGGATTTCAGTATCCATAGGACACCTCGGGAGTTGCAGCCTTCGGGAGCCGCGCCATCGCACAAGCGCAGTAGCACCCTCCACCGGTGGCCAAACCTCCGGTGCGTGCCGCGCGATACTCGCTCCCCGGCATGCCCAAAAAGGGCAACGCGTAAGATGGGATCCGGCTGAGGAATCTCCGGGGGAGGGGGGGTGGGGGCATAAGACGGCAATGCGCGCGCCATGACTGCGTCAAAGCGTGGACGCTGGGACCACGGCGAGGGGGCACACGAAACGTGGGCTAGAAGCGCGTGGGGCCCTGCGCAGTGCGCAGAGGGCAGTGTCGCGGCGATCCAGAAGGGGTAGGGGAAGGCGAGGGGTGGGACGGGGCGAGGGCGGGTGTTGAGCGGCGCTCGAGACGACGCGGGCCGAGGAGTCACTCCCACCGACGCCGCGGACGCAAACGCACTGCACGATGACGCGCGGTGCGACCAGAGCGCGGGCACACGATGACGGGTCGGGATGTGGCCCGAGGTACGACCAATACGCTGCGCGTCGCGCCCAGCCACCAGGAACACCCCGCGCTTCCATGCGCACTGTCTCTGGCACGAAGACGCCGCCCCCGCTTCCCCGTCCATGCCCGCCGCCCGCGACTCGGCCCGACCACGGCGTGCCTGCCCGCGCTTCCGTGCACGCCGTCTGTCGCGGGTATGAGACGCGGCCGCCGGCCCGATGTCGGTCGCGTAGAGGCACCGACGCGGCGCTGAACGCGATTCGGTGCGTGCGCGCCGCCTGCCTCTCGGAGACGCGGGCCCAGCTCGCCGCCATGACTACCGTGAGCCCAGACGCGCGAGATAAGGCCAGAACGTGCCCCTCCTCGACAGACACAAAAGGCCGCGCGAAGGCGTGCCCGTGCTCGCTATCTCCCGCCGCCGCGCCAGCCACCAGCCACCAAACGAAGCAAACAGAAAAAGGACGAAGAAAAATCGGGATAAAGTGGCCACTCGCCGCCCTGAAAAAGCATAACAGGAGGACAGAAAAAAAAGGAAACTCACTTGGGCGCGCTCCGCGGCTTCCTTCCCTCTACGATGCAAACGTGCCCGCCCGCGCGGCATCGCCGGCAGGTGTTGTCGAGCGCGTCTGCAAGAAGAATAAGCGTTAGCGGCCGGATTCTCGCGGGTTTGGGTTAGAAGACGAGGAGGAGGAAGCCACCAGAGCAAGAGCAAGAGCGAAATGACAAATGAACGCCCGCCCTCGCCGATATCGACGCGCAGCCCCGGTCTCCAAAGCCTCCGAACGCTTCTGAGGGCAGTTTTGCGTGGAAATGGAAACAAAACGGGGAGGTGGCCAGGAAGAGAGGAGTTACGCACCCTTCACGCCGCCGGGCGCCGGGCCAAAGTCGCACTTCATTTTTAACTTCTTGCAGTGCGTGCATGCGCCAGGCCTGCATGTTCGGATGGGTTCGAGGTTTGGGCATTAGGGGCAGGGTTATCGAAAACGGCCGATAAGAAGCAATTTTCAAATTTGGGGTTTTGTTTTGATTTTGATGTGCGTCGAGGAGAAGGGAACCGGGCGCGGAACAGGGGGAAAGAGGCAGGGCGCAGGACAAACGGAGGTTCGGGAAACAGGTTTCGCGGAGTGGAAAGAAAGGTTTATAGAGGGACGGGGAGCGATGCGAGACAGTTGGAGCGGCGCGGGCATGGCGGGGACGGAGCGGGCAGGAAAGAAGTGGGATAGGTATTCGGGATGTGGTTTGAATGATGAGAAGAGGACGGGTTTGTGAGGCGATGAATAAGTCCAAAGAAGAGAAGAAGGGTCAATGAAGGGAAGGTTTCGAAGGAAATGGAAGGGAGTGCGTAGGGCCGTAGACCGGGTTGGAGCGGCGCGCGAGGACACCGAGAAGAATGTTGGTATGCAGAGGGAGCGTTCGGATGTTTTCCAGATATGTAGAAGGCCGCGGAATAGGAGGATGCGAGAGTTGAGAGAACGGGAAGGCAAGCGAGCAGACGAGAAGGCGAGACCGAGCAGCCCGTAAGCAGAGTACCACATGCATCGGACCAAAGAAGGTAGTGCGAGGTAGGGATGCGCGCGAGCCGGACCGAAAAGGGGGGATGCGCGTGGGCGCGAGTGGGATGCAAAAGCGCGTCGGATTGACGAGCATGGGTGGGTGGAGGAACGAGAACAAGCCGGGCGGAGAGACGATGGGAAGGGCACCCCGCAGATTGACATAGGCATTGGGCCAAAGAAGAACGTGGAGCGTGAGGTGAAATGGGCAAGGATGCGATGCGAGCGCGCGATCGGCAGATAGAGTGGGAGGGAGGTAGGATGCGCGCGAGAAGGATTGGAAAGGGGGGAGGATGCGCAAGAGGGTGAATGGGACGTAAGTAAGCGCGGTGGTCCGTCAGGCATGCGCGCGAGGATGGGTACGCGGATGGGACGTAAAGGGCAGCGGTTCGGTGCATCGAGCGAATCGACCGTAGGGAAACACGACGAGGGGAACGAGCGCAGTGCAGAATGAGACGGGCGAGATGGGAGAGTACAGAGTGGGAGAGGAGAGAGCATTGAATCCGTCAGCGCTGTCCCTACGATTGCAGAAAGCACTCACAGTCGGGCGCCCTTGCTCCTGACACCGAGCCCGCCCATGCCGACGCTGATGCCGCCGCTGAAGCCGTCGTCGTCCGAGTCGCTGTCGGAGTAGCCCTGCTGCTGAACCGGGGCTGGTGCCGCCTTCTTTGCGGCGCGTTTGCGCTTTGGAGCTGGCGGGCTGTTCCCGGTCGCGTTCCCGTTCCCGTTCGTCGCTGTATTCGGCTTTGGTCGTGCGGTAGTGTTCGATGCGGTCGTCGCGAGTCCCGCACTTGACGAGTTCGCTGCGGTTGTCCCGAGTCCAGTGCTAAGCGAGTTCGCTGCGTTTGTCCCAAGTCCAGCGCTTAACGAATTCGAGTTCGCGCTCGTCCCCGCATACACCTGCTGAGGGTAGAACTGCGCGAGCAGCTCGTCGTACGAGGCGCCCGGTGCTGCAAAGGCAAAGTCGAAGTCGCTGTGGTCGAGGCGTTGCGGCTGCTGTTGAGGATGCGACTGCTGCTGCTGCTGGTACTCCCAGGGATCGTAGAACGACGGCGGGGGACCGATCATGTCCTGGTGATGATGGTGGTCGGGATGAGAGTGGGGGAGAGGCATGTTGGACCGGGGTTGACTGCGCCGGTCGCAACTCGATCGAGATGGGACGCGGAGGTTGCGCGCCGCAGTGCTGACACGGCGTGATCACAACATGCCACCTGTCGGGAATACCCAGACGCCGGCGGCGACTTCCCCGCGTGTGCTCGACGCTGCGCATGTAACAACGCGCCCTTGTGCTCGATAAGGAGCGTCCTCTTACGCTGCGAGCACAATGCGCCACACAGCGACTACCAGCGTCATCGCCAGGTACGCCTTCGTCCCACTCTGCCTCTGACAGTGACTAGGCCTGACTCTCGCTGCCCCGCCTCAGCACACGCCCGCGTCCTTCTCCTTCCGCACGAGCCCTCGCACCGCGGCGCCGCGGCGCACGCAACTCGGGTGCACTCGGGTACGCACCGCAAGCCGAGCGCCAGACGACGCCCGATTTCATTGTTTCGGAATGTGCTTTTTATCTACTTATGCGCTTAACGCGACTGACGGTCCACTCTAGGTCAACGACTTGCTGTGCACTGCACTCCGGGGCTTCGGATCGCAGGACACGCGCGTCCACCCGAGGCGCATTTCCGCCCACTGGAATGAACTTGCGCAAACACGCATGTTCGACGGCATGCTGGTCGGTTCCGGGCGAACGAGCGTGTCTAGAGCGCCGGCAGAGGTGAGTTCCCTCCTTCCCGCCCCACCCATGCCCTCCGCTTCGACGCTCCCCTCCCGCATACGCCGCCAGTCGTCTGCGCCCTCCGCCCCATGTGTCTACTGCACTGCCGCATGCACGCCGCCCCGCCTCGCGCCTAGTGCCGCGCGCGCAGAGATACTTGTGAATACGCAAGTCGTTGCGCGCGTGCGGCTCGCGGTGCCGAGCCGCTGCGGCCGACGCCGCCCGCCTTCCTCGCCGCAGACAGCGGCGCATCGAGCGCATGGTCGCGCATCCGGGCTCGCTGAAGCCCGTTCGTCCCCGTATCATCAACCAGCCGCTCTATCACGCAGACGGACCCGCCGCCGCATCCCGCTCAAGCCACCCGCCGCCGAATCGCACCAGCCGCCCGCGCGCTCGAACGATCCGTGCAGAGCCAGCCGCGCGCGGAATCACCGTTCGAGGCCGTTTGCATGCGCGCGCCAGTCATCCGCCAGAGCAGCAGCACCCATCGATCCGCACATCCAGGCCCCGCCGCAAACGAGCCGCTGCACGCAAGCGCAGTCCCGCGCAGGTCGCCGCCGAATCCCTCCAACCGCGCCCGCGCACGCACGACGGTTGTGGTGGTGCCGCACTCCAAGAGCCGGATTTTGGTTATCACGCAGTAGCTAGTAGCACAGCCACAATTTACCTTGGCTTCGCACTTTGCGCAGGATTCCCTGTCGAGACGCGAGAGGCCATCGCAGGCTAATCCAACTGCTCTCCAAATGACAATGATGTGCGTATCTGCGCCTGCCGCAGCATCAATGACTTCCTTACGATTGTCAGAGAACAGACCACTGAGGTCAGACCGTGCCAAAGCGACGCAATTTGAGGCGCTGCAGCTGTATGAGGTGGCTGCCTCAGGCGAGCGCGATGCGATGGCACGCAGCATCCTTCCTGTGAGTTTCTCCATCGCGTGCCTGTGGCCCCTGACACACGTTCCTCTAGGGCCGAGAACCTCCTTCCACCAGCCTCTCGACTGCCTCAGACCCGCCGCCCATCGTGCCATCTGAGTCCTTCTCTGAGCTCCTTCCTACCGATTCTGAGGCGCTCGAATACCCTAACAAGACACTTATATCGGTGGCTGCAACCGGCGTTCTCGGATCCCTTACAACGGACGAGCGCAGCGAGCGGCGCAGCATGGACGCCCGATACTGCGCCAGGCACTTCGCCGGCCACGTTGTCCTATCACCGCTCGACGTTGTTCTGGCCAGACTGGGCACGTCAGCGCTGGCCGACAAGCTCGCGGAGCTCAAGAAAGTGGCGTGCAATCAGACTGATGCGACGCTCAAAGACGCCGTACTCGAAAACTTCTCCAATGAGTCCATCCCATCGTTGAAGCTGGTGGATCGCACGATAGATAATCGCTACTGGCTTTCTCGGTTTGCAGATGTTCGTTCTGTTCCCTCGCATATACTCACGCCGCTGACACGAATGAACTGCGCAGGCTGCTCATGACGGCTCACCGCTCGTGCTCGACTACCACCCTACCCCCGCTGAGAAGCTACCTGAGGAAAAACAGCACGGCTACAACAAGAGGAGGAAATACGACGCCTCCCTGCGCCCTTCCGCAGCTCATGCTTCGACTATCTTCAACATCTTCGTCAATGTTGAGTTCACCAACACCGACGCACCTAATGTCGCCTCCAACCCCCTCATCGGTCCGACCGATCATGTGGCCAAGTACCAGCAGGCTATCATTAATGCGGACGACCTTTTGACGTTCCAGTCAACGCGACTCTTTGTACCGACGCTGTCTTTCCATGGCAAAGGAAAAGACGCGAAGCTCCTCGTCTCCATCCTCAGCTGTGATCGATTCGAGTTCGCCGTCGTTGACCATTGCTTCGACTCGAATTTCCCCACCGTCTCGGCTCTCTTGCACCTCTTCCGAATCGCCTCGTTGTACCAGCTCGGCTACAACCCTCTCTTCATCTACAGCTTCACCTCTCCTCTGCCTGGTTTCTCTGTCGGCGACGCTGTACCTGCTTACGTCGTTCTTCCCGCCGCTCAAGGAGCAGTCAAGATCCGCCTTAGCGGGAAGCGCCTGTCGCAGCTGCGTTCGACACCTTTCGAACGTTCGACGGTCGTTCTCGAGGGCGAGCTCGACGAACAGTTTCCGGACGGGAAGCGATCGACACATGTCGTCGTCAAGATGAGTTTCATCGCCGAAGGCCACCGGCTCTGGCGGGAAAAGATCATTGTCGACGCTCTACACTCCGCCGACGTCCAGCCCGCCCCCGCGTACGCGCCAAAGCTCCTCGCTGCGTTTGCTGCGCATCATTCGCCTCCTCCTGGCTCGCCCAACAACTCCGAAATTTTGCAGAGCAAGAAGCGAACGGCAAGCACTCTCCCTGCTATGGTTCTCCGCCACCTCGAGATCATGGCCTTCGACTCGCCCCCTGACGCCCGCAAGCTCAAAGACGTTCCCTCGGCGGCCGAGTTCTTGGCCGCTGCGGAGGATCTTTTTCGAGCAATCCTCGACGCCTTCCGCCGTCGCGTCCTCCATCGCGACATTTCAGTGAATAACATCCTCGTCGCCGACAATCAGCTTCTCCTGGTTGACTGGGAGATGGGACGACGCTTTCAGGAGCCGTCGTCCGCTGCTGAGCGAGGCACCCTTACCGGCACGTTGGACACAATGTCAGTGGCGAGCCTCGCGAACGCAGATCCGCTCCCGCACGACGACATCGAGTCTGCCGTCTACGTACTCCTCAAGGTGCTCACTCAGACATTCGTACCCCGTGTGGACCAGCAGCACGAATGGGCAACGACCCTCAACGCATACTGCTGGGACGACCCTCATGTGCGGCCCGAGATACTCCTGAGCACGCGGGGGTACATGTGGGTCGGTCGCAACCTTGATAACTCGCCCATCCAGAATACCGTGCAGATTTTCCGCTCGGCCGGACATGCGACTCGTGCCCAGCTCGTCCTTTCACTCCTCTCCCTTCCTCTTCCTTTCCAGAGGCATTCAATCGACAGTCTTGACTATGACACCATTCTCTCGTCACTCAAGGGTCTCGTGGAAAAGGCCGTTGCCGCTGTGCGCTCTGTCAATGCGAGAAGTCTTATTTGGAGCAGCGCCAAACTGGTGGATGCAGGGCATGAGGAGATTTGACCGAGCCGTTTGCCCACCGACGTCCGCCCATTCGCGCTCTTTCCTGCGTGCACGCCCCACACCCCGGAGGACACGTTAGATTCCTCGCTGAGCGAAGACCAGCTGCTCATGCTTATCGCCGGCCTCGATGATGGAGACTTTCATCGCGCCTCGACTCGCGCCGTGTCTGAGATCGTCAAGATAGACACCTGTGCGTGTCTTACCTCCGCAAATCCCTGCTCTGCCCCACCGCTCTCACCGCGCACGAACCCCATCGCCCCCACCGCAAACGCCCCTTCCACTACCCGAACGCAGGCCTTCGGCACCCAGACGCAGCCGCGCTCGACGTCGACACACCTGCTTACGCCGCAGATCGACTCGCCTTCCGCACACTCGGCGTCGGGCGCGCAATCGCAAGGGCTGCGTCTGCCCGTCTTCGCTCCCCCCTGCTCTCGGCCTCAAACCCCGCGAATCGGGATGCAGCCGCAGCGCACGCGCCTAAGCAGCGCAGCCGTGCAGCGGCAACGCAAGCACCACCGTGCCCGTATGCAGCCGTCTGGGGTGCACACGGGCCTACGCGCGCTCGCAAACCCGCCGCCCACCGCCGCATTCTATTCTTGTATCTATCTATCCACTTATCTATGCACTTGCTTACTGACTTGTTTGCACGCAGTTCAGCGTGTCCCCGTGCACCTTCCGCCTCGATACCGCCTACCGCGCTCCCACCCCGCCACCGCCCTCGCCGATTCTCCTACCCGAACGCAGCCCCTCGCGAGCCAGCGCCGACGCACGCAGGAGCCGAACGCCCGGTTACGCGTGCGGGTCGACCCGTTTACGCGCGCGGATCGACTCGGGCGGCTCCTCCGCTGCCTTCCGGCGTCGGGTGCCTTCGGGGCAAGGCGTGCCCCTGCCCGTCCTCGCCCCGCGCTGCTCCCGCCGTCTGCTCCGCCTCGAAACGACGCATTGGCATTGGGCCAGTGCCCGCGCAGCGACTGCGACGGAATCGCGACGTGCACGGCCGACTCCGCGAGCGTCTCCACGCGTCGGCCCATCTCCCGTTCGCGCGCTCGCGCGGCTCTCTCATGCGTCTCAGCCCCTCTCGAGCGCTGCGGAGTCGCGCTGCGGCACACCTGGCCGCACGACGCGTCCTTGCGCCGGGACGGGTACCGGCGGACCCAAGCGTGTACCCGTGCTCGCGCCCGACGCGCGGCATGCCCGCCCAAACGACCCCCGCATCGGCGCAGCCCGCCGCCTCGTACGCCCACCATGTAGGTATGTATCTATCTATCCCACTTCCTTACCTAACTTACTTACTTCTCTACCAGCTTACTTGCCCGCAGCCCACAGCCCACAGCCTACCTACACCCGTCGTCCCCGTCTCCTCAACGCACCTCCTTCGCCGAGATCCCGCCCTCGCCCGAGCCCGCGCAGCGCCACGCAGCGTCCGCGCGAACTCCGCCTCTGCGCGCTCGTCCAACCCACCCCACGCCCCGCGTCCGAGCCTCCGCGCCCACCGCCCTCGTGTCCGCACTCCAAGCCCATACACCCCCCAACGCCCTCCCCGCGCTCGATCTCGCCCGGACAAGCGGCGCCGCCCTCCCCTCGCGAATCCCACGCCCACGCTCCGCAGCCTCGCCCAAAGGCAAAGTCAGCGCGGCGCCTTTCCCGAGTCCGGCGCGCGCTGCGAGCTAGCGCCGCCTCGGGATCACGCCGGGCGGGCAGACGCGAGACGCTGCGAGCTGCGACAGCGCCGCGTCGCCGCAGCCCGGCCCGGCCCGACTCGACGCGGCGCCGCGGGATCCCGCCGGGCGTCTAGACGCGAGACGCAGCGAGCGGCGGCGCCTTTCGCGAGTTCGGCGCATGCACAAGCTGCGACGGCGCCGCGTCCCCGCAGCCCGGCGCTGCGCCTCGGGATCACGCCGGGTGGCCGGAGTCCGGACGCGAGACGCTGCGACATGCGCCATCCCGCGCGCGGCGCCCGAGCGATGGCGGCACGCGCATGGACTCAGGGCTCGGGGGACCGGTTCGCTTGACAAGCGTGGCGTCGAGTCGCCTTGGGCGCGGTTGCGACGGCGGGAGGCGGGTTTCGGAGCGGAGGCAGCGCTCGATTCTGCGAGGGGCGCCCCCGCGCGAGCGACTCTGGCGGGCGAACGGACTGGGGCGGGCCGTTCCCTCGAGAAGCGCCCCGACGCGAGCGCGGTGTCAGAGTCGGGGAGGCGTGAATGTGAGACGGGGAGGCGCGTTACGGGTTGGCGAGTCGATGCGGAGCCGCAAACGCGCCTGTTGCGTTACGAGTCCGAGTCCGGCCTCTGCGCGGTCGTGCCACTGTTATCTCAGCGGTGCGGCGGCTGTACTTTGGCTGCTGGGGGGACGCATACGCCGAGTACAGCACGGGATCTCGGGGCGGGGTCAGTTTTTGAGCTCGAAGGTGATCGCGGTGGACTTACATCTTGAATGGGGTCGGGACGGACTTTAGCTATAGGTAGACCGGTGGAGTCGCGTGAATGTAAACTGGGAGTTTTGTCAGGGAACTCGTTGAGTTCAAATGTGAATGCGGCAGCTTCCATTGGACAAATGCGACTCCACTTGGTCGATTGAGCGCAGGCTTCTTGCAATTCTGTGTATAAGCTATACTGCGAACTTAAGTGGGATTGAGATGACATCGAAGTCAGCTCACCTGTAACTTATCGGTAAACAGTTTGCATGAATGAGACGAACTCGAAGTCAGCTCACTTGTAACTTGAAGCACGCACCGATTATGAATGCGCCCGCAACAATCGAATCCAATCTCGATTCGAGGGCTAGTTCAGACTTAGCGCAGCGCAGGAGTCAGGGGCAGCATTTGATTCGAGCAGACTTTTGGAGTAAACCTTGACGGAATGAAGTGGAGGTCAGTGAATGAGATAGTGCGAAGAAGTGAAGCACGCACCAACTGGAACAAGTGCCGCGGGCGCTCAAAGCCCGATCCAACCCCCCCACCGACGAAGCCATTACATGAATCGAAGACATTACATGAAACTTGAGCCCGCCGCCGCATCCCGCTCAGGCCACCTGCCCCCGAATCGCACCAGCCGCCCGCGCGCTCGAACGATCCGTGCAGAGCCAGCCGCGGGCGGAATCACCGTTCGAGGCCGTTTGCATGCGCGCGCCAGTTGGCATCCTCCAGAGCAGCACCACCCACCGATCGGCACATCCAGGCCCCGCCGCAAACGAGCCGCTGCACGCAAGCGGCCGGTCGCCGCCGAATCCCTCCAGCCACGCCCGCGCACGCGCGACGGTTGTGGTAGTGCCGCACTCCAAGGACCAAGAGCCGGGTTTTGGTTATCACGCAGTACCTTCGCGGTAGCACAGCCACAATCTACCTTGGCTTCGCACTTTGCACAGGATTCCCTCAGCCCTGTCGAGACGCGAGAGGCCATCACAGGCTAACCCAACTGCTCTCCAAATGACAACGATGTGCGTATCTGCGCCTGCCGCAGCATCAATGACTTCCTTACGATTGTCGGAGAACAGACCACTGAGGTCAGACCGTGCCAAAGCGACGCAATTTGAGGCGCTGCAGCTGTATGAGGTGGCTGCCTCAGGCGAGCGCGATGCGATGGCACGCAGCATCCTTCCTGTGAGTTGCCCCATCGCGTGCCTGTGGCCCCTGACACGTTCCTCTAGGGCCGAGAACCTCCTTCCACCAGCCTCTCGACTGCCTCAGACCCGCCGCCCATCGTGCCATCTGAGTCCTTCTCTGAACTCCTTCCTACCGATTCTGAGGCGCTCGAATACCCTAACAAGACACTTATATCGGTGGCTGCAACCGGCGTTCTCGGATCCCTTACAACGGACGAGCGCAGCGAGCGGCGCAGCAAGGACGCCCGATACTGCGCCAGGCACTTTCCAGGCCATGTTGTCCTATCACCACTCGACGTCGTTCTGGCCAGACTGGGCACGTCAGCGCTGGCCGACAAGCTCGCGGAGCTCAAGAAAGTAGCGTGCAATCAAACTGATGCGACGCTCAAAGACGCCGTACTCGAAAACTTCTCCAATGAGTCCATCCCATCGGTGAAGCTGGTGGATCGCACGATAGATAATCGCTACTGGCTTTCTCGGTTTGCAGATGTTCGTTCTGTTCCCTCGCATATACTCACGCCGCTGACACGAATGAACTGCGCAGGCTGCTCATGACGGCTCACCGCTCGTGCTCGACTACCACCCTACCCCCGCTGAGAAGCTACCTGAGGAAAAACAGCACGGCTACAACAAGAGGAGGAAATACGACGCCTCCCTGCGCCCTTCCGCAGCTCATGCTTCGACTATCTTCAACATCTTCGTCAATGTTGAGTTCACCAACACCGACGCACCTAATGTCGCCTCCAACCCCCTCATCGGTCCGACCGATCATGTGGCCAAGTACCAGCAGGCTATCACCAATGCGGACGACCTTCTGACGTTCCAGTCAACGCGACTCTTTGTACCGACGTTGTCTTTCCATGGCAAAGGAAAAGATGCGAAGCTCCTCGTCTCCATCCTCAGCTGTGATCGATTCGAGTTCGCCGTCGTTGACCATTGCTTCGACTCGAATTTCCCCACCGTCTCGGCTCTCTTGCACCTCTTCCGAATCGCCTCGTTGTACCAGCTCGGCTACAACCCTCTCTTCATCTACAGCTTCACCTCTCCTCTGCCTGGTTTCTCTGTCGGCGACGCTGTACCTGCTTACGTCGTTCTTCCCGCCGCTCAAGGAGCAATCAAGATCCGACTTGGCGGGAAGCGCCTGTCGCAGCTGCGTTCGACGCCTTTCGAACGTTCGACGGTCGTTCTCGAGGGCGAGCTCGACGAACAGTTTCCGGACGATAAGCGATCGACACATGTCGTCGTCAAGATGAGTTTCATCGCCGAAGGCCACCGGCTCTGGCGGGAAAAGATCATCGTCGACGCTCTACACACCGCCGACGTCCAGCCCGCCCCCGCGTACGCGCCAAAGCTCCTCGCGGCATTTGCTGCGCATCATTCGCCTCCTCCTGGCTCCCCCAACGACTCCGAAATTTTGCAGAACAGGAAGCGACCGGCAAGCGCTCTCCCTGCTATGGTTCTCCGCCACCTCGAGATCATGGCTTTTGACTCGCCCCCTGACGCCCGCAAGCTCAAAGATGTTCCCTCGGCGGCCGAGTTCTTGGCCGCCGCGGAGGATCTTTTTCGAGCAATCCTCGACGCCTTCCGCCGTCGCGTCCTCCATCGCGACATTTCAGTGAATAACATCCTCGTCGCCGACCATCAGCTTCTCCTGGTTGACTGGGAGATGGGACGACGCTTTCAGGAGCCGTCGTCCGCTGCTAAGCGAGGCACTCTTACCGGCACGTTGGACACAATGTCAGTGGCGAGCCTCGCAAACACAGATCCGCTCCCGCACGACGACATCGAGTCTGCCGTCTACGTACTCCTTAAGGTGCTCACTCAGACGTTCGTACCCCCTGTGGACCAGCAGCGCAAATGGGCAACAACCCTCGACACATACTGCTGGGACGACCCTCATGTGCGGCCCGAGATACTCCTGAGCATGCGAATATCCCTGTGGGCCGGTCACAACCTCAATCACTCGCTCATCAAGAAGACCGTGCAGATTTTCCACTCTGCCGGACATGCGACTCGTGCCCAGCTCGTCCTTTCACTCCTCTCCCTTCCTCTCCCTTTCCAGAGTGATTCAATCGACAGTCTTGACTATGACGCCATTCTCTCGTCACTCGAGGGTCTCGTGGAACAGGCCGTTGCCGCTGTGCGCTCTGTCAATGCGAGGAGTCTTATTTGGAGCGGCGCCAAAGTGGTGGATACAGGGCAGGAGGAGATTTGACTGACTCTTTTAGCGGGCAGAGCATAATTGCTTCCTAACCTAGGTGATGCTTTGACCTCTGCTTGAGCTTAGGGGCTGATTTCTCCCCTTCTGTTCAGCGCCTGTAAACCCTTGAAAGTCGTTATATCAGTTTGACTCTCGAGAGGCGCTCCTTCAACACGAGAGAGCGGTGGATTTTCACACTAGTACCAAGAAGTTCGGTGCAGTGCCCATGCGCTCATGCATAATGACACCGACGGCTTATTTCGTAGTCACTTCCGCGGCCATTGGACAATCTCTCCAGCTCGCTCTATTTTCGCTCCATCGCGGAACGGGCAAGAGACGAGCTTCTATTCTTGACTGCGTACTAATAAAAGATGATTGGCGGAACCTGGCGGAACCTGTGCATGGAATTATATAGAAGATTAGCGAGGGCCTCCACGAGGAGACTCTATCTGACTCCGTCTTGCCGCGGAACAGGACGTAGCCGAAGCCCTAGTTAGTCTACCAGTTCCCCGGGCGTGGGAAGTTATTCCATAGGACCGCTTCCATTTGAACCGTCGTGACGGAGAACTTAGTATGTTGAAAAACTAAAGATAGGCCGGTTACTTTGGCACGGGACTGGATTTAATGCAGGATAGAGCGAACTTGAAGAAATCATGCGGAACACTATGTACCTGTCAGATGGTCGAATGTGCGCGTGTAGTGAGGAAACAGCGGTGATACTTCTGATGAGCCATTTAAGCCGTGGGAGACTTCAACTGCGGGAGCGGCAAATCTCCTGAGTCCTGATGACTTGCTTCAGCTTCCCGTTGTGGGTCTCATTCACCGACGGACCGCTCGCAATGGTTCAAGAACCAGAGGGACGCAATGGAGTCTCATCCCCGGCGCCATGAGGTTCCTGGTAGATCTCTCGTAGCCAGACGCTTCAACGAGTAGAGCTTAAACCACGCTCGTTGAGTGGTGGACTGCAGCTGCGCCAGTTCAAAACAAACAACTTACCTCGGCTCACCGTCTCACTTCTTCCAGGACGGAGCCGGATTGTAATCAATGGGAGGAACATCCGAGTTCCTAGGAAGGTAGTCTTTCGATTTGTTCCCCCGTAGTATTAGAGAAAGAATTACGTTGACACCCTTGGGACTAACTATTGAATGTTCGAGGCAAAATCTGCAAAAGTCTGCAGCTCAGAAATCCCTTGACTTGAAAGCAGACGAACATCCATGATCCGGTAACGGGGCCCCTATCCTGCTATTTCCACCGTTCCGTCAATATCACAGTTACTGTTGGCAGATGTGGGCTTCTATGGAGCTAGCCTTGGTATCGGTCCCACACGGATCCCGCGCCGCCTAAGGTTTAAAAGGGAGCCAGTTCTGAGGATTATCACTCCAGCCACCAGTCACTCGGGAGCGCTTCTCCGCTGGTTCGCCCGTTCTTCACACTCGAGGAATGCCTCGCAACTGACCATTTCCAGGTAGCATCCGTTATTCCGCTCACAATGCTGTTTAAGTCCTTCGTCATCGTCGCCGCTCTTGCATGCGTCCTCTCCACGAGCGCCGCACCTGCCGTCGCGACGCCAGGTCCAGTTCCGGTTGTCGCAAACGCTGCGGCCATTGCCTCAGGACTCAAGATGGAACCCAGCATGAACGACCGCCTCACTAAGCTGTTGACCGACAGCAGCGGGAAACTCCTCACCGGCGACGCTCTCCGCCAGCTCACCGTCTTCGATTTCAACAACCAGCCTGCCGGCTCGAAAGGCGGCTCCATTCTCATTGCCACCGTCGACAATTTCCCCATCCTGGAGGAGCTCGGCATCTCGGGCGCCATCTCAATTGTCGAGCCCTGCGGCCTCAACCTCCCGCACACGCATCCGCGTGCAAACGAGTTCTTCACCGTTATTGACGGGATTTTGGACACCGGATTCGTGCAGGAGAACGGCTTCAACACCGTGATCGAGACACAGCTAGGAAAGTACCAGGGCACGGTGTTCCCCATGGGCAGCCTCCATTACCAGCAGAATCCCACGTGCAGTCCGGCCGTTTTTGTTGCGTCTTTGAGCAACGAAGATCCTGGGCGTAGCGATATGGGAGCCAGCTACTGGATGCTCCCGTCGGACATCGTTGATGCTGCCCTGGGCTACCCGGAGACGATTGGGGGGTCTTCGATCGATGCTTGGCGTTCCAAACTTCCCGCCAACCTAGCCGCCGGAGTAGATAGCTGCCTGAAGGCGTGTGGCCTGTCAGCTTAATGAGCGCGGTGTGGGGGCTCAAACCTGCTGTAATAGACGCCCTGTGATTCAAATATTCATGACATAATTCGTTTCATTGACAAAGACTTCGGGCAGCTTGAACTTCGGGCTTTTGTTGAGTTTTCGTGCGGGTCACGTGCGTGGTTGAGTTTGACTGTTTAAATTTTAATTGGTATTGAACCATTGCACCGCGGCACAAACACCGAGTCGATCAGTACTGTATAGAAAGCAAATGACAGACGCGCGCTCACCACTGGACCCATTTGTGGGGAGTGCGACACCGGCTGTGACCCGACTGGAACAAGAGAGATCCCGTATGTGAATATGTGCTACTTATCATTATCACCGATAAATCGAATATGGCTGGTAGCAACTTTAGTGAATTACCTCCGCTTGAGCGTATACGTATATCGGCGAGATTGAGACGGAAGTATTGAGGAGAGTCCATTGCGCACACCTTTGGTACCTATCGGGTGCAGCCACAGATCAAATTCCAACGCCCCGCCTCACTGTATCGTTCAGAAGAAACCATAGGATTGATCGAGAGGGACATTGAAATGGAAGCGCGCCAAAAAATGGTTGGGACACATCATCGCTTGCAAGGTGGGTTCCAAGCGCATCACCGCCTCCACTTATTTACACTGTATCAATGGAGGAACGGGGGCGGATCTGCGGTATGATATCAAACATGGAACCAGGAAAAGGGCTGAAATATGTCCTGGCACAACACAGCGCCAAACGACATGATAACCTATGTTTGTGCGCCGTGTCAAACGGGCCGACGTATGTTCTTGCATCTGCCTTGTATCAACAGTACAAGCCCTTCGCTCAGCATTTTGTCGCAAGTAATGGTCTTTGAACCAAAGGCACAGAGCAGGCTTATCCGCGCGTCAAGATGTTTCCTGTCTTTCTAGGTTCTAGAGACAAAGACTGGCGCGTCTAGGATGCAAATTCAGCAGCGAAAAGCATCGGCAAAAACGAAAAAGATACCGGTGAGACTGGGTGGTGAGTTCCCCAAGTCCCCGTTGGCGATCCCGAGTCGGCGCTACTAGTAACAAATGGTATCGATCGGGCCAAAAAAAAAAACAAGTATGAAAGTACACGGGGGAGCGGGAACGCAGGTACGCGATACATGTACAAGAGAACGGTCAAGAATAAGTTTTCGAGTAAGCGTATGAGTAGATGCAGAGGCATCTCTTAGTAAGATGCATATGCAGGGCGTAAGTAAATATGTGGATCGATAGCGCACAATTCATGAGAATTTCCACCTGCGAAAAGATCAGCACCAAGATCAGAAGAAGTAACAAAAAAGCGATAGCGGACCTGTTGTTGCAGTTCACGCAGCTGAGGAGGGTAAGTACGATGAAACGAGGGATAGGAAGGAGAACGCACGTTACGAAGGTCTGCACAAAGCTGATAAGCGATAAGTACGAAGGCGGACCTGGGACACGTACAGTCATAGGCTCGTCAGCGCTGCGTGTCTGCGCCTGACGGTAGCGGCATTTTCGCTGAGTGCCGGGTATGAAAATGAAGCGCAATCAATAGCGGAGGGTACGCACCTGCTTGCACTTTGAGCACTGGAACGCAGAGGTCTCTGCCTCCTGTTCCTCTGCGCCTAGCGAGTCATGGAGATTCTGCTGCTTGATCGCGTCGTCGGCTTTTTTGCGCTCCTCGGAAGCCATCTCCTGACTCGACATCTTGACGAAGCGCTCGACGGGGATGTCGCCACTCGCGACAGCCTCGCGCAGGGAGGGGTTGTTCCTGTCCTTGAGGTTTACAAAGAGCGAGCGCATCTTCGTGGGGTACGGCTGCGTGATGCCACCGATCTCGGCGAAGACGGCGGCTTCGATGGCTTTCGACTTTGCGAGGAGTAGGTCCACGGCTGCCGGGGATTAGCGTGCACTCAACGAAGAACAGAACACATACGAGCCCCCGAGTCAAAGGCAATCGCATCGTAGACGAGCTCGATGCACTTGTCACGCGTCTTGTCCCCCGTAAAGCCGACCGCCACACCGTCTGCCTTGAGCGTGCGCTGATTCGCCGCGGGACCGCTGGGCGTCTTGGGGGTGCTGGGCCCGTTCGACGCGACAGATCCCTTCCTGGCTGTTCACGAATGACCATCTGCGTGTATATATAAGCTCTCCACGCACCTGTCGTCACTGTGGGCTTCGTCGTCCCCCCTGCCGCAGCCTTGGCCTGCTCGACCTCCGTCTTCCACTGCTTGACAATCTCCTTCGCGAGGTCAGACACGTCCTTGGACGCGTGCGTCCGCAGCTTGCCCACAGCGAGCCCGGCCTTGCTTTCCTAGATGCCGACATCAGCCAAAAGAAACCGCAGAAACGACGAGTAACACCTACCCTGAGGATGGCTTCATTCACTCTGAAGTCTTTCTTTAGGGTGCGCAAAATCGAGGTAATGTCCTGGAAAATAAAAAGTAAGGAACTAACAGAGTGGCCATGGGAAATTTTGCATACCTCATTATTTCCTGCACTTTGCAACTGTTTCACGAGTTTCTTTAACTCTACCGCATTCGACATGACCCCCGCGGCGAAATGCAGCTAACTACAATGTACACGGACACCCAATTCTACTCTCCGTGGCGCGTCGCTATCTGCGAGTGAAAGAAAGAAGAAGGTTACACTGCACAGCCATTCGCAAGCAGACCCAAATAACGATCCGATATTTCCTGGTCCAAGCGCATCTACTTATGCTCTTCTGTCCCACATGCGCCAATCTGCTCATCGTGTCCTCAGAGACGGGCTACAATAAATGGGCCTGTAATTCATGCCCCTACGAGTTCCCGATCACGAAACAGGTATTGATCGTGCTCCGTTTTTTCAGCCTCTTCATCGCGAGATCTGGTACAGATGACATCGCGGACCAAGCTGGTGCGCAAAGCGGTCGACGACGTCCTGGGAGGCGAGGAGACATGGAAGCATGCCGACTCCACGCAAGGTAAGTCCTTGATGATCTCACAAGCCGTAGCTGCATTATGTCTCCAGCGTCTTGCCCCAAATGCAACAACGACAAGGCGTATTTCTACCAGCTGCAAATTCGCTCTGCTGACGAGCCAATGACTACATGTACGTCCGTTCCATCCTCTCTTATTCTATCTTAATCTTCCGTCCTTTCAGTCTATCGGTTGATTACAACAACTATTCCATGGCTCACGCTGATACATATTTCAGCTGTACATCTTGTGCCCACCAGTGGCGAGAAAATTAGGATTCGGGGGCTTGTAAATCTAGATGTCAGTCTGGTTATCTGGTGACTGACACTGTCCGCTGGTAAAAAAAAACATCCAAAAAAACATCCGCAGACCTGGGAGGAAGCACGTCTGTTACCTGGACGAAAAGTCAGCAGGAAGTCCTTCAGTTTCGGCACTCTGAACAAAGGAACTTACATGAGGATATGCTAAGGGTAGGTGCTCAGGCGCTGTGTGCGAGACGCAGAGGACATTTGGCAGTACTAGAACTTAACTTGTTGAATGACCCTACATTTCCTCGAATCATACAGCTTGATGTCGGTTCATTTACACCTAGGTAAGCCAGGCGACAATCATTCTGCTCTTATCACTGGGGTTCGAGCGGAAGATTAGTACATACATATAAGTGTACTTGATTGTGAAGTTTCGAGCCACTGCACAGCCACATAACGGTCTTCACCCGCAAGCTCCAAGTGTCTTCACCACTTTCGCTTGCTTACCCTGTCTCTGGTCCCTACTCCTACTGTTTTGGGTGCGCAGTGATCTCTCAAGCCTGTCTCAAGCTACAGCATGTCGACGGCTGCTCTGCCATCCCTCGATCCTCTTTTTCGGAGGAGCGCAAAACGAACGCGCGACATCTTTGCCTCTTGCCCTGACGAAGGGCTCGGAGATGACAAGAAAAGGTTGCTGACTTGCCTTCCCCTAGGCTCTCCCGGTCCTCACCTGGTCTATAGTGCACGGGTACGGTTGTCAGTCAAAATTCATGACGAGTATCGCGACTTCAAGGAGCTCCCACCGGCGCTTTTATCGCAGCAGGGCGCCGTTGGGCCCTCGCGACCACGAGATACGCGAAAAATGATTACCGCAGGACGTGCGTCTCACTCTAGATGTCCCTCATGAGAAGACTGACTCCGTGTAGCCTCCGCGGACAACGACACCTCACGAATGATTGCAGCCATCGACAACACACCCATCTCGCAGCCCTCGACGTTCACCTCGTCTTCGAAGCTCTCGCAGGCGCTGACACTGCACAAGACTACGCGGACAATAAAGCCGACGTATCACCCGCCGTGGAAGCTTGTGCGCGTGATCTCAGGCCATCTTGGCTGGGTGCGTAGCGTCGCCGTCGAGCCGGGGAACCAGTGGTTTGCCACTGGCGCGGGCGACCGCGTGATCAAGATCTGGGACCTCGCGTCGGGTGAGCTGAAGCTCTCGCTGACCGGCCACATCTCGACGGTGCGCGGGCTTGCGGTCTCGCCGCGGCATCCTTATCTCTTCTCGTGCGGTGAAGACAAGGTGCGTCGCCTATCTGCAGCGTTTTCTACCTCCTTACCCTGGCTTCAGATGGTGCGCTGCTGGGACTTAGAGGCAAACAAAATCATCCGGCACTACCATGGCCACCTGTCCGGCGTCTACGCACTGGCGCTCCACCCGACGCTCGACGTGCTCGTCACCGCCGGCCGCGACGCCTCCGCCCGTGTCTGGGACATGCGTACAAAGGCGCAGATCCATGTCCTTTCCGGGCACACGGCGACGGTCGCCGACGTCAAGTGCCAGGACTCCGACCCGCAGGTCATCACTGGAAGCATGGACTCCACCGTTCGGTGAGCGCGCTCTGACATCTTTCCTTTCTCGAACTAATTGACGTCCAGCTTATGGGACCTTGCAGCGGGAAAGACGCGCGTGACGCTAACGCACCACAAAAAGTCGGTCCGCGCGCTCGCGATCCACCCGACCGAGTACTCGTTTGCGTCCGGCTCTGCGGGCGGGAACAACATCAAGAAGTGGAAGTGCCCCGAGGGCGCGTTCGTCTTCAACTTCAGCGGGCACAACGCCATCATTAACACGATGTCCGTCAATGCGGAGGGCGTATTTTTCTCGGGCGGTGCGTCTCTATCCGTGTCTTCCGTCTTACGGATAACTCACGCCCTTTGCAGCGGACAACGGCTCGCTAACGTTCTGGGACTACAACACGGGGACGTCGTTTCAGACGATGGAGGACGTTCCGCAGCCGGGGTCGCTCGAGGCCGAGGCGGGCGTCTTCTGCTCGACATTTGACATGACCGGCACGCGGCTGATTACTGGTGGGGCAGACAAAACGATCAAGGTCCGTTTGCTGCTCGGTGCTTGGCTACGGAAACTGAGTGTATTGCCCAGATCTATGCGGAGCAGTCGCAGTAGCGCCTGACATCTTGTACATTCATTCAGGCTCGTTCAAGTTGTGCACTTTGTATACAGATAGGGTTTGTAAGTAAACATCTGCACCAATGGTTGTGGCGCCGTCGTCCCTTAATACCCTGCAGAAAAGGCATGCTACATGCAGAGATTGATACAAAGAATATACTACAGAAACAACCGACCGAACCGTCTACCACGCTACAAGAAGGACCTAGGGAAGAGAAGAAACCAGAGAAAAAGCTTGTCTGAGAGAGAAAGAGCTTGTGTGAAAGGGGCGATCATCACCCCGCCCAGCCCGTTAGTGAAGAAGATGAGGACGCGAAGACGCCTGAGGGGCCCTTCGTGGCGGGAGAAGTATCGTCCTGCATCAGATCCTGCAGCTCCGGCCCAGAGAAGGGGTGCATCGGCGTGGGCTGCTTGATACGGGCATCCCAGGGCACTTGCGGGATAGCAATGGCTCGGCGCCCTGGAGTTTGCGCGGGCGCCGGGGCGCGCGTGAGATGCGGGGACGGGAAGGCGCTCGGGACGGCTGTGATCCTGCTCCCTTCAGCGGGTACATGCGCGTACGCGCCCTGCGCTTGAGGCGTCGGATACGGGAAAGCACCCGGCACGGCCGAGATAGCTGCGGCTACGTGAGCGGTATACGCGGACGACGCGTCGGGCATCGGGAAGGGAAACGCGCCCGGCTCGTCTTGAAACTGTGAATAATGCTGAGCGCTGGCCTCGTACTTTCGGGGTGCCGTGTCGAAGCTGTCGCTCGGTGCTTGTGGCACGTAAGAGGGGGAACTAAGAGGAGAGAGGATGTGTGGTGGAGACGTCGGGGCTGTCGAGAAAGGTTCGCATGAGCTGCGGCCAAAGCCCATTGTGCCCAGGTCGAGATGGAAAGACGCCTGCGCGCGTCGAAGTTGAGATGAATCGCTGGCTCCAGGGCATGTGCTTGTGGCTGCAGCGTAAGGTGGATAAAAATGAGAGGTGTTCTGGGTCAGCGACTGCTCGAGAGATAGGTTCGATGATAGCGAAGAACTGGAAGCGAATGCATAACCCTCGACAGGCGACACTGGGGTGACTGGCGACGGTGGTAATGAGAGGCTGGACGAGGAGTACGGGGACTGCTCGGAGTTGTTATCCATGGAAGATGTCGGCTTGTACCATTGCCGAAGCGCGTACGGGTCGATGACCTCTCGTTCTCGTTCGCGCGAGGTGATTGCGCGGTCGGCTTTGGTCCTGCAACGCAAGCGGCTACCACGAGCCAATAACGGAGGTGCGCTGTTCTCTGGGGGAATAGGAAATGACGCGGGGGGCGTCCCGCGGTATCTGTCGCGGACGCGCTCGTCTCCGACGAAGGGGACGCGCGGGGCTTTTGCCCCATAAACTTTCTTCTTCGTCAGTCCGTGGAATTGTTGCAGCTGCGAAACCAAGCTGGGCGATTCGGACGACACTTCGTCCAAGGATTTGGTGGTATACATATCTGATGGGATGACATCCCTGGGCGCCCGTGGAGCGGAACACGAAGTGGATCCAGACTGTGCACCGGTTAGGGACACGCCGGATACTGGGTACTGATGATCGCGCATACCTTTAGATCTGGAAGTACTAAACGCGAGGGCCGACTCGTCAGTCAGGTCTTGAACACAGGGAGAAATTTAGAGGGGTGCACCTGAATTGGAATACCCTTGCTGCGCCGAAACACGAAATATCATTGCGGTGGAGTATTTTGGCAACCACAGGGGCTCTTCGATGTTTTGTTTCCATTTTAGCTGGCCGAACGATATGAGACTGTGGCTGACGCGCCGAACTGGGAGCATACCGTTTGATCAAACAAATGAGGCAAAGCTCCTGACCGCAGGTTGGACGTGAGGGCCAAGTGTAGGTGCACATCTCCCTAGAAGTCTACCTGATTAGAAAAAATGGTGTTCTACAAGCAGTCGAGTGAACAGCGAGACCTGGGTTATCGCGCTCGCTAACTCGTACCATGGGTCGTGCAGGGGACCGTTCACGAGTTCCAGGGGAGGAGTGGCAGCTACGACGATGAGATGTCGGGCTTGAGCGGTGGTCACAGACAAGAACTGGGAAAAGTGAGAATCAAACTGGGCTCCGCAATATGAAGCTACGAACCTCAACAGCGGACTGGATATGAGCAGTAGACAGGCTGTTATCCAGCTCGTAGTTGAATTCAAGCTGTTTTAAGGCCTCGTTGAGGTTGCCGTGCTGTCTGACGCCGGGATTCTGAAAGTCGTTGGCTGGTCGACTTTCCAAGCTGAATATGTTCGTCTAGGCCAATGTTTATTGAGAGATGGAGCACACGAAGCCCTTGCTGACATACCAAGGTCGGTGGATGCGAGCCGCTCAGCTGTTCGACGAGCCTGGGCAAGTAGCAGTCCCGGAGATCGGCCCAGAACCCGGCGAGCACTGAGGAGTTCTCGATTAAAAGCAGAAACTGTTGGGGGAGGAGGCCGGAATGTGCCATGATGAGCAAGAGTACGCACACCCTGGATTTGGAGCTGAGGCGATTCCGGAAGTAAAGCAGACATCGCCGACGTACCCGAGCGCTATTCGGGGTTTAGCCAGAAAGCCAAGAGCGGATGAAACCGTTTGGATTTGTGGGCCCTGGGGAAGTGAGACAAGCGAGATGGCGGCAGCTAGTAGCTCGCCGTAGCTACGTAAGCGCTGGCGACTGCAGCGCTACGAGGGTATTACGGGAGGTACGAGAATATTAGTCGTGGTGATGCCTACCCGTTGTAAAAGACACTGAAGAACGAGCGTCGGATGTCGAGGATTATACAAGTGAACGACCAAGGAAGAAGCCAGAGAAGAAATCCACGTGTAAGGGCACGGGGCAGGATTACCGCCTTTGCCACTGTGGGTCCGCAGAAATTTGAGAATAACAAATGAGCCAAAACCCTGTTTACCAAGGAGAATGCGTTTCAGGCGCTCCCCCTTAAGTTGCAAAGTTTCTCCCCATAATTTTGCGTTTAGACCATGGAGCCGTCGTACCTGGGCGTTCGGCATCCGTGAGATGCAAATGAGATGAAGATCTGTCGCGATACGGACGCCACAAAATTACATACCACACGCTGGAAAGAACTTACATGGCAAAATGAGCACTGGCGGCTGGATCGATCCTCCAGATATCGGAAGCAGTACATCATCGGTTGTGTTTGACAGAAAAGGCCATAGGGTCTTAAGGGGGTTGAAAAAAATCGGAGCACTGCCGGGAACGATGTCGACTCGGAGCCCATCAGGATTTGGCATGCCTGCAGGGCCGTAGGAGTACAGCCACTACATAGATCAGCAAGCCTCGGATCTTTTGCTAGTAGGACTTTCCAAGATTGTCGGTTGGTGATCGCCTCCAGAAGGCAGAAGAGCAAAAGCCTAACGCGTGTGGCCGCAAACGGATTTCGAGGTCCGAGAGGGTCCGAGTCCAACCGACGCCAAAGCCACGTGTAGTGGCTGTGAAACTCCAAATATGGGCATTGGGCACTGTGTTCGAATTGAATAAATTGTAGAGGGAAGAAAAGGCGACCACGGAAAGAAATTGTTGCCCTGGTAAGACTTATTTAATTTGGATGAAGAACATTGTTCTTGACAGCAATTTATAGGTGCGAATTTCAGAAGTTCAGTTCAAGTTGAACGTTGAACGTTGAACCCACGTCGTCGTCATCTGGGCGGGGTCTGCCGAGACTGTTGAGTAACACCCAAAGCTCGCGTCGAGGAGCGAGGCTTTGTAAACGCATTTAAATTGTAACTTTACGGTCACCGCCGTTTCACTCCGAGTCAGATATGATGTACACATGTGTAACAACGCTGTCGAACACGGCGTTAACGTCGAGCCGCAATGCCTAGGCGCAAGGGTAAGTAGCTCACGTTATGAAGAGCACGCCGTCTGATTAAAAATCCAGGTCAGGACCTCCCGCCTGAATTTCTCTGGCTGCGATATCCAAAGGAAATGTTCCGCATTGTCGATATCCACGACGGTCATGTTCCGCCACCCTTCGATCGCGTTGAACACTTCCTTCCGGATGATAACCCGATCTGTCGTGCCGTGGATAACCAAAAGCGGCAGATCCGTTTCCCGTCCGGCCTTGAGCAGCCCCGCCTCGTCCTGTGTGCGGCCGAGCAGGCGCGTGGTAACCTCGCGCCGCCGAATGATGGAGTTGCCGAGACATGCGAGGTAGTAGGTGTACGGCAGGTCTGAGTGCGTGAGCTCCAGGAACGTGATAGCGGCTGTCTGGTACTCTTCGACGCTCGTCGCGTGCATCAAGGGAACGAGCGGCAGCAGGCAGGCCGGGCTTCCGACTTTCGCCAGGGTCGGCCCCATGTACGGCAAGGCGGCGGCGTAGATGATGCCCGCGATGTACGTGGGAGGCTTGAAGCTCAGCACATCGGTGATATACGTTCCTGAATCGAGGGTGAGACCAAGCTCGCCGGCTTATTTCGAGTTCAATGATGGCGTACCTCCGAGACTCCTATATATATGTGGTACGATCACAGAACACGAAAGATTAGATGAACGGCGCGCGTATCATCCCACAACAAATGGCCGATGCAATCCGAAAGAGTCGACGACGGCCTCAAAGTCTTCGGATAGACGCTTCGACTGCCAAGAGGCTTCGTCGATTGGTTTGGCGCTTCTTCCATGGCCGCGAATATCGTATCGCACCTCACCACCGCTGAGCCCATGTTTCCCACGAATCTATCGAACTGAACTCACCATGTAAAGATTGGCGATCCATTCTGGATCGGCAAAGATAGCGTCGAATGCCATCGAGCTCATGGAGAAACCATGGAGGAAGACGGCTGCGGGCTTCGAAGGATCGCCCACGGCTTCCGCATATATATCGGTGCCATCCACCGACTTGACGAGTCGTCCTTTTGACATTGCGGAGGAAAAGAGGGGATCCAGGCCACGCGGGGGCAATGAGACGACTATATATGCGCCTGCCCGCTGGTAGGCCTTCTTTGAGAACACTGATTAGCGGATGCCGGTATGGTTCGCCACTAGTGCCTCCGAAGGTTGCCCGACCCACACAGAATGCACGACGGGGCGGGAGTAACCCAATCCCATTGACAAGGCTTGCGCGACTCGCATCTTTTTCTACTCTGAATCTGCATTGGCTAGACTCGATGTATGCGCATTAACGCGTGGCGGTACAGGCGTATCAGCATTGATAGTTACCACAATGTGCTGTATTTGGCCGCGTGCAGGTGAGAGGAAATATGTTCACAGGCTAGAACCCAGCTGGGAGGACGGAAAACAAGAAAGGATAAGCCGCTGCATTCCACATGGTTGAAGGCGTTTCTAGAAAGAGAAAAGCAGAAGCAAGGAGAGTCACGGCAACGATCGGATTCGCCAGTTATGTACATGAAGGGTAGAAACTTTGGTAGAAACTTTGGTGTGCACCTTCGAGGGCTTCCAACGTCTGGACAGATAGAAAAGTTCGATGTTGGCACAGGCCATCATGCCATGACCCAAGACCGATGTAGCGACAGTGATGGATCTGAGAATGGTCTCCATTGAGAGACGCGTAGCTCCTCAAACAATGTGGTAAGGGCGATCCAGAAAGCCGAAGAAAAGTGAAACGTCGTGCAGGGGCCAATCTTCTTCGGATCGATCCGGAACTGGGGCGTTCTGCATGCCGAGCACTCAACTCCAGACACAGAATGGGGAGTATATAAAATTGTGCCCTATTGCATAGTGAGGCCCATTTGCATTTGTGGTTAGAGAGTGGTTCAGTAACAGAGACTCGAGATCGCTTTGGCCCAGGAGAAGATGCAACGGATCATAACTGATGAAGGCGATAAGACGATGTCCAGAAGCTTCGAGAAGTAAGAGGAAGTATGTACGAGGAAGTACGGCGTCGGACGTCGAGCGATGATGGAGTTTCGGAGCAGGCCTGTCGTCACGCGTGACGCGCCTTGCAGCTGAGAAAGAAGTCACGGGATGCTGTCAGCCTATCACGGGATGTTGCCGGGCTGCCTACAGCTGCTCGATGACATACTCTATGACGAGGAGTTCAACTTGCAAATTTCAGACAGGGTTAACGTCCTCGATCGCCTTGTGTGTTGTCTATGTCTCAGTTCAATCGCACTGAAACACACTATGAAACCTCAAACATTGCAATTTGTTGGGGCATATGCTGGCTCACGCATCGGTCCCATTGAAATCAAGCGTTATTTGAAAGGATCAACAGCGTTCACCCCGAGCATCCCCATGCAGTTGTGACGTTATTTGGGCATAATGAAGGCGACTCCACAAATCCCTATAAAAGGCGACGGACGGCTCTGGATTGAACCATTGAACGAAAACTCCCTCCACCACCCTCACGAACACCCCACCTTTTACCCACTCACGAACACTTCTAAATCATGGTTAGTTTGGTCTGCCGTTGACACCCTGTGCCGTGCGCTGAATATTGTTTCCAGGGTTCCATTTTCAGCGCAATCGGCCGCGGCATCAACGCTATCGTTAGCGCCATTGCGGGAGTTATCATGGCCATCGTTGGAGCCATTACCACCGTCAGTCTCCTCCCAGATACTTCATCTCGCAGCTGCTTACTCTCAGTTTCAGGTCATCGTAACAATATTCGATGTTATCATGGATATCATCTGCTGCAGATGTGGAAAACGGAGCCACGGATCTCGGAGGTCGCGCCGCAGAGGTGGAGCCATATGATGTGGAGCTTAGGCAACAGATTCTGCGCTTGTCTCTCGACCACGACGCGATACCCTAATACTCACGACGCTCTCCATGTTACCCGATTCAGAATCTTGACTTATCCATTTCTGAGACACGTCATATGTTAATTTGAGGAATTAGCTGAAGCAGCGAAGCTTTGGGCTCGATAGCTTACTTGTCTTTGGAATCGTCAGCGAAGTGAGTCAGAGTGAGCCCGAATTGGGAATAACATCATGATTGATCCGATCATTTGAACTCCACTAACGCAGTACTAGGATAGGGGCTAACTAGCAAATCTTATTAGTAGGAGTCTAAACCCGGTACTATGGCTGTCTGTGGTGAGTTTGAGGGGAAAATGCTGCGAGTTACCGGTAACACGGCGTGAGGGCGTCCGCATGGCTCAATTGCGCGGATTTTATGTTCGCTGAGGGTCAGAGAGCCATTTACATAAACTGGGCTCCGTCAAACCAGCTCTATTTTGCAAAGCTCCGTAGTACCAACAACACCTGATACTGGTTGCAATTTCCAAGGTTTGACTCGGAATGCACCCTAGGTTTATTCACAACATGCATCGTGAGTTATGATTGTCTAAGCACCAATCTAGTCGGCGGCAATGCCTCCTACCAGTGGCAAGTGCTGGCGATAATCGTTTTTTTTTGGGCCTGAGATTCAACGTTTCAGGGAAGATCCTGGCCGACTGTCCCCTCCACGCAGGAAATGTATAAAACTTACCCACATATCACGCTGTTGACGGCCAGTAGATTATCTTTGTGCAGGCGCATCGAGATTCAATTCAAAGTTCAAAGCCCAACGGGTTTTTTCTCTGCTGCAGTTTGAGCCTTGCATTGCCCACATTTGAACCACTCTCAAATGATGCTGAACCTCAGCCTCACGGAGGTGTCATTCCCAAGGGCCAAAGTGTCAGATGTCTGCCACTGTCAACAAAGTGTAATTTACTTGTTGCGAGCAATTCGTGAGACGTTCATTGGGTGAAAAGTTCGATGTTTGTTTTGGAGGGTGACTAGTACTTCCTGGCACCTCGTTCTTCTGGGCCGTGTCATTTACTGCAAAATTGATCCTCGTCAGAGAATGCCCTAGCCGGGCCGAGCCCACTTGTTAATTTTCCGCTTCCACGTGGCATCTCGATCTGGGAGTTCTGATGGCGGCAAGTTCGGCCGCATCAAATTGAACCGAGGGGTCGCCGACTTGCCGCAGTTGACGTGTCACACGTAGACGCGAATACGACGGAGGCAGATGCGAGTTGGATGCGAGCATGTTCTGTACATAGATTTGTTTTAAGGGATGTATGTAGTGTGGGGTGGCCATTAGCAGTATGAGGTGCAATTCCACTAGGAGGTAAGTACCATCGGAAGGGTGATGTGGCAGACTCGAGGATGACGACGTCGACGGTCGATGGGCACGATGGCTGGGGTACATCGGCGGCAGCAGGCCATTGAAATACTATGTATCTACTCCCGGACAGCCCCGTCCGATGTGCCAGATGACCACGACGAGCCCCAGGCATGGGGTAGATATATATATATATATATCCATGATGTGGTGTCCTGGTTGGCGAGGCGGGATGTTGTGGGGGGAGCTGCCGCCTGTGACGCCCGTGGGATGCGCCGCGACAGTGCCCGACACCTCGGAGCCGCGCGTACAGACCTACCCGCGGATTCGCAGGCGGAATTACGTGCGCGGCACGGGGCTCGGACAGCAGCGGTGCGAGGGCTGGTGCGGAACGCGATCTTGGTGGGTGGGAGTCGGGTGCGCTCATGTGTACGAGCGCAGCAACGAGGACGTGTGAGGGGCGGCGGTCGCGCGTGCGGGCTCATGCGGCATACGTCGAGGGAGGGAACGCCGCGGGCGCGAGGATCGCCATGCAGTACGCAACGGCCGCGACGTGCGAGATCTCGCCGAAGTCGTCCGCCGTGCTCGTATCGTTGAGGTCGTTGCGCAGCAGCCCATTGCCATGGGCGCACTACGCGCGCCGTTGACGAGCTCCTTGACTATGTCGAGGGAGGGAGCACCATGCGGGACGCGACGGACGCGAGGATGTCCGAGATCCCGCCAAAGCCGTGCACAGCGCTCATCTCATTCCGTAGCTGCGCAGCAGGTCATCGTTCATGGGCGCGGGAACTCGCTCGCGCGAATCAGCGCCCGACGGCGGGCGGACGGATGCGCTAGTGGGAACGGGGACAAGCTTGCGCCGGACTCGCAGCGCGCGCGTATTTGCGCCGGTGTTGGGGGATTGGGCGTGCGGGGACGTCTTGGGCGGGGCATTGTGGCTCGGGAGCTGCACCACGCGGGCGCGGGGACTGCGAGTTAAAGCCTACGGCGAGCGGACGCGCCGGCGGGGATGGGGACGGGGGTACGCGCTGCTGCAGACTCACAGCGCGCGCGTGTTTGCGCTGGTGCCGAGGGACTTGAGGGTAAAAGGGCATCTTGTCGGTGCTCGCGAGCTCGGCAGGAAATGACATCTCGGCGGCGGGCGGGTGGATGTGTCCGCGGGGATGGGTCGCCGCCGCAGACTTGTAGCGAGCGGCAGGGCGGGCGGCGTTGGTGAACGAGCGCGCGGCTTGCGCGTCGGCGGGTCTGCGAGCGCGGGTGGTGCGAGTAAGGTTCATATTTGTGTTCGCGCCATTGAGCGGGGCGCCGGGGCTTGAGGACGCCACGTCACGACGCCGAGCCGCGCGCGCACACCAAACCGTGGAGTCGCGGGCGGGGCTGCGTGCACGGCACGAGGACGAAGGGGGTGCGCGTGGGGTGTGGATGCGGGATGCGATGTGGTGGAGACTGGGACGCCGCATGGCTGGTGTGGTGGGAGGGAAGAGGGAAGAGGACGGCGAATACGTTGGTCAGCCGCCGTCACACTTGTCCGGCGGTTTCGGCAGCCTCTGAAAGGGACTCGGATGTGCCGCTTCGCCGCCATCAGAACCCCCAGATCGAGATGCCACGTGGAGGCGAAAGTTCAGGAGTGGCCGAGCCCCGGATTGCCTCTGTCACTGCGTGACGCCAGTCACAACTTGAACGGCTTTCGACTTCGGACTTGACCACTGCCACGTCGACGGTCTCCCGCTCCAGCTCCACTTGCGCTGAGGACGCATAAAGGGTACGGAACAGACATGGACGTGATCCTACTTAAACTGCGGGCTAGGTTGTGTGCCCGGTGGGAATCATGATGCCAGTCGCGTCGTCGGGGTCTGCGGTGAACCGCGTTCCGTTTGAGATCTGGCTTCAAGTGAAGAACCTAGTTAGGACCGCAGAGTCAAACGAGTGGTACAGCGTCAATCGCGCCTGGTTCGAGATCGTGATGAATGCGCGATACCGTGTGCTCGACGTTGCCGATGTCGTCGGCGACGAGGTGAAGTTGCGGCGATTGTCTCTTCTCAAGTAAGTGGCTTCTTGAATGCTTATAGATATCTTTGAGCGCTTCCCAGAGACCCTGGGATGGCGAAACGCGTCCGAAGCCTGTCCATTTCTGGGTTTGTGCTGCAGAATTCTCTCCTTTCCAACATCATGGGCCACTGGATTAAATTTCCGATGGACAGGAACACGTTAGCAATCTTGAACCGGCGGCTTGAAGCCCTCGACTCTGCAAGTGTCCTCGATGCCCAGGCTCGCCTCGTCTCGGAAGTCCTCTCCGGGTTGAGTTGTGTCTCGGAGTACTCCGTCAAATGGGACTATCGTGAGGGCACTCAAGCAGGGGAAATCGTTCACTCTGCACTCCAGGCCGCAATCCTCGATGCCGCTTGGTCAACGTTTGGCGCGAACTTGAAGAAACTCACCGTCTCTGTGCGACCTGAACGATTCAACGTCGTCCTCTCATCTGAGGTGCAGCTTGCCCTGCTAGAGGACCTCCAGCTCGAGCTGCTACAGGTCTCCGGCGGCGCGCAAGCGCTGGGGATCCATGATCTGTTCCCGGACTACGTCGTCTCGTTCTTCGCGCGCGCGAATCCGCATCTGGAAACGCTGTCCATCCAGTCCTCGTCCAACCTCGACCTTTCGTGCCTTTTTCACTGCCTCCCACCCTTCAAGCACATTCGCCGGCTCCTGCTCCACATCTTCCTCGACCACGACGTGCTCTCCGATGCATCTGGGCTCGGGTCATTCTTTGCGCACTCTGCGCAACGCCTCCGCCACCTCTCGCTCTCCCTCTACCACGCCGCAGTCTCCGCCGCAGAGCGCATTCTCCCGACGCTTGCGATGACGCGCGCGTTCGCGCCCTGCCTGGAGACGCTCGAGGTCAATTTTGGCATGCCACATCCGGTGCTCGAGCAGACTCTCCTGCGCGAGTTGCACGACGTCTTCAGGGGCACGCGCGGCACGCTGCACACGCTTGTCCTGGAGGGCATCGCGCTGAGCTACACAGATCTACAGGCCCTCGTCGCTGCGTTTGCAGACCGCGAGGTAGGCGACACGCTGCAGCGCGTCACCCTCAGCACCCTCACATTGACCGCGTGGCACATCGACGCTCTCGCGATGCAACTGCCTCGGATCAGCACGCTCGGGATCATCTTCACGCACCTCAGTCTCTACCCTGACGGGCCTCCCGAGGCCGAGAACGATGTGCGTGGGGCTGTAAAAATTGGTGCGGTACTCATTCTTTGTAGTGCCGAGCGTTTTTTGAAATGGATCTCCGGAACCGGGAGTATCCTCACTGGGAGCTGCGGGACATCTCGATCTGGCACCGCAGCAGGAGCGTGGACACGAGCCGGTGGGACCTCGTTAAGCACTGCTCGGCGTGCATCCCGACCATCTCACACTTCTTCGGCCAGCCTCTTCCTGAGAATGCACAGACTCGAGCAACGTCCAGAGTGCTCGATGCGCTGCCGCAGGCATAGTAGGCACGCTGGAAGTAGGACGTCTTCGACGCTAAGCTCTGAATTTACCCAACGAACTATTCCGCAAACGTATACACGATTCCCCCCCCGATATGTGATGCCTCTTCTTGGTACAACTCGTCCTTGACAGTGGACACCTCTATGTTCGACCTGGCCACAGTATAATCCGACCCCCCGCGTCGCGCGATGCTCGGTTCAACTCGCTCTACTTATTTTTACTCAAGCTACGTGAAATCTCAATCATGATAAATTAAGCTGCTACAGGGTCATGCGAGAATTTCCTGGAGTACTGAGATTGTGTTCGAGTAACACGATAAACACATGCGTATGTTGCGCGATGCACACGACGAGAGCATTATGACCTGACTCCACAGGCCAGTATGAACAAGGTTGTTGCCGGAGAAATTCACTCATACTTACAGTGAGATTCGGCTCAGAATCGTCAGATCGGTCAAATCAACGCGAAGTTCCAAGAAAACCCTTTATCGATTCCGGTTTACATGTGTAAAGGTTTGCTTAGGTGGTCTTTCATCACACCAAGAATTCATTCTACCTTCACAATTACATCTCACATGGCAGGGGTCTGCCTCCAGTATGCGAAGTCAGCAGGGGAAATGCTCGGCTTTCCATTGCCCGTGTTGTACACGCCGAACGCTGCTCCTTTGAAGAAGAAACCTCTGCAGCTGATGAATGTCTGGCATCGCATCGCGGAAGTCCACGCACCCAACGGGAGGTACCGATAATAGACTCGAATCGATGACGATGGGGAAAACGAACTTCCCGCTTCTTCCTTCCGCGTATCCTAACGAATAGGAAGTCGCATTCCCAATGATTCTGAGTCTAACTGGGCCCGAGGCGCTGATCAGGTGGTACGCTACCTGGGATTCAAACGTCAGTTGGTCATGGCGAGTTAAGCATGGTTAGTACCGTTGTAATCGTGCTGTTGGTGAAGACAAGGGGCCACGGTCCGACTTGAGCAGCCTGGACGTTCGTTCTGGTGATGATTCGCCTTCCACCGACTCCGTCACCTATTACTCCGATACCGTTGTGCAGGAGGTCGCTATAGAATATCGTGATGCCCGCCTCTGTCAGATTGGTAGGGGCAGAAAAGTCGAGCTCCGTTTCGAAAGTCTCTTCGTAGCTGGTTTGTTTGCGAAGGATAAGCGCTGGACTATCCCTGTCCCCCAGCGCAAAGGCATTGGCATACAGTCGCAGATACCCCGGACGCGAAGTGAGAGAATAGAATGCTTTAGACGGCGTACGCAGGAAATAAAACGCGAGATCGAGGGTGTGGGAAGTGAATTCATTGAAGTATGCAACCAAGGGTGATTTGTCCTTGAGGATTCCAACAAGATGCTCGCTGAGAGGATTTCCACCGTTTAAAACGGGCCAACCATCCTCCCATGTGACAGGAAAGAGAAAGGTTTCGCGGCCTGGAATGGCGGAATAATTTGAATGATAACCAAGTCAACGCTAGTCAACTTGAAACCCACCTAGTTGTTGGTGATTGAAGTCGCCGTTCTGAGGCCGTACCCCTAAGGCCACGCCCCACCAAGATCCATCTCGTGCTTGGACGATGTCAGCGTGTCCTGTGTCCTGAACCGACAAAGACAGGTCGGCGCCGTTGAATAGAATTGGGTTTTTTGGATTGTTTTCCCAGGGGCCCGACGGCGATGGTCCACGTTGAATTGTCGAGCGATGACCAGGGCCGGAACCGCCTTTTCCATAAATCAATGAGCATTGAGGTCTAAGATGGTGGAAACCAGAATCACCTTCAGCGATGAGTAGATAGTACGTTGAATTGATGAAATAGATATGAGGGCCTTCTGGTCTGGCACTCGAATTGTCGGGAAGAGTGCCCTGGAAAATCACTTGCGCCTCGGTCAAGGACGTCCCCGTAGCAAGATCAATCTTGTTTTGGTAGATGCCTTTATTCCGTCAAATCAGCTTCATGTATGTATCAGAGGGGGGATCACAGATCCATACTGTATATCTTATCAACTGCGTTGTTGATGCCTGACCATGTGCTATAGACCTGAAGAGAATTAGTCTGCGGGAAGAACAGAAAAAGAACCAACGTCGCCATTTGTGTCCCAAAATATGTCCGGATCGTAACCGAGAGCGTCTATAGACATCGTCAAAATGAACCCACAATAGATCTGAGAGATATTACTATACCAAAATAGACAGGATCGCTCCAGCTGTTGGCGAAGATGTCTTCGGTTGTTACGTAGAACGACCTCGGAAACAGTCGATATTCAGCTACAAAAGAATGAACATCGGAACCTCAGGCTAGAGCTGGAAGATCCTTACCCGTATACGCATATCTCGCTGTTGTCAGTAAGTAGAACTTCTTCGTGCGGGCATGATATCTTAATGTCGGAGCCCATATTCCTGGGACGTAAAGCTCAATGCGGGGCTTGCAGTTCGGGAAAGCACGCACCCGCATCTGACGGAGTCCCCAATAAACTCAACTGCGACGCTCGGTTCAAACCATGTCCGATTAACTCCCAGGTCACCAAATCTAAGCGGGGACTCAGAAATCGCGGTAGGAATTCCTGATGCCGATCGTCACCTTTGCTGTGGTAGATAGGATGTCCCGGAAAGTACTCGAAAGTGGACGTTGCGATGAAATAATCCGATCCGACGCGCACGATGCTGGGATCAGGGTTCCATCCAGGAAGTATCGGATTCAGAAGTCCGAAGGCTCGAACTAGAAGAGGTTTATAGTACATTCACGGTTGGTTCGAGGTCATTGGAGTGCACCGGCGTAGTTACCAGATAGGAAGGCAAGGATATAGCCAACGAAGGAGACCCGCATGTTGGTCAGAGTTCCCACAGCCGCGGAAAATGATCAAGGCCTCTGGAGTTACAGTGGCCGCATCCTAAATCCAGATCTTCTTCTTATACAGAATGCCCATCACATCTCTGCAGGCACGGAGGCAGAGTCGGAGACGGCGCCCTCGTCAGCTGAACGATAATTGACAAGCGGGTTGAAGCGGCGGGCCGGCGTGACACGGTGGCCATGCGCGGCCGAGGTTCAAGAAACAGTCCAGGGAGCACCAGAGAAGGCCCCCGGTCACTACCGTATAACTTTGTCCGCCTTTTGGTGAAAAAATCTGCTGTTTTACCCTCGGAAAATCACCGTCTGGCCGCTGATTTACCCTATTTCGGACAAGGTTACCCCCCAAAATCGCAATTTTTTTCTCCAGGGTCCGTTTTGGGGCTCCGGGGCCGCTCCAAGCATCACTTTTTACATCAGATATCTATGTTGTTATGATTTTGACAGCGCGGGGGACACCGCTGCCGGATGTTTTGCGACTTTCCGCCCATACTGAGTCCAAAATTTTTCTCGCGCTGCGCGCGTTTTACCCTACGTCGGACAGAGATTGACCGTTTCCAGGCTGATTTACCCTATCTCACGGACAAGGATAGGGCCCTTTTTGGAGGCCTGATTTACCCTAGCCCGGACAGAGTTATACCTTAGTGACCGGGGGCCTACCAGAGAAGTGCAGCAGAGTTGAGGCTTCCCCCATCCATACCTTGGAAGTTTGTAGTGGGATCTTGGAAGTCTAATGAAAAGAGCGTGGGATTTTAGCGATGGGCAGCAGCACTGCCACATGTCGAACAAATCTATGAGTCGTCTGCTCTCTAATTACAGACAAGATAACGGCAACATATGAAAGATACGCCTCAAGACACTTTCCCCTCTTCGCTTGATTCTCCGAAATGACTTTGTGAGACGGAACTGTGCCCGGGAAATAAGATTGGCTAGTACAGAGGTCAAGAAAGGACATCGAAAAGTATACGAGGATTGGACTTACGAATGGCAGTCTTTTTGACGGCCTTCGAGTCATCTTGAAAACCAAAGTGTGTCACAAGGGAACGTCGCGGGAGGAGTGAAGGATTTACCTGCTAGCATTTCATCACGTCCTCCAGCGGCACTTGCCCGTTGTTTCGACATCCTCTGCAGTCTGCAAAGTCGAGATCAGCTTGAATCGGTTAGTTGCGAGCGCTCTGACGCACTGTGTGAGCAGCTCCAGCTCCATGAAGAACTCGCTCGGGTCGTTGACGACAGGCACATCCCGCAAGTCGTACGAAACATTGATGATGGGGAGCGATGACGGGTCCTCTGCTGGCTCCGTCAACAGGAGTCCCAGAAACGCCTGTGCTGAATCCAGATCAGGGCCGGAGGCGACGTCCTCCGCGCTAGAGTTCCGACTCTCATCCAAGCACGCGTCGCACGCGCAAGGAGATTCGCCAGGATGCGCCCGCTCGTACATCTTCTCGATGAGCTCGCCTTGGGGAACCCCAGGGAATTGGCAGCGGTAGAAAATCTGCCTGGGAAAGTCCGGTGCGACGAACGGGTCCCTGTCAAAGCCCCAGTCCTTCGTTTCCTGGATGATGTGTTGCGGGGCCGGAGGGAGGCGCGGCAGTCCCGCAGCATGTGCCTCGCGAGCGGCTTGGGATCGCGCCCGATCGATTTGCAACATCCCGCGGTAGAGGCTGCATTCTGTCTGGTCGTAATTCCATGGCGCCGGAGCAGTTGTCCACGCCCTGCGCGCACGGACTGTGACCACAGCAGAGAAGCTGTGATAGCAGTCTGCCCAAGGCAACGGATGGGACGGAGGGAGGGGGACGCGGCCAAGGGGGTGGGGAAGAGTGCTTGGCGCAACGGGCACAGACATGCTCGACTCGTGGAACTTTTCGGGAAGATCCTGGGGAGGACCTGGGGCCAGAAGATGAAGCCGGAGCTGCCGGTACGCGGTGTGCGACAGCATCCAGCCCGGACACTTGATTCCTCATGTCAGCTCAGGCTGACAACTTCGAGACAACTCACATCTGTTACGAGAGCGACATATTTCTTGCTTGCCATGAGCTGGCAGCATAGGGTCAGCTCCGGGTCGTTGAGACTCTCAACGGTGGCCACGAGATCGATAGAAAACACGATATAGGTATCGCGCTCGGGGAACGGCAGAAGCTCGTCGGAGAAGGCTTGCAGTTTGGAGGGACAAGGCATGAGGGAAAGACGTTGATAGAACAGTTCGCCATAGCCATTAAGTACAACAAAAGCGCTTGGACCTGGTAGTTGCGGAGATATCACCTCTTTGTTCGCGCTTTGGTCGAGGTTAAGGTCAAAGCTTAATCGAAGCACTGCCACGGATCCAGGCAGATCCAAACAAAGACAACTTTTGAATCAAGCCTGCGCAGTGCGTTTTGACCTCAGAGCTCGCCAATATGTCAAGTCCCGACACCACAGCTTCAAGAAGACGGTTTCTCTTTTTCACAGCGGAAAAAATGGCGCTGCTGCAGGTCCCTTCAGGATCGGTCAGTAAGACTCAGTATGGCCAGCTCGCTCGACTAAGTACTAGAATTTGGCAGACTCCGAGACTCGCGCTTTGGCTCACCGATGACTGATATCTGGCTTTGACCTGCTGCATTTGCGCTTGGGGTCCTACTTAAAATGGGCGTGCTCTACTCCTTTGGACCCATCCCACCATGACTCCCTGGCAATGCTCGATCTGCAGCGACAGAAGCACTCGTCGGAGTCCCGATAAAAACCGCCGCCAGGCTGACAAGTCCAGACGTGTCCAACATGGCGATGTTGTCCGTGCAGAGCACACATCGATGGCGCTTCCCATGCTGCGACACATGGAAGCTCTTGGGATCCTCCGTGGCGAAGCGCTGGCTCAGTTCAACAAATTGAACAATCCAGAATCCCAGTGCGGGAAAACTCGACCATGTATCGTCGTTCCATCCCCCGACGACGCAGAATCTGCTCAGAAACCCTGCTTCCGGGTCTGCCTCATGGGCACGCTAGATAAAACCCTTCCGGAAGACCTGCAACGCGTCTACCAGGAGTTCGCCATTCCCATTTATCCCAATCTTGGCAATCCACGATCACACACCTATCACATTCACACTTATCCAGAGTGGAGTGAGGAATCTGGCTGGGTTATCCCGATACCCATGGAACCCAAAACTATGAAAAGCCTGACGCCCCGAGCGCGATGGAGTCGATCTGTCGAAAATCCCAATGGCTATCGTTTGGCGAACGAATTGTTTGACTTCTTCCAAATTATCTGCGAGCGAAAAACCAAGAAGTTCATGCGCAGTATTGAAGTATCTTCTCACGCTACTCAATTTATCAATGACCTACTATGGGTATGGTTCTGTCCCTTCAATTCGTTCCGATCCTCATGGACGTACTAGCCACCCAACCCGCACAAGAAGAGTATTCAAGCGGCTCTGGATTCGAACCCAAATTCGAACTCAATGTTTTGTAAGAATGACGAACAGTCATTCAGGACAAATCAAAGGCCACGCTCAAGGATTTGCCGCAGGGCGATTCGACAGTGCCATTCGGGGCTGTTTCAACCTCCCCAGTGTATGTGCACTTTACTACCATTTCCAGACTTTCGCTGATTCAAAGGGCTCTCCAGCTATCACTTGCAAATGATGGGCTTCCTTCCTCTATCTCATATGACTTATGTATGCACATAATTATGCAGATTATGCCAACCACTTTATTTATGATCGTTAAATCATTGATTTTCCGAAGCGATACCTCTGGGACATGCAAGCCTGAAGCGGGTCAAAAGTTGCCAGCTGACGGCGTTCGCATCTGAATTCGATCCTTGAGCGCTGAGTCGTAAGTACAAGTCAGATGGCTGAATTAGGGATATTACAACTATACCAATGTCCTATACTAAAATCACAACTTAACTCCGACGCCTCGCGGGTTCGAGTGCCGCAGTAATAGGACAATGCTCGCCGGCGTCATGCCTTCCATTCGCTTGGCTGCACCCTAGAACAACGTCAGCTCATTTTCAAATGAGCGACAGGAGGAGCGCCGCTTACAAGCGTCGCCGGCCGAACGAGTTGCAAGCGTTCCCGAATCTCAGAGCTCAGGCCTTCAACCGCCTTGTAATCGAGGCGGGGATCCAGCACAAGGGTCTCGTCCTTCATAAAGTCCTTGAGGTCGGCCTCCTGCCGCGCCACAAATGGAATGTATGTTCCTGCGCAGGCTAACAGTCAGGGACGGTCAGGATCCTGTCGGTTTTCCTACCGTCGATTCGGACTCGAGTCAGCGTCCGCAAGTCGATGGCGGACAGCGCGGGAATAGCCGATCGGAGATCCGATTCTTTCAGAGTTGGGTACCGCAGCATATGGTAAGCACTGTACGAAGGTAAGGGTTGATGGTTGAAAGGAGCGGTGAACGTGCCTGCGTACGATCCCATCGAGTTTGACGCTGAAGCCAAGGGAATTCCAGGCCTGGACATCCATAAAGGATGACGCAAAACAGCCCAGAAAAAACTCACCTGGGGGCTCATGGAGACGGAATGCAGAAGTTTGGCCGCTCCCGCGATCTTCGCCCGAGTCTCCTCCAACTCGGCCCACCGTCGGTCAGATACAACACCCACGCGCCGACCTGGACAAAGATATATACAAGTTCGGTGAGGAGCGTCGGCACATACCCAGCTCCGTCAACCGCAGATCAGCATTATCGCTCCGGAGGGTCATGCGATACTCGGAGCGCGACGTGAACATCCGGTCTCGAATCGGAGGTGAGATATAGAAAATACACGAGATGCTGCCTCACAAGGCTCCTCGGCGCCTTTGACGATCAGGTCGTCGATCATCACACCCGTATATCCGTCTGCTCGCGTTATGATCAATGGGGGACGATCATGAGCAGCCAGCCCTGCATTTATGCCGGCAACAATCCCTTGCGCAGCCGCTTCCTCGTAGCCGGTCGTACCTTGACAAAGGATCAGCAGGTCGAACACGGGAATATGATAAAAATCGAACCATTGATTTGCCCGGCGAGAAAAAGACCCTGAAGAATTATTTCAGGGGTATAATCAGGGCACGCACGGCGTAATCCACGATACCTTGATGCGTTTGGTCTCCAACGTTGCTGCAAATCCAGTGAGCGGACGTGCGGTAAGATTCGAACCGCACCCACAGGTCAACTCCCTCGGATCGACGTAATCATATTCGACGCCATAGGCAGGCCGTACCATCTTCACGTTCTCTAGCCCTGGGATCGTACGGAGCATGGGCTCCTGGAGTTCTTCTGGCATGCTGCAGGAGATTCCATTGGGATAAATCACGTCTGCCGCCGCGTCAGAGGTCCAACAGCCTGCGACAAATGAGAAATCCAACCTGAATCATAACCTTCAGGCTCGAGCCAGATGTTATGGCTGTCTTTATCGAAGCGGAGAATTTTCGCCTCTAGCGAGGGGCAGTACCTCGGGCCTGGTCGACTCAGTTACCGCGATAGAGTCGATGCGGAAAGTCGCACCTTTTTTCGTTTCTTGGATGTGGCAGCTGAGGTGGATGTTGTCCTTGACCATTTGGTGCGTGGCAGGCGTCGTGGCCGTCTGAAAGCACGAGATCTGAGTGGCCTAGTGATCGTAGGATTTAGTTGCTGTGATTGACATTGGAGCATAAAATACACTTGCAGCATTATCCACCGAGGTATTCAGGTAGCTGAAAGGCAGCGGATCGACATCGCCGACCTGTTCCGCCAAGCCTGTGAAATTGATGGTCGTTTTATCGAGTCTGGCCGGCGTCCCCGTCTGGAGTCTCCCCAGCTTGAAGCCCGCCGAGTTGAGAGAGGCGGAGAGCCCAACTGAAGGCGCCTCGTTCAACCTTCCAGCTGGGAACCGCTTGAGACCTACGATCCTCAGAAACACGCCGGCATAAGCTTAGTGGATTCGTCACCAATATGAATTTCCCCCGAAAGGAATGTCCCAGTGCAGACGACAACCTGAGAACACCCGATAATTTCGCCAGACTCTGCGGTGAGTGGTAAGCCATGCGTCCATATCATGCGAAGTGGCCATACCCAGCTTGACTCCGGATACCTTTCCCCACTGGTTTGGGGCCAGCGGCTGAGAATGGTCGAACACCAGATCGAACACGCTCCCGGCGCGGACGTCGAGGTTAGGCTGCTCGGCGATAGCCCGTTGCATGTGCCGCTTGTATATTTTCCTGTCTATCTGTGCCCGCGGGCCCTAAGACAAGCTTCAGGCCGGTACTCTGACGCCTATTGTCAACGCACCCAGACAGCGGCACCTCGAGAGCGATTCAGCATGGTGAATTGGATACCGGCCTTGTCTGTAGAGAGGGTTGAGCAAGATATTGGGAAGACGCTGTCTGAGATAGGCGCACCGGCCACATGTCCCATAAGACCGTCGAGCGCGTCGACCTCGCGCACTAACGTGCCCTTCCCAACTCCTCCAATTGACGGATTGCACGAAAGCTCGCCAATCGTGTCGATATTCTGCGTCAACAAAAGAGTGCGGGCGCCACTTCGCGCAGACCCCGCCGCCGCCTCGCAGCCTGCGTGGCCTCCTCCGATGATGCACACTAAATCCAGTCGAGTCGATCAGAGAAGGCCCGGAACATTCCCTAGGCTGCGGAGCGCGCACCATCGTACTGCGCAGGGGGAGGCTCGGATGCGCTCACTGACAGGAATCTCTTCGAAGACGCGCGAATCGTCCGCCAGCAGGACCGACTCAGCATACAAGGTGGTCGAGTCCAGAAAAAGCGATGCGCTTACTAAGCATTATCCGACTCACTTTTCATGAAAGGTAATGGCCGGCAAGCGGCGGGGCACAAACAGGGAGAAATGACAGAGTTGTTTTTGATAATCGTAGTAGTACAGTTAAGAGCACGTAGGAAAGAGAACATCGTATCGAGTATTTCTGTTATCATTCAAAGCTGATTAGCATTACTTATTTGACTTCTGTGGATCTTGTCAAGTCGTATTCGTATCGTCGTCACTCTGTTCGCGATCGTCCTCACGCCGCTCGCGATCTTTGCCTTTTATGCGTCTGGGGTCAGGCTCGTCGGGCTCAGAGCTTGCTGTCTTCTCGCGATCGTCCTCATGCCGTTCGCGATCTTTGCCTCTGATGCGTTTGGGGTTAGGCTCGTTGGGTTCAGAGCTCGCTGTGCGTTTCTTGTTCTTGTCTGATAGTTTATTTAAGCAAATTAAGTACATATTGATTAAAAGGCGGAGAGTTACCGTCGACGGGTTTGGAAAAGTTTGAAGGACCGGGTAAGGAGATCGGTGCAGTGAACAGTTTGACAGAGAGCTGCTCTTGTGCATGGATTGCGTCGGGCGACATCGCCGGAGGACGGTACGGTTTATTGGCTTTTTTGTATGGACTCGGTGGCTGGGTCGGAGGAGGGCGCAAAATGACGATCTGCTCAATTTCGCCTATGCCAAGACTGAGATGAGAATGTAGATGAGGACAGGGTATGTTACGGAACCATTGAATGAATCATCATTTCGAAAGGAAAAGTGTTTGATTTTGAACGAACACTCAACTATCGCACCCTTCAGTTTATTCGCAATTTCAAGCGGCTCGATACGGGAGTTGTCTGTGTCGAAGACGATGAAGTCCCGGATGGAGTGGGATTTACTGATGGATTCCAACTCTGAGCGAGCGTCAGTTTTGACCGGCCAAGTATGGATGTCGATTTCTGGCGGAGACAATTCAAGTGAGTAGGGAATTCGGAGGAGAGAGGAATATGTAGACCTGCGTCGGGGACCTGCGAATAGTTTTGTCTGGTACTCAATATATGGGAGAAGTAAGACTAACCTTGGGTTGGAAAACAGGGGTCGCAAAGCGGATTGCATCATCGGAGCCGTCTTCAACAATGAGCCACTTGTTATTGCCTGACTTGGAAATCGAGGTTTGAGTTTTCTTGAGTGCGGTTATAGATACAGGGAAATCAAGAGCGAAGGTAGGGTCATTGACTGTGTATATAATTAAAACGATATATGGAGAATGAAATGCACGTACCGGGTTTCGAGATCATGAAAGTATACTTGGCCTCATCGAGTGTTTTGCCATACTGCGACTTGGGATTCCAGTTGCCTGTGGGAGAGAGCCAGAGGCTGGACTCTGATACGACACCGATGGTAATGAGGATGGCATCAGGCGGCGCCGGGGCGTCGGGGTCAATGGGGCCCGGGACAATCAACTTCAGGATGTGGCCTTTCCCAACCTTGGCAAATGAGAAGGACGAGGGGAAGAGAGAGCTTGCAGTGTATTCTTTGGTACGGAGTAGACGGTCGCGGTGGAAAGGGGAGCTGAATGGCATGATGAAGGTAGATTGGGAGAAGTAATTGAAGACGCAACGATATAAAGGCAGACCGCGGACACGAGGCACCGCAGGAGGAACGGAGGGAAGGCTGCGGACGGAGCAAAACAATTGCGTCTGATTGATGTTCGAGGAAGTAGGACTTAAAGTGTGTTGACGGAGAGAGTAAATATATACAGGGCTGAAGAGGGAAGGAAGATCCACTATCAAAGACGACAGCTGATCAGTTAAAAAACTAAACTTTGATTAATGGATGCATGAGCGATAGAAGAAAGGATCGATTTGATTTGAAGGTACAAAGTAGACAGCACAAAATCGAATTACAGGGCGTTGTCGGGATCGAGGGGGCTTTCGGTATTAGTGAGATGCAGACGGGCTCGAGGGGCATCTTCTGTTTGACGGGGGACAATGTCTGACACAACAATTAGCACGAGCAAGACTTGCAGGGTCGGAAAGCGAACGGATGTAGTTCCAAAGCCATAAGAGTTGGAATTGAGGTGGAGACATTGAAGAGGGAGGAACAGGAGGGACTAGGAGAGGTGAGAGACAAGAGGATGCCATGCAATTGGACGCACGAGTGAAACTGAAGTGGCGGGAGCCTCTGAGTTGATATTCAACGACCACTAGATATATGAACTTGAAGATGAATGGAAAGGTAGGGTAACCGGTATTGGATGGCGTACCCAGCGTCAGACGCGGCCTGTCCTGGTTGTTGGGCTGGTCGTTAGTACTCATCGACGGGAACTGAAGTGATTGACAAGGGAGTTCGAGGGTTTTGCGATATTTTGAGGCTTTGTTATAGTAGCGGCTTTACAGTGCACTGGAATTAGACTTTGGGCGAGATCTTGTGGTCTCACGGATAGACGCGTCGAAGTCCACAGGCATGGATTTCTAGTTCGAGCCAGTGCATAATATCTCTGCCCTGTCGCATGATCGTCTGCGCGCGATCCGCGGCGCATGTAGTCGCATTTCCCAGGTCGACGCTGTTTGTTGCAAACCTTCACCGCCGTGCGCTGCCGGCGCCATGTGATTTCTGTGGCATCTCCTGCCTTACTGCTTCAACGACACGTATCTGCTCACCGCTCGTCGGCGCGGCCTCTGCCTCTAGAGTTGTGTATTGGAGGCGCGGACCTCGTCTGATTAGCGATGTAGGTGTGCAGCTCCCAGCCGCCGTGCATACCGCCTCGGCCGTCTCCGCCTCGCGTGATGTCCCCGGCATCGTGCCTCTTGCCTGCGCACCCATCACGCATCCGTCTTCATCTGCTCGCTGCCCATTGTAACTCCCGCGCAAACTGTATCTGACTTCTAGAGCAGCGGCGCTGAACTCACTCTGTACCACTTTGCGCGAGGGGCGCAGGACGCTCTGTGGCTCCTTTGAGCGCCGGCTGCCAAAGAGGAGGCAAATCCATGGTGCGCTATAGACCATAGAGCGTTGCGGCTCTTCGAATGGGACCCAAGTCATCCGGCGTAGCAAACTATAGAGTCGCTACAAAGCTGAATTCGGGTGCGCCATCGCGCCACCTCGTGTGAGGGGAGCGCGCGACTCGTCGAGCGGGACGCAAGCCGGCAGGGTGTCGAGAGCTGCAGAATCGTTTGACACTCGTCAGTAAGTAGAGAAAATAGAGAAAATGTTATCGGATAGCGCACCAACTGAGCTGTAAGATTGGATTGAGGCGGTAGAGTCCTCGATGATAGAGAGCTTTGCGGGGAGTCCTTTGCAAGGATTGCACGGAGTGTCGACTGATCGCGTACAATTTCCATTCATATGAGCCTGCAAGTGTGGATCAGTCGGGGCGAGAGATTCGGGGTTTACATATCAGTAAGAGATAATCTGGGGTAAACCACGGAGAGTCCTGGTGAGCGCTCGTACCGAAATCAAGCCGACTGAGATCCTGAGCGCCACTATTATATTGGTGCTTGTGGAACAAGTAGGCGACGTCCTTGGATATTATATTGACAGCGTTGAGGGGGGCTCTGTACAAACAAACAGGCACGAGAGCAATATCGATCCAGAAGGGATTCTCATGCAGACCCGCTTCAAGATAACAAGTCAAAGGCAAAGAATATAAACTGACCAAGGCTTACTTTCGGCATTTATTAAATTACCTGCGTGTTGCGCACACCAAGGATGAGAATAGCTTTCATAATCAACAACGACAAACTTGTGTCTTGTCATCACATTCGTCGCACCCAAGAGCTCTGTGGCATGAATGGACAATGGGTTGGCCTTTTCGTTTCTGCTGCGCCGCTTTCATCTCAGCAACCGTTAGCAGTGTCACCGCGCCAAGTCAAATGAATACGATGGTTCTCCATTTCAAGTTGCAACAGTAACCTCAACCATCAGCTCTTGAATATTGCTAGGATTGCCTTGTCCCGGCACTGGAAAAGGTCGGGGTAAGGGAGTTTGATGCAATATATAGAGACTGGTGGAGCAGGAGCTGTAAAAGTTTCAGTGTTCCAGCAGGCTTTCCGAGGTCAGCACTATCCTTCTTTGCGCAGAATGATTGGCTAATCGTACCATAGTCGTATCATTGCCGGGATACCTGGTGGTATTCATGAGGGTGGGAGCTGGATTGTGCTCCGAGCGCGACGTTCGATGCGCTAGGGACAACTCAGATGTTGTCGTCGCATGCGCCGTACGTCGCGCAGAGTCGAGCTATCGCGCAGGTACCACACACCAATTATCTGCCGGCCTCTTTCCGCTGCTGGACACAAGAACTCAGGTGCATCGCGCTCGCGCCTCTCGTCTTTCCAAGCTCCACTTTTCGCAAATTTGCGACGTGTCTGCGACAACTGCTCGAATTGGAAGCTGCGCGCCCTCGACGCTTGGAAGCGGCGCGCCCTCGACGCGATGCTTCTCAAATTTAGGCTCCTGCTCGCCGAGGATGCCCGTCGACACAGCGTCCCCGCTGCCGCTGGCCTGCCTCAGATCGATTTCACGACCATGCGCGTAACGGGGCCGCGCCAGTCGCTCCCGTCGCGGCTGGTGCCCGACCGCGCACCTATTCCACGGCGCCACGGATCGCTCTTCGCAACCCGCACGCTCGCCACACCAGTGTCACTGACAACGTCGACGTCCGTGTCCCCGGCCCGTGCGCCGGCTGCCCCAGGCGCGCTCTTCACGCTCTCCGCGAGCGACCGCGCGTTCGTGGAGCAACTCGGGATTCAACAAGCGCTGGGTGTGATGGCGGCGAACCACCACTTCCATGTGGAAATCATGCGCAGCGTGTACGCTGCGTCGGGCGACCTCGCGCAAACGGACGCAGTGCTCCTGCGCATGCGCGAGAAGGCAGAGGCGGAGGGGCTTGCCGCGCTGCGCGAGCTCGGGGTCGATGTCGAGATGGCGCCGCTCGCTCCGCGCCACCGCCGGCAGCCGTCCGCGGCGACCTCCGCGGCGTCGACGTCGGGGGGCTCGACGGCGAAGTCGAAGCCCAGTCCGTCATCAGCGCAACACAGGAAGCGCCACAGCCACGGCGACACGACCTTTCGCCCGCAGCCCCTCGAGGTCGACGTGCTCGTTGGACCTGGTGTGGCCTTGCGCTCTATATACTGGTAAGAGCCGCGCCGATTCTTTCTCTATACCACCATGTCCTTACTCAGAGCCAGGTGTGTACTCGCCACCGGAGGACCTCTCCGCGTCGAAGCAGCTTGTCGAGACGGTCGTGGAGATCGGGTGGCGCAAAGGGGTGGGTTTCGGTTGTTGCTCCCCTGGACACACGCTGACGGTCCGCAGGGCTGGTTGCTAAAATGCGAAAAGGGCGGGATCCGGCGGGTGCTGATGAATGTGTTCGGCAACAGTCTCAAGTTTACCACTGTTCGTGGGCTGCCGTGTCAGCGGACGGGTGAACTGGAAACTGACTTTCTGATCAGAACGGATATGTACACGTCATCCTGCGTGAACTGCCCCGGAGCGGGGACGAGGCGCCGAACGAGACAAAAGTCGAGCTTGTGGTACTCGACACCGGAAAGGTGGGTGGATTCTTTGCTTAGCTCGCGCGCCATTCATTGGTTGACACAGGGGATACGAACTTGAAGTACGGGCTTGCGCTCTTGCTCAAGATGGAGGGGAACTCGAGGAGCGCGAGCGGGCTTGGCTTCGACGACAAGGAGCAGTACATCGAGGATCGTGTGCTCAGGCTTGCGGTGAAGTAGGTGTTCCAGGAGGCGGGCGGAAAGTGGAGGCCGTGGGCGCGGAACGGGCACTGATGCCGTGTCAGCGACGTGATCCTGATCGTGGACTCGGACACCATCGTACCTGAGGCGCGTCCATTCCCCGCTTCATGTGGCACGTAGACCCAATTGACCTAATTGTATGCAGGACTGTTTCCGTGACGCGGCGTGCGAGCTCGTGGAGTGCCCTGAACTTCTTCATAATACATAACGAATACGGTACGCTTGTACATCTGCTTTAATGTTGCATGAGCTAACTTCTTGTGGGATAGACATTATGCAGATCACGTGTCAACAAGTGCATCTTGATGGGGTGCGCAAATGGCAAGGTCACCCCTTTTGTCGTGCACAACGTCTTCCTGTATACCACTTGATGTTCCCAAGTAGACGGGCTCATATGTCGACCAAGGGGCACAGACGAGCTGCATGGCGGTTGCTAACGGGGATCGTTAGAACTTGTGTGCGTGGTTGAAAAGTTATGTGAATGATATTACTTTTTTTTTTTTTTTTTTGGAGGCTTCGATGCGATTTATATCTAGTTAAAGGTGTCCCCGGTCAAGTCCAAGTACCACGCAAGGCTCCGTTTCGCCCTTTCCATTGTTGCTGCAGCAAGCACATTCAAACGAGCTTCTTCGTCTCTGACTTCCTGCGGAGCATGATTCTTGATGTTTTTAGGATTTACATTGCCAAGTATCGCTAATCCACGTAGCTCGTCTTCGCCACATTTGATTCGCGATAACATCACATAAGCTGCTGCGATGGAGGACGAGCAACTTTCTAGGTGGACGGCAGCTGCATTGAGTGAACGGCTTTGTGAGTTATGGGCGGTGAAACTAAAACCAGGGATCAAGGGAAGTTGATGACGCCGCGCTGAGTACTGTTTCTTTCCCGCTGCCTTCAAGAATTTAATAGGTTTCGCTACCAGGGAGAGGATGATTCGATGGGGAAATTTCGCCCTTGGGTCAGAGGAAATGTAGAGCGGGAGTTCAACTTCGGCGGATATTCCATAACGGCGGCCATTTCGTACTTCGAAATCGAGGTTGACGAGAGTACCTCCACTGCCGTTTGCAAGTCCTAATTCAACTGCAATATTATCGACCACGTACACAGGCATCCCGATTACGAGGGGTAGGCGTCCACTAAGATCTTGGGCGAGGGACTTAATAGGTGTATTCCATGCGTCCTGGGCATTTTGACCGGTAAGCACTGTGCGATTCTTTCCCGAACCGACGGTGTCTTGGGAATAATATATTCCAAAATCTTGGCCAGTGGCAGTCGCAAAGGCTTGTGTTGAGATCCAGTTATGCGTATTTCGAACTGAGTTGGTATATGATATGAGAGGTGCGGCATGAGTTGGATCATGTAACCATTTTGTCACGGAGGAGAATTCAGGCTCGACGATGCAGGCAGGTGAGCCAAGTTGGTAGCTTTTTAGAAAATCTAAATCGTTGTCTACCCCAGAAACTGTGCAAATTCCCCGGCGGAGGCGGGTGAGTAGTGCAACATAGCGAGGGTTTTTTTGTCGCACAATTTCATCAAGAATGACACAATTGTCGATTGACCAATAGTTCTTGATGGCTGTTAAGTTTCGGCGAACATCAGGGTTCAAGGCCTGAAGACGGCAATTGTCCCTATGCAGCGAAACATGCCGACGGTCGAAGAGAGGAATTGCTCGGGGACATGTGAGCTGATATTCGTCTCCAGAGAGGATAAGATCAAGGTTCCCGAAAGGATCATCTGTGCAGGCGCGGGCGAGATTAATATTGCGAGATATCTTCTCAAAATCACCGCATCTGAGGAAGAAAAATTCATCGATGATAAGTGTGCGGGTCGGATTTAGGCGAGCAGAGAGAGACTGGAGAGATGGGGAGTTGGGTTTGGTAAGCGCCGAATAAGCCGTCCGGAGAGAAAGCTCATGGTGGACAGTTGAACCATGAATATTGCTAGCTGCCACTCCCGTCGGAGCTGTGAAGTTGAGCTCGGATAGTATGGAGAGCTCGTCATAGAATGCTTTGAGAGCATCATATATATGCGACTTTCCTGTTCCGCCAGGTCCACCAATTATAAGTCGAAAAGGTTTGCGATCCGGATTAGGAACAGTATACTGCATGCGACTGTCAACTTTCAACAGAAATGCTAGTCGCTGTTTCTTGTTCAAGGTGAATCGTTCAATAACAGAAAGAGCGACTTTTCGCCATTCAAGGAGTTCATTCCAGGCATTCCGGTCTCCATTATGAAATCGAGCGATACGCGAGGCTGCCAAATCCCGCTCTTTGGCAAAGGTGGAAATTCGAGGTTGAATTGGGGGATGGTTAGGTGCGTGATCCCTCGAATAACTTGTTGAGCTCGGAAGCGCACCTAATACGATTTGAGTCAGCAACAATACTGTGTAACAAGAGATATAGATTGTACCTTGAAGTGCGTGATTAGTGAGAGCAACAGCCTTTTCCTGAGCTATAAGAAGAGCTGCCGCATTGGCTTTGACATGAGCTCTACCGTCCAACGATACAGTCGTACGTCCTTTCAACAGATCACTGATGCCGTTAGGTAGAATTGCAACACGGTAGAAATTAGCTGCTTCTGCCAAAGCAATGGTAGTTTCTGTCACCAACTTTGCACGCGGGCCAATCTGTTCAAAGAAATCTTCATAGTCTGGGACTTCAAGTGTGTCCAGGTTGTGGTTACGACCAACATCTTGTTCCAGTTGGCCCAACTGCCAGTCGACATCTCCAGCCAACTCGTTCAAACTATCAAGATGAGCGGGGATACCATTGTGAATGGAAAAATTGGCCTGGCGGGCCTTGTATTCCGCAGAGTAATCATCTGCAGCGAGCCGGCATTCCCATTGTTCTTGCATGTGGTCGATAATGTCGAGCACAGGTTGAGGAGCGGAGGAAAGAAGGCTGTCTAGAGCATCACACCAAGAGGTAGCTTCAGGTTTGAGAGGATGGGTAGGAGACCGGTTCCATGGTCGGAATAACACGAGCATTACAATCACATATTTATCCATTTGGTCCACGAGGTCACGGCGGGGAATGGGTGTGCCGGAAAGCACGGGTATGTGGAGGAATTTGTGTTTCCGCAGGATGTGAGTAGACCTTTGAGGGTGCCCGACTGTAAATTCCATTTCGGCAGTGATAGGGATAGTAGCTAGAATAAATGTAAGCTATGATGGGTGTGAAATGAGTTATCACTGTACCAGGTTCATCTTCATCATCGATATCGGTATCCAAGTCTTCCGACGTGTTCTTGTTTTTTGGCTTACGTATCTTTTCGTAAAGACTGAACTGGTCCCACACACAAACATTATCTAAATGTGTAGGGCGGAAAAGAATGTCGTAGACGAGGGAGTTGAGTGGGGGAGCTGAATGTTCATCCAGGATGACCATAGAGTCAGCGAGATCAATTATATCACCGTCGTCCTCATGTGTTGGAACTTCAGGGTCTTCCTCTCCATCAACACTGTATGTATTCAGAAAAAAAGGTCGGAGATCATGATTCGAATCGATTGAACTGACTTTGTGTCATCGGCGTCTTGTTCCACCGCTTCTGAAGAGGAGCCGGAACTAAGAAGGATTGAGTATCTGGTCATATAAGACAGAGATAAGTAACGAACCTCGGTGTACAAGGCTGTTCATCTGCGAGTTTTTTGTATACCGGAAAGTACTCGGGTGAAATCCAGGTGAGTAGTTTTGACCAGTAAAACACAGCAAATCGAGCATCGGTAACATGATTAGGGATTCCTAAAAGAGCACAGGCGACCTGTTGGCCGGATAGTTCACGACGACCGTTGATTTGATTCAGAGTTTTTAGAAGCAAGATCCGACATTGTTCATCGTCGCGTGAGATGTTCGAATCTGGATTAGTCTTTTGGAGCGACTTCATGGCAGCTGCAAGCGCGCTCATGATTATTGCAGAGTCCAGACTGGACTTGGCAGCGTAATGGGTGATATAAATGCTGAGAGCCATACCAAGCGGGCCTGATCCGACAAATTTAGCGTCGGTGTTGCACTGAAATGACCCGCTGATTGTCGGGTTGTACCCCACAACATTGGGGTCAAGGTGTTTCAATGAAATCTTTCCGTGTTCGTCTATAGAAGTCACGGGAACCAAGGGGAGTGGATAGTTGAACCGGCAAAGACGATCACGATCTTGGGGCTCAAGAGATAACATGGAAAACGGGGTCTTTTTGAAGCATGTGTCGTTGTGATCGTGAACATGTCCGGAGGCGTCAAGGACTTCTCGGAGAAATTGAGGCCACTCAGTATGGAAATCAATGTCATCAGGATGAGGCGGGCGTATAGTCAAACAGGTCTTCTGGTCAGCTTTGGACTGCGAACTGAGTGAGCGGGTGTTGGGCGGCAGATCATGTTTTATTATGCTTTCCAGCCAAGCAAAAAGTTGTTGCTTGAAAAGCTCATCTGCAGCGGCTTTTTCTTGAATGAGTTTCGGCGAAAGAGCACCTAGTACACTATGAGATCTGATTGAACGCAGTATAGCAATGAATCACCTTCAAACCAGATTACCATATGAAGATGAAGTGATCCACGGTTTTGCGCCTCAACAACTGCGTAATAGTGTTTGACCCTGCCGAACACACCCCGTTTACATGCTCGTTCAAAACCAAGGAAGATATCTATGAACTGATCGACTATCAACTTGAAAAACTCTGCACCAGCAATCGGATTTGCAGCGAGCAGGCGCGCTCGATCAAAGGATGTGAATCGCGAGTCGCCGGGGGTACCGAACATGGTGTCAATGTCGATGTTGCTTCCTGCCATGAATGCCAAAAGCGGATTGTACGTGTCGGCAGGATTCAGAGTGAAGAAAATGGACATAGTTCCAGTTGATCGAGAGATCGCATGAATTTCTTCGCGCATTTGGAGAACTTCAGCCGCTGATCCTTCGATGTGGTCGCTGACATAGTCAACATAGCGGAGGAGTTCAAAGACGGCTGACTCTCCGGGGTTTGCTGGAATATATTTTGTATAATCTTTTTTTGCTTTTTTTGCGGCCATAGCAGTAGTAAGGTTGGTCAGCGTAACATCGTCGATTTTAGCCATGGATGACATAGCATTGGGCCACCAAGCTCGACGAACAGCAAGTCTTGATTGAAAGGAGGATCTGCGAACCATTTGTATGTTGTGCATGGCAAACGGAAAGGAGATGTGAGTTTGGAAACGACGGTCCGCAAGTTGCAGATAATGTTTAACATGTGATTTCAGCGTGATTGGTTTGAGGCCCAATTGTTTCTGCAGGCGAAAGGGATCATCGAACATCCCAACCCCGTACGGGAAAAGGGTCGGCCACAGCATTCCGTACACATTCGGATTGTTGCGCGTATTCAAGGTTTCCGCTGTCGTCGATGATTTTACAAATGAACCACCCGCTTTAAGCATCCGCAGAGCCTCAATTTTCCGAGTATTTAGGGCGATCTCAGTGTTGTCAACGTCAAAGGTGCCGGAAAGGGAAAGGGGAATCTGAGCATCGACAGCCAAATCAAGGCTTTCATTCGTAGCCAAGATGGCCTCTGTAGTATCAATGCCATGGCCGGAGTACGTGGCATTTTGGCCCCGGATAGTCTCGTTAGTCATCTGGTGCTGGACCGGAAAGGGCACGCAGCCATCGTCGTCATCCGGATATTCCGCGAGAGCAGCGAGGTCGATGGTTATGTCACTATATATGGGATTATTGGCTTTTAACCAACGAAGGGCCTGTAGGATACGTCCTCGGCGAACTAAGAAGGGTGTTCGCTTGAACATTTCCGCTGTAGCCTCGTGATCATCTGAGACGAATATAACCACAATCTCATCGTAGAGAGCTGACATCGGACGGGGGAGAACAGTAGCAATCGTGGAGATCTCGTGTGGATGAATACAGACATTTCCCGATGCAGCTCTCTGCCGGAGAGTGCGAGGCCCGGTGCCTGAGTTGATTTTAGCCCAACATTTCGTAGTGTGAGCGCGTGCAATGACGAGTTCCTCGGCATAAGTAAGGCCGTATAGAGCTGGTGGCATGGGTCCTATCCAGCAGCCGTTGGCCCAGCTGTACAAGGGGATCTTAAAAAAACTCTGACCCTTGACGCATCGCGCACAAGTGGGACAAGCTTGGTATCCACCGTTGTAGAGTGCATGGGAGGCGATATTCGGTTGATTATGATGGACACGAAGAGTATGGACAGCATTTGTGAGAAGACTGATGTCCAGGTCTGCCACCGTCCAGAGCCTGAGATTCCGAACGAGCTCGTTCCGGTTACAAAACGAACATGGGAGGCGCCGAAGAGCTTCAGAAGTAGTTTGAGCCCGACTTTCTCTCATGATCTGGGTGCGCCGTAAGAAACGGAGGCATAAACATAATAAGAGGACGCACTTGTTCAAGGAACTCCTGAGACTCGACTTGCGGCCAACGAGCCGCACATGCAGTCTGTGCATCCTGCAGTGTGACACGATGCTGAAGCGATGCATGGTCTCTTTGGCGTTTTCGAGCAAGAGCCGGGATGGGCGCAGACGCTAACGAGCGGGTCAAAGGCGGGATGGATTCATGATGGTCGACCAGTTGTCCAGCTGCTTCGGCGTCGGCGCAGTGGACAAGGCATGACCATGTGCAGGAATGGGTCTGAAGGGCTGACAGGAGAGGTGCTTTCTTCTGACGTTTGATTCCGTGTTCACAAGCGAGACTGACAAGCGACGAGTGCGACAAAATGGAAAGGTTCATAAACCGGAGAGTAAGCGACTTCTTGTCATCTGATAGAGCTACAAATCGAGTGCTCGACGCGGTTGAAGCTGTGAAGAGATGAGGTGGGGAACGAGATGTACAATCTGAAACTGACACTGACTTGTGTTGGGGAGCGCGGAAGCGATATGGCCCTGCGTACCATTTGGCCTTCGTCGCTTCCGTGGATTGTCATCCAGCGACGAATCGGGTGGACGTTTCAGAGTTTCAGATGGCCGCGACGACGATTCAGCTTCAGATGAAAGAGTACGGGGTTTCATAGCAAGGAGCTCAGAAGACAATGATGCTACGATGACAAAGCAGTTTAGTTATATAAGCCGTTTGCGACATTTTCAGTCCTCTGAGCACAAACCAGAGACTTTGTCTCTGTTTGTGAACCTCCATCGGCGCTGCCAATAGACTGCTATGGGAGCCTACTACGACGAGATCGAGATCGAGGACATGGCGTGGGACGAGGCGAAGGGCGTATACCACTACCCGTGTCCCTGCGGAGACCGCTTCGAAATCACCCGACGGCAGCTCGCGGATTGCGAGGACATCGCGACGTGCCCCAGCTGCAGCCTCATAATCCGAGTCATATTCGACCCAGTCCGCACCCTTCCGCTCTGCCTCTCGTCACTCTCATGTTCTTCTAGCTGGATTTCGAAGACGAGCCGGACGAGGACGAAGACGAGTCGCAGAGCGACGAGGGGGACAGCGGGAGCGACGAGAACCGCTTCGAGGACGCGATGGAGAAGCTGTCCCTCACGTCGGAGGGTGACTAGAGCTCTTTCGTGGTATGTCGACATTCGCCTGAGGCCCACTCAGACCTTCATGGCTTTCGGATCCCAGATTTGCCAAACCGTCCATCGATAGTTCTCGCTGGTAGCCCCGCCTACCGCGCTCTGCGTTAAATACTCGGTGCGCGGGGCGCGGAGATGGGCCCGCGGTGTGGGGCGCCATTCCGTCGCCATCTGAGGCGGCGACGAGGGCACCCGCACGCTAATGCCCTTTACTGCCCTTCGGCCCACCTGCGTGCTGGTTTCATGGTAGATCTCGGGCGTATAACAGCGAACTCCCCTGCTATCCTGTCATTCGTATCACCTAGAGTATCATGGGTGTTTCCGATCACCCAAAAACTCATCGGAGACGATTAGTTTTCGAACCCGACGGTCACGAAGTCTCCGCTAGATCGACGAGCCCAATCGTGCAACTCAAACCGCACAGGGCTTATTGGTAGAGCTATCAGTTGAACCTCTATTTGAGCGATTGAAGGGAAAAATGAAAGCCGCGTTCAGAATTGAGCCATGACAGCATCGCCGGACCATGGCCGCCTGTGAGTATATGAGACCCACTGTAGTCACCGAGAGAGCTCGAACGTCGACGCAGACAGCGTTCTATTCAGAGATGCCGAAGTAGTGCTTCACCAAGCGTCACAAAAACACTTGAGCAAAAAAATGATGATTCTAAGCAAGAAAACCCCCTTTCCCAATAAGCTCTATTGACAAGATACGCCTGAGATACGGGTGCAACCACTGCTCTAGGTCTTCGATTTCCATCTACGGAGGAATTAAGATCGCGGGACGCGAAGCGACCGAGCTCAAGAACGCACAGATCCTCGAAGAACCTCCAAAGCACGGTGAACATGAGCCCCTGGAGCCCGTTCGCCAGGATGCGCGTCTTCAGCCCGCGCCCGAACAGGCCGATGAGGCCGTCCGCCGCGATCACCGCGCGCGCCGCGTCGAAGTACCCGATGCGCGTCTCGTTGACCTGGCGGTAGGTCTTGACGACGCGCAGCGAGTTCGACACCGTGTCCGACGTGATCGACGCGCAGAAGCCGATGAACGCGCGGCGCAGGAGCGTCTGGAACAGCGTGTGGGCTTCCGGGAGCGTGGCTTCGAGGTAGTTCAGCGTGGCGAACCACTGGGGGCGGTGAGCATGGGAGCGCTACGTGAGCGGGGCACTGACGGGGTAGTGTCCGGCGAAGGTCGCCGCAGCGGTGGCGATCGCGCCGTACCAGAGCGACCCGATGCCGTACATCTTGACCTGGAAGACATGATCTGAGCGGGTGAGCAAGGCAGAACGACGGGACGTACACGCGTTCTGAGGATACGCATTCCGGCCTTTCCCTGTGTTTGCAGTGTGGTTTTGACGGTGTCTATCGGGGTGAGGATCATTCTGAAGGCGGCCGCGGCCAAGGACGCGAAGACGCTCTTGAGCAGCACCGGCATTTTGTTCAAATACGTGTTGGAGCTGAGCAAGGCGAGGATGCCAGCGTTCGCCGCGGTGTCCCCGAAGCGGGAGACGGGGCCCTGGATGAGCGCTGCGCTCATTCCTTGATAATAGCGCGTCCAGCCTCCGTCCTGGTAGAGGGTGCGGATGGCCTCGGACGTTGAAGTGCCATATCGGTATTGGTAGTTCATCACCGTACGAAGGGGCTAGGATACATGAGCCGATATCCCGCACTCGCTGGGGAATTGCGTACCATGAGAGTCAGGACTTGAACGACCATAGCTAGAATTTATGTGGTTAGAAAACTCAGCGCGACATAAGAACGAGTAGACAAACCGGCAGCGCCGCTCAAGCCACCTCCGATGGCGCGCTTCAGCGCGTCCTTCCATTCGAACTGATGTTCTTCAGCGATCATTGCAGTTTCTGGCCACAGTACACGCACCTCTACATCGTCCGCGTCTATAAAGCCCTTGATAAAAAACCCAAGGACGACAGCGCCAGCTAAGGCAGCCAAGGTGTACGCCGCGACGTGCCAGAGACTGCGTTTCGTCGGAGGTTCAGACAGTCTCGACGAGTCGTGGCGGGGCAGCAGCGGCTGAGTTTCGTCTAGCCCATCTGTCTCCTGGAGAAGTGTCGGCTTGACCACGGGAGTGCCAGCAGAGACGACATTCTCCTCGTCTATGGGTGCCACAGCGGCGTCCGTCATGGTGGAAGAGAGCAAAGGGAGTGCTGAGCAAGCATACGCGCGCCAAATGGTCGGTAGCCTGATAAACATAATGACATAACGAGTTATTTAAATAAGGCCCGGCAACTTATTGGTTGCCGAGGCACATAACCTCGTGACGTAGTGTCTATTTGCGGTAATTCCTGATCGGGTCCGCGCCGATGTTGAACGTTCGTTGAACGTTGAAACAGGTTGAAACGTTGAACGTTGAGGCCTAGGAGGTGCCGCCGAGCATCGCTCAGCGCTCAGCTGTAAGTTGCGCACAACTCAAGTCCCTATTACGGTCTGGACCGCCCCATCTAAGGACAGCCCAGGACTCAAGAGTACTCAAGATGAACTAATCCAGTGCTTGGACCTTGGTACAGGCCGATGATGTTTGTAGGATTACATAGTTGATACATGAAAAGCACAAAACCCTATAGCTACTTGAACAACAGTTCTATTATCCTCCATAACATTAATATTGATATTGTACGTACATAGGAGGAGGAGGAGGTATATTATACTGACATGGTCCCACAATTGGAACAGTCAGTCTACTATGAAGAACATGGTAACCTATGTAGGCTAAAAGCTACCTGTCCTATACATAGAACACACGTACTACCAAGAGGGGGGCGGAAAGTTTAAGAGGTCAAATGTCATCCCCGGCCTGGCTCGGACAAGAGCAGGCAGGCTGCTCGGGTAAAACCTCGTGGGAGGCCACTCTGATTCCTCAGATGTCGACCAAAACTCCCCGGCAGCCAGGACTTGTTTAACCACATCAACTCAACAGTCCCTCTGGGCACGCATGCTGAACTAACTACGAAGAAGAAAATCAAAAGGATAAAAATTGTACATAGGTAGAAAATTGGAAGAAATTTGAATCAATCCTGTGGGTGAAGGGCCGGCCAAGGGCTGCAATTCACTCATCATGGTTGATTGGGGGTGTACAGTGCCGGATTAATAACCAGCATCGGCTCACTGTAGAAAATTTCGAAGCTATCACGTACAGTGGACCCCCGGTCCTTGATCCACCCCCAATCCCTGATCCACCCTCTTTTTTGCTGTTCCTCATGGCATTTGGACTCAAATTTTGTTCCTAAATTACTAACTATATTCGTTGAGTTGACTCCAGCTGTAATTTCGGGATAGCAGTGTATCAGAAGACTGGAAATCACTTTTGTTTTTGGGCGTGTTTTGAGCAGGTCGATCCTTGATCCACAAGATCTCGACCATTACTTGGCAGATTTGGCTCAACTCTGGACCAGAAATTCGGGACTAGTATGAAAATAAGAACTAGCATCAACTTTGGCCAGAAAGCATCCCCAAATGAGTAAGATCAGGAAAAAGTCAACTTCTGGATCAAGGACCGGGGGTCCACTGTAGTACTCTGAAACAAGAAGTAAAAAAGAGAAGTAACTTCAATCCATTTGCTACACTCGAACGCAGACCTCGAATGAGGCACGGAAGAGGGCAGCAAAAAGAAGGAAGGATCCCTTGACGACACAAGCCAGTAGTGCAGCAGCAAGGTCATCGCGTCCGCGTGTTGCAAGCAGAGCACACGGACTAGGGCGGCAAAAATTAGATAACCAAGAATGGAGGCGGTGCCTCCATAATAGTGGTTAAACTATTAAGAACAGATACTACACTTGATCTAAGCCAAAAGGCCAGAGTGGTAAGGTTTCCAGATGTTCATGTGTTCCTTATATACGTTTCGCCACCTGGTCCGTGCGCGATGGTCCGTGCACGATGGAGCACGTGCAATAGGGTGTCGTAAGGAGGTTCAACTTGGTTCAACCGTTGTTCAGCCGAATACTGGTTCAACAAATTTGCATAAAAGTACAAGTGCAATATACAAGCAGGTGCAGAGATTTCAAAGCAGTAGATCAACAGTCAGATATAGAACATCGAGTCGCGGATATCCGGATGAATCTGCTCCAAGTCAGCTCTCAGTCAGGTTCAAAACAAACTTGCAACATACCCCTCCGCCCCACGCAGTTCTCGCATCGTCAAACACACGCGCCCTCTCGGCCTCCCGGTCGAAGTTTCCTCTGCCGGAGCTCGTTGTTCTGTCGTCGGCCATAAACTCGTTCAAATAATACCGGCCACGTTCGCATGCTAGATCGGCGTACTGCGGGAGAAGAAACATACATCAGGACCAGAATAGCAGCCCTGAACTAAAGGACTCGCGTATGCGGCTGGAATGAGGCTCACAGCCTTCGTGGCTCGGGCATAGAGGTAAGAAAAGTCGTTGGACCCTTTCTGCAGTTCGTCGGCGGTCAGCTTCAGCTCGTCGTACACGACGGTATAATGTGTCGGTTTGACCTAACACGGGACGCCCAGTTCAGTGAATACGAGGCAGGAGTAGAGGCCATACCGTTCCCTGGAGCCCTGCGTGGGCCTGGAGATAGAAGTCGAAATCGAACCTGAAGAGCAATTGATACTAATCCACATAGCGTCGTCCGACTTGAAACAACATACACAGCAGTCACTCCTTTGTCAACCACAGTCCCAGGTTGGGTATTTCCATTGCGGTCGGCAAGGGCGGACGTTGTGGGATAAAACCTGCCGCGGAACTCAATTGCTGAACCAGGATTTGCAAGTGAGAAGCCGCATACCTCGCGTGGTGCCGTTTCCCGCAGATTACGATAGCAAACAAGGGTCTGTAAGGTTTCCCGCGGGCCGCGGTGCTGAGCTTCTGGAACGCTTCCAGCATCTGGCTCTTCTCTTCATGTATAACCGTGTCGAACTGGCCCTCTGCGAAGCCAAAGGTTTGCACGCTGACGCGTAGATAAAATCCACCACCCACCTGACACCCCATCGCGGAACACGACGATCCGCTGAGGGAGCGTTCTGTTCTTCTTCTCAAAAACAAGCAGGCGTTCAACGAGCATATCCCTCAGCTCTGACAGCATCTGGATGGCCCATTAATTGGTGCGCGTGCGCGTACTAACCAACAGCAGTCGCGTACCTCCTTCGACTCCCGGTTCGGATCCGGTCTTTGTATCCGCATGCTAGCGGGAAACTACAGGAATGAGAGCATGAGCGATTCGCAGCTGCGGCGAAAGAGACGACGAATCACCTGGACGAAATTCGGATCAACACTCGCGACCACCGCAGCAATCGACGGGGATCCCTCTCTGCTTCCCGGGCTAGGGTGCGTCACATCGATCCCAACCATCATCGTGCTCTGTTTGGTGAGCCATCTCATCGCGTTGGGCTCAAGCTGTAGTACATAAAGTGAGGAAACAGAGTGCAGCAGGATGTTCAACGTTCAACCCACAAGATGGTTCAGTCCTCCGAGTTTCGTGTTCACCTACTGAGTATAAGAAACGAGAAGAAAGAGCCCGTATATCTCCGACCTTCAACGCTATGTTCGATAGATACTGATCCTGTTTTCTTTCGTCGCCGAGAGCCTTGTTCAGTTGCATGTGGATGGTGTGAATGCCAAGGTCTACATCGCCCATGCGCTGCATTCCTTTCCTCAAAATATGTCCCACCCAGGGGTCAAACAGCACGCACCTTTATTCCAGGATAGATATAATTGTCACGGTGCGACAGCAACACCAAAACGAATGACGGCTTGCGCCCATTGGCAGCCTGCAACGCGCCGGTGACGGAGACCCGAATTTCTCTCAACGCAGCCTCCCTGGAAGCGTCCTGCAAATTCTGCAGCGGGGGCGTCACCACCAACCGCGGGAGGTCGCTCGAGATCTGCATCCCGCTCCTCTGCAACTTCTCGCGGAACTTCGTGACGAGGACCATCAACGCCGGATCGTTCTTTCCCTGCAGAATCTCGACGCCGTCCCGCACGACCAGCACCCACCACGAGCTCACCGCGGCGCCGCGCTGGAACTTCACGTCCATGATGTTCCAGCTGCCGTTGCGCGCGTTTGCGGTGCCGCGCGAGTACGTGAGCGCCGGCGGCGGCAGCTCGCGCGCGGGGACCACCGCCATCTCCGTCTCCACGCCGAGCCCGAACCCGTCCACGGGCGGCCGCACGGGCCCGAGCCCGAGCGCGGGGAAGCCCGCCGTGGTGATCGCGACGGCGTTCACGCGCGGCGGGTTGCACGCGATGCGGATCATCTGCGCGGTCTCGACGTCGCTGAGCTTCCCGCGGTACGCCTGCCCCGCCTCGATCTCGCACAGCTCCGCGGGCACGTAGTTCGTCCTCTTCGCGCCGCCGATGTCGACCACCGGCAGGTCCGCGGGGTGCGCGAGCTTGATCTTGTATTCTGGCACGGCGCGTGCGTGAGCGGGTCGTCTGCTCTAGAGCGTGTTCGCTTACTCTTCAAAAAGTAGTTTTCCACCGAGATCTTGCCGCCGAACTCTGCGCAGTCGAAGAACGTGTTGCGGGCGGAGGTGGTGGCGATGGACTTGATGGGCTTGCGCATCTTGAACCCGAGATGCTTTGTTGTCACTTTGACGCTCTTAGCAAAAGCCTTCGGTTGAGTCGTCAATTTAACCGACACAGCTCCGACGGCGCAAGCCGTACCTTGGGCAGCGTCGGCATCGCGCCTCTCGAGTTGCGATTAAACGCCAAAAGCGCGTTGGAGAGGCTCCCTGGCTCGATGAAGGCCGTCATGCAGTTGTTTCTGCCACGGCGCGTGAGATGTTGAAAGTGGACGTATGCGCCGCGACACTTACACATTGACCATGAGCTGCTTGTAGGTGGGTCGCACGGAGGTGTAGAACCCCTGGAAGGCGATGATGCCGGGGCTCAGTCGGTGGGGCTCGCTTGAGGTCGGGAAGAAGTATCGATTTTTGCCGACACGCACGCCGGTTCTCGTCGGGTGCTGCTGTAGAACGAGGTTCAAAGCGGAAATCATGGGCAGCGTGTTGTAGTCCCGGGAGTTGATGTCGCCGTTGAGATAGCTTGAGGGAAGATCAGAAAGACAGAAACAAGGGTTGAGAGGCATACTTGGTGAGACTGGCAGTGTCGAGCTCCTTGTCGAATTTGATAGAGACGGTGTACACGGTGGCACCCGCTCGCGGCCCCGCTTCCCCGTCCTCGTAGAACGGAACCGTGATGTCGAGCGGCTGCGGCAGCTTCTTCGCAGACACGAGGCGCTGGCTGCGGTCGTGCGCGATGTGCCCGCGCAGCGGCCGGCACGCAGCGCTGTCCTCGAGCAGGAAGAATATGCGCGCTTTGAGTCGGTTGATGTCCGTCTTCGGCGTGATCTCGACGCTGTAGTCGTAGATCGGGCCCTTCGGGACGCGCAGGGCGAAGAAGTTGGCGCGCAGCGTTATCGCGCGCCCGAGCGTGCCGTAGCCAGGGCGCAGCGGGCGGTCCGGGTTCGCCTTGAGGGTGCTGAAAGACTGGATGAGCTGCGCGTGGCTGGCGTCAGACAACCGGGCGGGAACATTTGCGGGGACGTTCTCCGCGAAGATGACGGGCCCACCGGGGGCGCCACCACGGAAGCCGCCTCGGGGTGGCCCACCTCTGAAGTCGCCGCCGCGTCCCCGAGGCGGTGGAGGACCGCCCCCGCGCGCCGCTGGAGGACCACCACCCCGCGCCACACCGCCCGGACCCGCGCTTGACGGCGGTCCGCCGCCCCTCCCTCGGCCTGCTCTGTCGCCTCCCCGTCCCCGTCCCTGCTGGCCTCTTTGTTGGCTCATGGTGGTTTGGGTCCAGAGTGTACACGCGGCTGCAGACCGGTCAGAGTCGGAGTCATGTTGAAGAACACGGGCCGTGATTCATTTCAGTTTAGGCGCCAAACTCAAATAGCCCAGGTCGGCCACAGAAAAGTCGAGCAGCTTCGGCCGATGCTTAGCGCTTAGGACGGGCTGTTTTAGCGTGAATAATCTATAGTCTTCCAGTGCTTTCATTCGACCCAGATATTACAGTACAGAGCGACCTCGGAAACTACGTACTTCTTTTGTCGTATAGTCCATCGCCGCCACCCGTGGTCCAGAAGCCAAGGAGCTGGCCTATCTTTGCATATACATCCGACGCCGTTCCGGTCAGCGCGAGCCCGGCGCGTATAACCGGCGCGAGGGGAGGGACGATAAGGGACATGAGGTCCTAGAGTTGCATTGATGTAAGAATAATGAGATTGCGAGGGCACGTACATCGGGATGATAAAAGTCCTCTTGGAACGCGATGTAGTGCAGCCCGTTCTCTTCGCGCAGCGTCAAGCGGACGAGCAGCCTCGATGGCGCGGGCTTGAAAGGCGAGAGCCGGATGTGGAAGATCTGCACGACGTCCAGCAACAGCATGTTCGCGGTCGTGTCGTGTGCTGCGCGGTGTAAGAATGCACGAGTCGCACACGAGTTGGGCAACGCACCGACACTCTTCACGCTTATATCAATATGCGGCGACAGGATACGGTACCATCTGTTGAGAATGAGCACAGACCAGAGTAGTCCAGCAGCCTTACTGGTATATCCCCAGCAGGCGCTCTCTCGAACCAGGGCCAGGAGCGACCTTGCAGAGCGGGTGTCGAAAACCGGCATCGGCGGTCAGATATCTATGGAACGCGGCCTTCTGGATCTCTGGGGCCGCCGCAGCGGTGAGGAGGGAGACGACCGCGCCGACTTCGGACGATGGGTGCTGCATTGCTGGAGCCTCTGGAGGCGGGAAGGAGGAACGACGAAGACATGGAGTTGACGTCAAGCATTCCCCGGCATCCGGACCGCGAATCCGACGAGGCCCGTGACTCGGATTTTGCCGGGTCCCGCCGGACTATGCCGACGGCGAGGGCTCTGAAACTTGCACCCACTGGCAGCAGGTCCCAGCCTGAGCTTGCACCATGCGACCTACCGCCTCCCGCCTCCTCAACATCCTCGTTCCAATAAAGCGGTTTGTCGACGCTTCTCGCTTCTCTACGCCCTCTCAACCCTAGGCCTAATAGTGCGGTCGATTATGCAGTCAAAATCCGCGTCAATCCACAGCAGACCGGGATCGACCTGAACGTCAAGCACTCCATGGTACGCGGGCTCCTGAGAGCTCAGCATTGATACTCAGTGAATTCTTCCACCTTCAGAACCCGTTTGACGAGATCGGTGGGTGCTGCGGCGACAGACTGAAGTGACATGGCTTGACGCGCCCGCAGCGGTGGAAGAGGCCGTGCGCCTGCGCGAGCGGCTCAAAGACGCGGTCTCCTCGATTAAGGTCGTCACCATCGGGCCTCCGAAGGCCGCCGAGACGCTGCGCACGGCGCTCGCGATGGGTGCCGACTCCGCCGTGCACATTGAGGTCCCGGACACCGCGCCCGCGCCGGAGCCGCTCGGCGTTGCGAAGGCGCTGCGTGCCCTCATCGAGCGCGAGAAGGCAGCGGGTGGCATCGACCTCGTGATAATGGGCAAGCAGGCGATCGACGACGACGCAGGGCAGACCGGGCAGATGCTCGCGGGGCTGCTCGGCTGGGGGCAGGCGACGTTTGCGAGCAAGGTCGACATCGACGCGGGCGCGCGCACGGCGGTCGTGATGCGCGAGATCGACGGTGGGTCGGAGGAGATGAGCGCACGACTCCCGCTCGTCATTACCACGGATCTGCGATTGAACGGTACGCGCCCGGTTCCTTCCTCCCTTGCCCAACCGACGGTTTAATTACGTGCAGAGCCACGCTATGCATCTCTGCCCAACATCATGAAAGCGAAGAAAAAACCAATCGAAAAGCTCACCGCAGCGGACCTCGGCGTCGACTTTACGCCACGCCTCGAGACGCTTAAGGTCACCGAGCCCCCCACGCGCACGGGCGGCGGAAAGGTGGGATCCGTGGACGAGCTCGTCGCCAAGCTCAAGGAGGCGGGTTTTACTGCCGTATGAGGGATGCTCGCTACGCCACCTTTCGAGCCCGCCGGAACGGGCGCCGGTCTGAAAGAGTTGGACGTCCTACTGTATCAATATCGCATGCCACAAATTCAATATACAGCATTCTAGACGCCGCAGGAAATCCACCCGCCCGATCCAAAAAACAATAATTACATTCTTTCATTCGCCACGTCCGTCTATGTATTTACATGACTAAGTAACTGGTACTTGTTTGTATTTCGCCGGCTTCTGACTTCTGCTTCAATAATGCTGAGGACGAGGGGGGAGGGGGACCGCGGTGGAAGGGGAGGGGAAGGATTAGCTACGATACAGGAAAGCAAGGAATGGAAGGACAACGAAAAAGAGACAAGAGATGGTGATTGGTGTATGTATGCATGTATCAGTGTGTGCGGGAGGAGTAACGAGTTGAGGGACCAAAGAGATGGATGACAGAAGAAACGACGAGGGATGCATGGTAGAAGACACAATGGTTCAGGTGGGCACGCCCTGCAGCTCCGCGTCAGCGCTCTGTTGGACAACAGAGTGGAAATGACACACCGTCGTGCGACACGCAGGGCAATTGTTCCTCCCCGTCTCGAGCCAGCGGTCGACGCACGTCTTATGGAACGCGTGTCGGCAGGTGAGCAGGCGGATCTCGTCCGCCGGGTCGTAGTCGTCCAGACAGATAAGGCACTGCGGTGTATCAATCATAGAGTGCGTGGAGCAGAGCAGCAAGGGAATCGGCGAGACATTGAGGGTGGAAGGAAGGGGAGGAAGAACCGTCAGCAAGCAACGCAACGATAAATCAAGAGAGACTCACACAGTCGACACAGCTCTCCAACGCGCCCTCACGCTCGAGCGCGTCTTGGTGTAGCACCGCGAGCCCTGCGCGCGCGATGTCCGCCTTCGACGCCGTCGGCGTGCGCGGCGGACCCAGGAGTTCACCGAGTTCCCTGTAGGGGTGGTTAGCGATGTTCGTGGGAGGGAAGAAGGGAAGAAAGCTATGGATAAGGCATGACGGGTAGGGAGGCAGAAACGAAGAAGAAGTCGGCAAGGAAAGAGTGGGAGCAAAAGAGGATACAGAGTCTGGAGAAGGGGCTTACAAAAGCGCTTCGAACCCCTCGACCCCGCCTCCCGCAAGGATCCCATGCTCCGGCGGGTAGTAGCCTGCGCGATTCCTACCTCAGCATGGCTCCAAAAACACAGAGAAGAGAACTCACCTCCAATAACATAAATCAAAAACGTGCGCGACGAGTCCGCTCCCGCCGCCCCTTCCACGCCCGCAACCGGCGTCGTCGTCAACGTTGGCACCGAGTCCGCCGCAGTCGCACCCTCCTCCGCCCGCTGCCCGTCCGCCTCATCGCCGTCCCTACGCCCTTCCCGAACCTCCTCCTCGTCCTCGTCCTCGTCCTCGTCCTCCCAATCCGCATCCTCCTGCTCCACCTCCGCGTCCGCGTCCCCTACCCCGCGTGCAGCCGACCTTCGCCTCCACCAGCTCCTCCTCCGTCTCTGCACGCTGCTCTCCCCATCGCCGTCCTGTCCCTCCCCCGCCCCCATCTCCCGCGCCTCCCGACGCTCCCGCTCCTCCGCCTCCCCCATCACATCAGCCTCGTAAACGTCCTGCGCCCCGTCCACGTGGCCAAACGCCGCTAGATTGGCGCGTGCCGCCTCCACATCCGCACCCCACTCGTGCTCCTCCCGCGCCGCCTCCGCGCTCCCCATGCTCTGCCCGCTCGCGTCTGCGGTGGAGGAGGGGGCGGGAGACGTTGAAGGTGGCGCGCGCGCAGCAGCCTGCGGGAGCCCCCACACGCCCGCGCCCCCAGGGCCGAGCCGCACGCTCTGCAGTCCGACAACGATCACCGGGACGACGGTCTGCGACGGTGGGGTGGGCGCGGCGTCTGCAGGTGTCGCGGCTGGGGTGTCCGAGCTAGGCGACGCCCCCTCCCCTGACAGCGCAGGCGACGATGGCGCCGTCGACGCCGAGGAATCCCAGCCCACCGTCGACGGTGCGGACAGCGTGGAGCCGGGCGTGGAAGGCGTCGGTGTCCCCGCGGATGGTGGGCCGCGCGCAACGATCGGCGGGAAGCGGTACAGCCGCCACCAGTTCACCGCGGGGGTGAGCGAGGGTGAGGGCGGCGGGGAGGGCGCGGGCACGGGCGCAGAGGCGGAGACGGGCGTCGGCGCGGCCGGGCGCGCGGGGGGTTCAGAGTCTGCGTTGGGCGATTGCGAGCGCGAGCGCTCGTCGTCTGCATCCACGTCTAAATGGGCCGAGTCGTCCGAGTCGGTGCGAGCATGTGAGCTGTCCGAACCTGTGCCCTGGTGTACGATTTGTTCGTCCAAGTCGTTGTGTGAATCATTCGAGTCGATGCGAGCATGAGAGCCAGCCGAGCCCGCATCTTCGTGCCCGGTGATATGGGAATGATTCGAGTCCGAGCCCGGATGCTCGTCCTCCGAGCGGGTTGAGTCCTCGCCTGTGGACCCCTCGGGAACAGCAGACGCCGGCCCAAGCGCCACACGCAGCTCGGCCTGCAAGTCCACGAGGAAACGCTCGAACGTCCCCGCGGCGGGTTCCGGCGCTACTGGTGTTTCGGCCTCGCTGCCTTCGCTATTCTCGGACCCACGCGGCGGCACCCCAATCCCCAGCCCGAGATTGAACGCGCGCGCCATCTCGGCGAGCATCACTGCGCGCTCGTCCTGCGGTGACTGGCCTGGCGGGGCGGGTGCGAACGGCGGGAAGGACGCGGGTGGGGTAGCGAGGCGGTCACGAAGGGCGGACCACGGGGTGCGGCGGGTGCTGGAGGTGCTTGTAGAGGGGGGCGAGGAGGCCGGAACAGCGCGCGGGAGGAACGACGTGGACCCAGAGCCAGTGAGAAGGGACGCGGCGGTCGCTTGCGCGGCAACGCTACGAGACTCGATAAGCACGGTTGACAAATATCAACGGACTACGCACGTCAGGAGAGTCCCCAGCACATCGATGCTGCTGCTCGATATCGCGGGCGTCGGGGTCGCCGGCGGGATGTCGGTCGTGTGCACGACGCCCTGTACAACGACGAGCGTGCCCGGGGCGGGGAAAGCACGCGGCGCGGGCGGGGCGCCCGTTACCGGGGGCACCGGCGGGGGCGGGGGCGCAGGGAGCGCGGGTGGCATCGGGGTTGCGGGGCGCACGGACACGGTGGGCGGTGGTGGGTCCTCCGGCTCGACGTCAGTTTCTGCCTCATCGACATCTTCGGGAGGCGACGGGGTGGCGGGGCGTCGGGACCAGCGGCGGGATGCGCGGCCGGTGTCGCTGTTGCGCTTCACTAATCCACGAAGACTGTTGCGCCATGAGGCCCGGCGGTGGCGCAGTTGTCGCGTCGGGGGCAGCTCAACGTCTGCGACGTCGTCGGGGGATGTTGACGCTGACGGAGCCGACATCGGCGGCGTGGGCGTGGCGGATTCGGGGCCGCAGTTGCTATTGCGCTTTACTAATCCACGGAGACTGTTGCGCCACGATGCGTGGCGGTGGCTCTGCGGACGGGGCGTCGGGGTGGTGAGCTCGTCGTCGTCAGGCGACTCCGACGGCAGGGGCGTGGCGGGGCGACGGGCCTCGGGGTCGCCGTCGCTGTCGTTGTTACGCTTTACTAGTCCACGGAGGCTGTTGCGCCACGAGGCAGGGCGATGGCGCGGGCGGGGCGTCGGGGTAGCGAGCTCGCCTGGTGACAGTGATGCCGACGCCGCCGAAGTTGTGGGCGGCGGCGGCGGCGGGAGGGGGCGGGACGATGACTGGCCCATGAGGGCAGGATGAGGGAATGCGGCCTAATGCGGTGATATTCCGGCCGACGCCGAGGGCGCAGCCATCGCCGAATTCCGAGAGATGCCGAGGCGAGCCGAATGGCGGCGAACTTGAGAGGATCTGACTTCTCCTCTTCTACATATCCTCTGTTATCCGGTCCACCGTAAGTCCACCGTTAGTCGTATTACATCCGATTCGCTCAAAACAAGTGCGCGAAAGGGACCCAGGGTACGCCTTGATAATTACGACATTTAAATTCAATTTAAATTATCTTCCTCGTCGTTATCCTTTTATCACTTACTGGAGGTCGATGGGCCAGTGCAAGGTCTATCGTCCATGGTAGAAGTGTTATTCATGGCGGCAGGCGATGACTTTTGTCATGACCCTGAGTCTCTGCTGACTACGTATTGTATGAATAAGTACGACAGCCAGGAAATTTTCGAATTTTCGTGCAAGGCCTTATAGTTGGAATGGGATGCGGCTTTCAAGTGCGTCCAGGTCTGCCATTTCAGTGTCTCTATTGAGTTTATCCTGAAAAATCATTTTTCATCAGGTTTGCTTTGGGTTTGCTTCAGAGAAATTGACCAAGAATCAACGTATGGATATTGTAGCCTCGGATGAAGCACGCATTGGGCTGACTGTACGCGAAGCGACTCAATTAGTCTAGAGAAGTTTGAAGATAGGTTGGAGGTAGATCGGAGGCTGCAGTGTTGGAGGAAATTTGGAGGTCGATGGCAGACAAAGTTGACATCGGTGCACTTTGGCGGTGCAGCACTGCCACCGTAGGTCGGCCCGGTCGGGTGACTCGGATCTTGTACACGTCTTGTACACGTCCACGACGGTCTTCGCAACATTCATGTCATGATTCATGTCATGACCATCCTTGCAACTTTGCTTCGCTAGTTTATGGATCCATACCAAGATACACCGGAACCTCTCCCTCCGTCTATCATGGCGCTTGTCCCTAACAGAGCACAGGTTCTTGCAGACTATCCCCTCGAGTTCCGGAAACGGTGGAAAGTATCCCGGCGCCCTCCTTCGTTGCTGTCACGCCTCTTCACAATCCGCGGCTACGACACCGCAGCTGCATGCTTTTATCGCATATATGAATTCGCAGTCTTGCACGACAACATCCGATTTCGCGACGAGATCGAATACTTCTGCCACCGCCCGTGGCCTGTTTCATCGCTTCCGGACCCGCACGACTCTAACCCTGAGCGGGCGGCGTTTCTTGCAGCCCTCACGCGCATCCTGTGTGCCGCATTCAATGACAGGATAGAGAGGGGTCTGCCGCGCGATGCGCCAGCGTATATCAGGGACTTTGACAAGCTGCGTGCGCTACCGAAGGTCTTCGAGACACCACCGGCGTGGGCGGAAACTATTCCGCCTTTGGATCGACCTCTGCGCATCGCGGCCCATGAGGGAGATCCCGGGCTCAGCAGCCACCTTGCCGAGATGCGGATCGTCATGAAAGCGCCTCATTATAATTTTACTTCAGGTAGGTGCAGGCTTTAAACGGCGAAGGCGATACTTAAATCTCATCGTAGATAACTCACCAGAATATATGCTGCGCACCGTCGAAAAAACGAGGAGGCCTCGATTAGGCAATTCCGTGTCAGACTGATATCGATCGACGTGCCCACGGGATCAAATTTCGTGGACAGCCTGAGCGTGATCATGCTCGTCCATTTGCATTAGCTGTTGTCTTCTTCCATGTCTGACGGCTCGCAGGCAGACAAGAGTGGCAAGTGTCTGACAACAAGCAACTCGTTTGTAAATGACTCAACTTTGGGGCAGGCAAGTGGTGGCAAGGTCGCGCGACTCACTCGCAACCTCAGGCTGCCTGCGATTTACCAAGCCCTTTCGTGGAATATTCTTATGGAGACTACGGATCGCAATGGGGGCCCTCGCCCAAAACGGTTTGTTACCACTTGTCCTGTAGCAAACTCGAAGCCACTGAGTTGCATCCGGTTAGCTCGCAGAACTACGCATGTACGAGCTATCGTGGGTACTCCGAAGCAAGTCCGATTGGCAGCGCAAAGCTTCTGATGCCCCAATCCTCTCCAAATGGCGGACTGAGGTGTTGGAACAGCAAAAATCATTACCCCAGGACCAACAACTGTCAGAGAAAATGGTGAGGAAAGTCTAATTCCGGTGGACCGGACTAAATACATATATATTGTATCAGGTCGACTATGTGCTCGCCGAACTCACTGGCTACGCAAACATCGCTGACAACGAGCGGGGAATCGAGGTTTCTCTCAATGTCTGCTTTGATTTCTCACAACACTGAGTGGCATATCTATAGAGGGGCTGCTTTGACGCGATCTGGTACTCGGACCGACTGATTCCGGGCGATCTCGCTGAGCGTCTCAAGTCTGCTGCTGCCGCGCTAGAAGACGTGCCTGAAAACGAGAAAGACTGGCATCCTGGATCCCACGGCCAAGTCCTTGATCTCGTCCATCCCTCTCTCTACTGCATTGTATATGGCCGCACACACGCATATCTCCCTGACGAACCTCGCATCCAAGAGAACTTGCTCCTTGTTCCAAATCCAGCTCCAACCGACACTGACCCTGACAGGGACTGGGCAATCTCCAAAGAGTTCTGCTGGATGCCCTCCGACTTCGCTGTCCTCACGGACGGTTCCGTCAAGCTCGTTTCGCCTTACATCAATAATCTACACCCTTCGAAACATCGGCTGCTCTACCGCGTAATCGAGGAAGTCCTCCGTGGCTTCATCCCGATGTTTGAACGCGTACTAGGCGAGATCGACAAGGAGAGGAGATATCTGGCGTTGAAGGAACGCTGCCGCATGGATAACCTCGCCTGTATCTGGCCGAACGGGGAGCAACCCTACGACCCTGATCTAGAGGATGAACTCGGAGAAGCGGGTTGGATCGAATATTGTGAATCCTTGAAGAAGTTACCCGATGCGAGCACTTACGCAGGGGAACTGGAGAAGGTCCTCTCGCAGGTCCTAACACCGATCTCCCTGCGCGGAAGAACCTTGCAATGTATCATCAAACTCGCCAACATCCATCTTTCTCCGGAACAACCAAAATATGCGGGCGGAAGTTGGCACGTCGAAGGTACACAGGAGCCCGCTTTTTCTAGTTTTGAAGCTTACATCGTTCGAGGAATGATGAACGAGAATATCGTTGCCTCAGGAATATACGTACGAAGGCTTCTTTTTGGCTCGTCCACTCTCGACCAGTTTTTCTCAGTACTACGACGAAGAAAATATCACCGAATCACGGCTAGCCTTCCGTGTGCCAACAGAGGAACCCGAATATCATTGTCAGGACGATAGCGAGTGCATGGGAATACTGTATGGCATGGATCGGTACGGCGTTCAGCCCTCATCATCACTTCCGTGTTGACTGGCATTGTAGCGACGAGGATTGTGTGCAGGAAATTGGCTCCATGGTCAGCACATTTATTGGTACGCTTGTACGCGCTGAAAAGGACTCGGGCAAAATAGGTTACAAAAGCGGGCCGCGCCCTGTCCTGGCCTAATCTCTACCAACACCGCGTCTCGCCATTCGAACTTGCCGACGCGACCAAAGCAGGCCACCGGAAGATACTCGCGATATTCCTGGTGGACCCTACAGTCAACCCTATCGCGTCGGCGACGACAGACATTCCGCCCCAGCAGGCAGACTGGACCGGCGCCGACACGTTGCAGGAATTGCTCAGCGACCCGCAGTCGCTCATTTCTCGCCTCCCGCAAGAATTGGCGGACATGATCAAGGATAGACTCCTCCCGATGACTCTGACGCGCGATGAGGCGGAGGCATATAGGCTTCAACTCATGAAGGAGCGCACGGCCTTTGTCAGCACTCATACGGAAACTACATATCACACTTTGAAGTTCAACATGTGCGAGCATTGATGATTGACGGCGATTCAGATGCTTTCACAGTGTAATTTATACCATGCATGTTACTCATACATGTATCGCATGAAGGAATTCCTTTGCAATGGCATACCCTAATTTTATTCATTGGTCGGTGCGCAGCTTAGAATCTATCGAGGTACAGGAGCACTTGCGCGGTACAACTTACAATAATACCGATGTAGCTGTGAGTATGTATCTCTTCGACAACCGCAGCTTTATTCTGACTCTGATTCAGAAACAAGGCTAATCCTCATGAACCTACTGCTCAGGCTTGAGCTTGAGTCTTAAGCCCCGCTTGATTTCACTTCAAACAGGTTCCGCGCCGCTGATTCAGAATCGACAATACCCCGTTAACTGGCCGCAGCTCTTGGGAATCAGGCCGAGGCAGAATCTGAGTCGGACGGCGGCGGGCGGGTCTGGACGAGTGGCGTTGCGGGGGACTTGGAACGATGCGTCGCTCCGCCTCGTCGGATACCCCGCTGACTCCGTCGCAGCGCCTCCGTTTGCGGGAATCGCGACGGGCGCCGAGTTGCGTCGGATGGCAGCGATTCGCGAGCGCGGACCGAGTGGCGGAGTGGCGCATCGCGCGGGACTCGGGACTCGTCGGTGGGCAATCCGCCTGAGTACCGCGCTGACTGGCCGCAGCGCTTCTGCTCCCGGGAATCGAGACGAAGCCCGATTCGAGTCGGACGGCGGCGAGTCGCGGGCACGGACGAGTTGCGCATGCACGCAGACTGCTCGGGATGCCGATCCAGGGCGCGCAGCGGAAGGTTGCCGGCGTTGAGCGGGGCAGGGGCTGCGGGCGACGTGTAGACGCGGAGGGTAGGACGAACAAGTGGTGTTGCAGGGGCCACCCGCCGTTGGTCACGGTACGTCGCCGAGCCTCTGGATCGCGGGTACCTGCTACCTGCTACCTGCGTCCCGGCGCTTCTGCCAGTGCTCGGGGATCGGGATCGGGATCGGGATCGGGACGACGGAGAAGAGTGGGGCACGGGGGTGCGGCGCGGCGCACGGCAGCGTTGAGCGGGGTCGGTTGCGCAAGGCGCAAGGCGCCCGGCGGATGCGTCGAGCTGGCCGCGGGATGCGTTCGAGCACGACGGGACGGGACGGGCGGGTCCGGGTCCCCGCATCCAGTCTCTACGGTACGCTCCTCAGCGCTGCTTGTGAGCCCGCGCTCGAGGCGGGGGGCACCCGTGCACATACACGTACACGCACCCGAGCTGCGTTGGTGGCAAGACCCGTTTGCGCATTAATGCAAATGCACCGAGCCGGACGGGTCCTACACGCGCCCACGCCCGCGGAGATAGGATTCGCCCGCCCGCGATAGCTCCCCGAGGCTCGACGACGGGATGGGCGCCGCCGCCGTGGAGCGGCCTGCACGCGGCGCCGTGACCTTGATTACGTCGGGGCAGGCCGTCGACACCCGACGCCCTCGCATACCGGCCTGCGGACTCGGGGGCGGCGCGGAAGCCGTGCGCGATGGGGGTTGGCTGGAAGTGGACGGTGCAGGGTGGGATTATGGGGTCTGCGCGTCGCTTTTCGCTTTGAGGGCGCGAGTGGATTCGGAGTACATCAGGGGACGGACCAGGTGCGCGAACAACTCCTCGGTCGGCGCCGGCACGGGTGTATCGATTGCGTGTAGGAGCTTGATTTGCGGCGGATTGCGGGCGAGCGTCGAAGTCACGGCGGGTGAGGGAACAGTATGACCTCGGACCTCCATCCTCACCTTGTATTCGCTAAACTGGTCGTCCCATGTTAGGTCAACCCGACATACAGTGTCAGCTGAAGCTGACTGCCGACGAACTGCAGAAAGGGTCCAACGACTTTTCTTACCTCTATGCCCAAGCCACGAAGGCTGTGAGCCTCATTCCAGCCGCATATGCGAGTCCTCCAGTTCAGGGCTGCTATTCTGTCCTGATGTATGTTTCTTCTCCCGCAGTACGCCGATCTAGCATGTGAACGTGGCCGGTATTATTTGAACGAGTTTATGGCCGACGACAGAACAACGAGCTCCGGCAGAGGAAACCTCGACCGGGAGGCCGAGAGGGCGCGTGTGTTTGACGATGCGAGAACTGCGTGGGGTGGAGGGGTATGTTGCAAGTTTGTTTTGAACCTGACTGAGAGCTGACTTTGAGCAGATCCATCCGGATATCCGCGACTCGATGTTCTATATCTGACTGTTGATCTACTGCTTTGAAATCTCTGCACCTGCTTGTACTATATTGCACTTCTACTTTTATGCAAATTTCTTGAACCAGTATTCGGTTGAACAACGGTTGAACCATGTTGAACCTCCTTACGACACCCCTATTGCACGTGGTCCATCGTGCACGGACCATCACGCACGGACCAGGTGGCGAAACGTATATAAGGAACACATGAACATCTAGAATCCTTACCACTCTGGCCTTTTGGCTTAGATCAAGTGTAGTATCTGTTCTTAATAGTTTAACCACTATTATGGAGGCACCGCCTCCATTCTTGGTTATCTAATTTTTGCCGCCCTAGTCCGTGTGCTCTGCTTGCAACACGCGGACGCGATGACCTTGCTGCTGCACTACTGGCTTGTGTCGTCAAGGGATCCTCTTTCTTTTTGCTGCCCTCTTCCGTGCCTCCTTTGAGGTTTGCGTTCGAGTGTAGCAAATGGATTGAAGTTACTTCTTTTTTTCTTGTTTCTTTTTCTTTTTTACTACTACAGCCAGTGCGGCTTTTTCCCCAGGCGCCGCAACGTGAAGGTGATGCGAGGAGGAAGGGAGAGAGAGAGGACGGCCCGGCGTTCTTGTGCAATATTAAACTACTATAAAACCAGTTTTAAACTTGATTAATAATCGCACTGTGATTGACAATCGGTGCACTTTGCCGGTGCGGCACTGCCACCGTAGCTCGGCCCGGTCGCCGGATGACTCTTGCTGGGTGACTCGGATCTTCCACCACGTCTTCAAGTTCAACTTGACCACGACAGCAACAGTCATGCATCATGCATCATGCATGGTTCATATCATGACCTTCCTTGCCACTTTGCTTCGCTGGTTTATGGATCCATACCAAGATACGCCGGAGCCTCTCCCTCCGTCCATCAGGGCGCTTGTCCCTAACAGAGCGCAGGTTCTTGCAACCTATCCCCTCGAGTTCCGGAAACGATGGAAAGTCTCACGGCGTCCTCCTTCGCTACTGGCACGCCTCTTCACCATTCGCGGCTACGACACCGCAGCTGCATGCTTTTATCGCATATATGAATTCGCAGTCTTGCACGACAACATCCGATTTCGCAACGAGATCGAATATTTCTGCCACCGCCCGTGGCCTGTTTCGTCACTTCCAGACCCGCACGACTCTAATCCTGAGCGGGCGGCGTTTCTCGCAGGACTCACGCGCATCCTGTGTGCCGCCTTCAATGACAGGATTCAGAGGGGCCTGCCGCGTGATGCGCCAGCGTATATCAAGGACTTCGACAAGTTGCGTGCGCAACCGAAGATCTTCGAGACACCGCCGGCGTGGGCGGAAAACATTCCGCCCTTGGACCGACCTCTGCGCATCGCAGCCCATGAGGGAGATCCCGGGCTCAGCAGCCACCTTGCCGATATGCGGATTACAATGAAAGCGCCTCATTATAATTTTACCTAAGGTAGATGTAGGCTTTTTACGGTGAAGGCGATACAATTCACCTCCGGTCAGGCTGAAAATGTGTCCACACAAATCGTACACAGTTACCGACGTCGCTACACGCTATACCATTCATCCAGATCCAATTCCTCCCTCTACTTCCCGACAATTGCTTCGAACGCTGCGCGCTCCGGGGGCGGAAGCTTGTACTTTGTCGCCCAAGCCTTCGCCACATCGTAGGAAATGACCGCTCCATCTTTCATTTCCTTTAGATACGCGACTGCGTCGTCGATATAAAAATCCAGACGAAAATCCACCGTCTGCCACCGCCGACTCAGTGGATCTCCCTCCTTGCTAGGTTGAGCACTGTCTCCAGAATGCCTCCAGCGCGTCTACCAGGAACCTACCAGCCTCATCTACCGGTACTGCCCATATCTCTATCACATCCACACCCCCGGTGGACCGAGTCAACGGGCTGGGTTATTTCCATCCCCATGGAACCCCAGACTAACAGAACCCGGGGCCCTCGGCGCGATGGAGTTCGACTCGTGTGCATGAACGCCTGAATGGCTACCCTTTGGCTGGTTCATCCGGCAGCTTTTCGAGAGTTGTGCGAGCGAAACCCCAAGAAATTTCGGCGCTCTTCTTACGCCACGGCTCAAGTCCTACACGACCTGGATTGGGTGGTTTTCGTCCTCCCTTGTTCTGAATCTTCCAGCTATACAAAAGGAGCGCGAGCTCCAAAGCATCGTCTCCACTGCGATCGTCTGGAGGACGTCTTTCTCAGTGGCGCCTGCGTGCAGTCACCAATCAGCACGGTATGTTCACTGCTTTGCTCCAGGACTTCCTCTCTCTCCATTTTCGGATTCTTTCCATGAATTTCCGCTGACTCGGCCTAAAATGTCTCAGGTACTCCATACGATTTTGCCTATGCCATCTAGAGCCTCTCCGATAATTGGCCTCAAATGACAACCGTGCCAGGAACCCCGGGCGAAAGATACATCATGCGTCGAGTCCAGTAAATGAGTATTTGATGTAATTACTATTAGTGTATCTATCAGGTATCGGGGCGTCGTCAATACGAGCGACTCGCCGAGCGTTATATACACCATCCAACAGCGGTCCCTAAGTCCCTGACCCCACGTTGCTCTGATAGTTGCAGTGCAAGGCTCAAGCACTCGCGTTCGCGGGCCTTCCGCTCCTGCATGCCGTAGGCCTTGGCAAGGAAATACCACGCCTCAGGGACATCCCACCCAGGCCCGCGGGTCAGGTGCGAGAGCATACCCGCCACAAGATCCACGTTGTTGGGGTCGATCTCGTCCTCAGCGGTTCGGGAGGAGCCTTCCGGGGTGAGGTACAGCCGGCAGAGATGCACAGACGCAGGCACGTCGTCCGGATTTATGAAGAGCGCCTTCTGGAACGCGTCGATTGCATACTGCGTGTGGCCCAAAGCCACATAATATAGACCAAGCTGCGGGACTCGTGAGCCGCGACTCGCACGTTGAGCGGGAAAGTGTTATACCTGTACCCAGACCGCCGGATTCCCCTCGTCCTTGACCTCGGCTTCTTGGATGGCGCCTTTAGCCTGCTCGATCTTGCCCAGCCGCCGGAACGTTGCAGCGGACATGAGCCACAGATCGCTTTCTAACCGCGTTTCCCGCGCAGTCCTGTGTGACCACTTCGACTGAGCAGGAGGAACTGTGGGTGGCGGCGGCGGCGACTCGCTGGGCGTGATCGAGTTGCGCCGGACCAATGAACCGCCTAGGTGTCGCCGGGAATGTATCGATGACGCTTGATACGACGTTTGACGCAGCACGGCATGGAAATCTAGAGAGCATGAGCAAATTTAACGAAAGTTGTCGAGGAAGAAGCCTACCAGGCGTAGAGCTTGACCGTCGTAGTGTTCCATTCCGCACGACACCGCTGCCAATCTTCTTGGAGATGGTGCTGATCCGGGCTTGCCCCTTGTTGACGCGATTCTTCAGCATCTGCTGCATCTTCTTCGACTTGGACGTGTCCCGGTCGATGGAGAACGAGCGCTTGATGGAATCGTGTATTGCGCCGTTCGCAGGTTCCTCGGATATGTTTTCTGTAACGGCTTTGTAGTCTGCGGAAAAGTTACGGGGTGCCTCCTCAGGGGTCGCAGGTGATATCGTGATAGGTATGGGGGATGGCGGAACCAGAGCCTCGGCGTTCTGCGGTGGCGCGAGTGGAGGTGGTTGTTGGTGAGAGGTGTCGTTTGAGCCCTTGTCATGAGATGATCTCGACATGGAGAGCACCAACTCAGAAGGAGACTTCAGGTTGGCCATTCCCGCGTGATTCCTCCCACTCTCAGAAGGTGTTGCTATTGGAAAGTATGAGCCAAGAAAGGACAGGGATCACAGGCTGAAGACGTACGAGTGATACCCCGCCGCTCCGCTATCCATTGGAAGACTTCAAGCCACTTCTCCGCGGCTCCTTCCGCGCCCTCGACGTGCTCGGTGAGCGCGACTTGTGTCATACGCAGTTGAAGCGAATATTCGAACATCTCCTGTCGCGATGGAGCAGCGTGATCTGCTACTGGAAGGAGTAGGCCCGCGGCCGGAGGCATGATGTCGGGCTTGTCAAGAAGATATGTCGGGGCAGGTGATGTTGGAGGAATGGATGCCCGTTTCATCCCCGGATGTGCTGCGTCCGCGGCGGGAAGCCCATCGATCGCCCGACCATTTACGCCGTGCCCGTTAGCTCCCAGCATCTCAGGGTTTACGCTGCCAATCGTAAGCTCGTCCTCCTGAAGCGTCTCTCCAATTTCTGCACCCTGAGCGAGGATCTCCTCGGCAGCCTTCCACTGTTCTGATGCAGCTAGAAGTAGCCCGATGAGGTGCCAATAGCGTATCTCCTTCGGATCGCCCTCGACCGCAAGGCCTGCGTAAACAGTTGCTTGCTCCAGGTCATGAGTTGACCCGGGCCGCGCAAATGATAGGGCAAGGTGGTAATATCCTGAAGGCGTAGGGTGTGCCTCGACCGCCTTGAGAAACAAGGAATGCGCCTTAGCAAGACGTTTGGGCCGACTGTGCGGGTCTCGCTCTAGATATCGAAATCTCAGTATCACAGTACACGTGACAAGTCGGACATCAATACCTTTCAAGGCCATGGCAGAATTCCATACACCTTCTGCGAGGTCGATGGTAGCACCGAGCGCGGAATTGTTCAAGTCGAGACGTGTCCGTGCCAGATCAAGAAGCCTCCCAGCCTCACGAATGTCCTCGATGCCCTCATCGGTAAGGGAGGCGAATTTACACAGCATCCGCGACCCAACCACAAGCGTCTCGACCCAGTCCCGATTCGTGTCAGTGTCTTCGGATATGGCGGCGCCACTCGCCTGCCACGCTTTACCGACGATTTGGACATAGAGCTTCAATGTGCGCTTAGCAAGCGGGGTGTCGCCTGAGACATGGAGAAGGCGCGTCATGTGTCGGAGGATGCGGAACGAATTGAAGGTCATGCGCGTAGCCCACCAAAGGACCTGCGGACGAGTATTAAATCTGGAGGGCAGCAGGAGGGAGGTGGGCGACTTACATCGATCACCCAACCGGCGTAATCGCCCACGGAGCCGCTAGCCTCCCACACGGCGACGCATAGGTCTACAAATTCCTCCACCTTAACGTTGTGTTGGCCCGCGTGTGGAAAAGACGTGCTGACGCTGAGGATCGCGCGATACTCCTGGATGATGGAGCGGGCGGTGTGTAGCCATGGCGGAGGCTTCCCGACGTCTGCTGGCGGGAGAGGACTAGCATTTCGCAGAACCAGGGCCCGGATGTATAGAACAGAGATGGTGGAGCGGTGCGCGGTACGGAAATTGGATGGCCAGAATGCGCTGCAGGTCGAGTAGTGGGTGAGCCATGTCCAGAGCACGTTCCGGAGGTCCTCCCGGTGGACGTCGCAGATGCGTGCCGAGATAGTCACAGCACGCCAGATAATATACTCGACCCAACGCCAGAGTTCCCGGAAGCGGGTGAAGGAGGTGAAGCTAAGTTTCCCCGATGCGCCGATAGGGGAGGCGGGCGATACGAGCTCAAGCTGGGACATCGCCAGGAGAGGGAGGGCCACAGAATACACTTCGAGAGCCTGGTCAGGTTCTGAGGGAAACAGTTTCTCGTACGACATGCCTACAAGAAAGGCATTAGCAGTGGTCAGTACTGCATTCAGCGCAGCGCGACGCACCCTGCAAGCATATACTCCGGAGCGATTCAGTCATCGCCCACGCCCGGCCGTCGTTTGCATCCGCAGAGTCCGTGGCCAAACCCGAAATGTGGCTACCGCCAACTGACGAGATCGATGGCTCGGCGCTGGCGGCCCCAGGGATCTGAAGTGACAGAGTCGTGGTGCGAGTCGTAGCCTGCATCGGAATGTGCTCATTTACACGGGAAACGTCAGGCACCTTCTTTAGGTGCGATAGACACTCTGAGGGGTTACCGAGAGCATAAGCATAGTACGCCAGTGCAAAGTTCAGAGTCTGCGGATGGGTAAGTACCATCCAGCGGCGTATCACCAACACGCACGTCGAAATTCGAGGACTCCAACTTTTTCAGCGCATCATAACACTCTGTGGCTTCTGCCACGCGCTCCTCTGGCAGCGTGCATTCACTCCCTAACTCCAGCGCAAACTCGCCTGTCTTGGGCGGGACGTCGATATCCTTGTCCTTGTTGGAATTTGCAGCCAAGAGTAAGGCTAGAGCATGGGTCTGGGACGCGACTTCAGCAACATCCTTGTAGCCTGTGCAATGCTTGTTGAATTTCCGGAATAGTTCAGACCAGGAGAGAGCCGTCCCATTGGGAGTCTTGGCAGGGAATGGGGCGGCCCATTGGCCCGCAGTGAGGGCAGTCCTGAGCTGGGACCAGTAGTACTTATCCTTGCCCGACATGGCAGCAGGAAAGTCACGACCTCCTCAAGTCACAAATCCTACATCTTGACCTCCACCACCTATTACTACTTGGGCAATTGCACTACTCCTGTACTCGCCCTTGCAGCCTGCTCATCTCTGAAATCGAAGGACCAGATCTCACGCACGCCGGACTGTTTTTTTCGAACCGCTTCATGTATGGCTGCAGAAAATACCGCGTTCTCTTCATCAGGCGCAGATGTCATCGCCCGCACGATAGACGTCCAGCTCGATAGACCTATCTTGTCAGCACAAGAGCTCGACAATTTCTACGAGATCGAGCGGACCATCGCGGAAATTGTGGCGGGTGATTACAAACGCATCGCACTGCAATTTCCCGACGAGCTCTTGCACGAATCCGTCCCGATATATCGGCGCCTCAAGGGTGGGATTGGGGTCGGACGAGAGCTTTACGTTCTCGCGGACACCTCCTACGGCAGGCGCGTCGCTCAACAAGAGCCTGAGGCATAACATCTTACTCCATGCATAGTTGCTGCGTGGACGAAGTGGCCGCCCAGCATGTTGATGCAGATGCTATGGTGCACTACGGGCACGCCTGTATGAGCCAGTACGTCGTGGCCCCCCTCTTTCATCGGCGTCTCACGGTCTCACATAGAACGTCGCGTTTGCCAGTGATATATGTGTTTGGAAAGAAGTCCGTCGACGTAGACGACTGCTCTCAGCGCCTCGCTGAAGTGTTTGAAGGCTCGGGTGCCATCGTCCGGTATGAAGTTGCCTATGCGCACAAAGCAGGTGGGCGTACAGAACCGTGTCATATAGTCATCCTCACTTCTGTCAGAAAGCATCGCTGCTGCATTGCGCCAGGCTCTCCAGGTCCCCGTATCTATCCCACTCATAGCTGCCGTGTCGGTTCCGCCGCAGACCTCCCCTGTGGCGGCCGACGTGCCCACCGATTTTGAACTTCCACCAGAAACCATCATCTACATCGGCGGCGAAAGTCTCGGGCTGACCAACCTTCTCATAACTCACTCTACCTGTAGTGTGAGTCCCCTCCGCTTCCCTTTCTACGCCATTGATTTCGTTGTCCAGGTCTACTCGTACGACCCTGTCACAAAGGCGGCGCGACTCGAATCCTCGCGTACGAACCGCCTTCTCATGCGGCGCTACGCGACAGTCCAAAAGGCTCGCGATGCAGACGTCTTTGGCATCCTCATCGGTACCCTCGGCGTCGGTACGCACTCCTGCCTACCTGTTACCATGCAGAGGGCTTATCGTTCATAGCCTCGTATCTGCCCCTCATTAAGCATCTCCGAGCGCTCCTCGCACGCTCCCGCAAAAAGAGTTACACGATCAGTGTAGGCAAGCTCAATCCATCCAAGCTTGCGAATTTTATGGAGATCGAGTGCTTTGTGCTGGTCGCGTGTCCTGAGAACAGCCTTGTGGAGGCCAGGGTTTGTCCATTATCTCCCAATACTCTCGGCATTGGCCAACGTCTCGTAGGATTTTTTGCGTCCCATCATCACGCCGTTCGAGCTCGAGGTCGCGCTGCAGGCTGAGCAAAGCTGGACGGGCCGATACGTCCTCGATTTCGAGAGGCTGCTGGCTGAGTCCAGAGCTGACGGTATGAGGATTTTCGCCATCCTTTCGCCTACACCGTAACCATTCTTCCAGATGTCATTCCTGAATCGCTAGCAGACTCGGACGACCCTGACCAGCCCGTCTTCTCCCTCATCACAGGCAAATACCGACACGCAAAGCGATTCGGGGGCTCAGTTAAAGGGAAGGAGGCGCTTCCTGCAGAACCGTCATCGTCCGTCATCCTGCGCAACCAAAACACCGCCGTCGCACTAGCCGACAGCGCAGGTGGTACGTGTTGCGTACTCTTCGTTATCGCGCTTATTAGATGTTCAGCGCTTTTCTTGCAAGAACGCACCTTCCGCGGGCTAGAGTCGCGTGTGGGCGAGGACGCGCCGAGCGTGCTGGAGCAGGGACGGAGCGGAATTGCGCGCGGGTATGCCGATGATCATCGTGAATAGGTCGGAAGGTCGTGCACAAGCATTAGATCAGCAAAACCATTATCAGAACAGTGCCTGGACAGCGGACGTGTACTCGGAAATAATGTGAATCACGCGAATCAAAATCTAAACTGCAGTGTGTGAGACGGCCGTTTAGCTGTGCATCCTGAATCCAGTGCTCTAAGACCGCCCTTCCGTGAAAATAAGCTGTCGTCCGCACGCAACAAGGTCTTGCTCGAAGGTTTGGAGAACAGGTAGATGAATGAAAGTGCTCCAATCCCCGGACAACACGACACGCTGGAGGGAGGAGAACCCGGGCCCAGCGAGCGCTGATACTTCGGCTCCCAACAAGGCTTCTTGGGTCGCGATGTCATAATCCTCGAGTGGGACATAAGGGCCGAGTCGGAAGGAGGTGACACTGTGATTTTCCACCGTCTTTTGGATCGTGGGGCGGAGGGTGTAGTGGCTGACTTCCTGCAGACGGGGGAAAAGATCCAGGAATTCCTGCCACAGGGGACCGGGGACCACCCAGAATGTTCCTGCAGACTGTAGTTCTAGGTACTTGATGCCTTGAAGAGCATGGCGGGTCGCTTTAAGGCCCGACAAGATCTGCTGCATCGAGTCCAGGGACGAAGGGATGCTGAGAAATTCTACATTGGGGGACAGCTCCAATATATGGAGCAGGAAATGGACCTGGGCGAGACGTGCTTGAACATCGTCTGGGCCCTTCGCCCAGAATATGGCCTTCAGCGACGTGAGGGCGTCTGCAATAGATGCTCGAGTAGTGTCATCGATTGGGCGAACAATCTCGCCGGCTACGGTGGTGGGAGCAGCGGGCAAGCGCGTCTCGGGAAATGCGTCGGCCTTACAGATCGAGATGGACTCGGTGTTGGGACAGAGCCGCAGGAAATCGGTGATTCCACACGCCGCCGACTGGCTCCCACCGAAAGACGGGTGAGTCTTGATGTAGCGGACGTGTTGTCCGAGACCGCTTGCAGTGGCTTCCTCCTGCGGTGAGGGTTCCAAAAGCTCCATGAGGATCCGTGCGTTGTCGGCGGTCACTATTAGCTCTTCATAGAGGAGTGCGGCTGCGACGGGACGCCACGCTCTGCAGACCTGGGCGATGGCCTGCTTTGCGCGCAACGCCGCGTTGATTTGTTCCCTCGAAGGCGCTAGCGTGTCAGAAAACGGCGGCCACTGGCAAGGCGGAGCATCGGAAGGAGGTATAACGGTGGACACTGTGAGGCGAAATATGATGTACAACAATTCTGTCGGCAGACTGAGGGCATAAGTATCGGATGTCATTGCGTTTTGGCTGCCAAGAGTGCAAGAGTGTAAAGATAAGGCCTGTCCGGGCCGGTGCTGGATCAGAATAGCGCGCGGTGTCGTGACTTGATGACCACGGAAATGTAACAGCACAGCCACAGAGGAAGACCTTTCACGACTGGCTACTGTGGACATACGCGTCTACATGAGCAGAAACTGTTACGATAGTGAGAGACACCCTGAATTGACCTTTCTACCTTGTGCTGCTTCTCAATTTGAAGCAGATTATTGACAGCGAAATCGATCCTCGTCGCCGGTCGGGTTTTGGTAGGGTTAGATGCACTCAGTCAGGCTTGAGCCAATCCGTGAGCGTATGGAGACTTGTGGCTATTCCAAAGATGGTCGGGGCGATAGCCACCCAGAAATACTCGCCAGTAGAGCCGATATGGAACGAGACGAGAATTCCGATCGATGTCACTCCGAGTCTGTATCAAGTCTGTATCTTGGTCTGTATACATCAGGGAATCACAATTATCACGCATGTCTGAAAGCTTGCGCTTTCGACGATTATCTCCACGAGAGACTACGATGATATCTAAGCTCAGCGGGTCCCACTGGAAGAGAAACTCAGTGACCACTGACCAGGTCGTATGCCTCCGCTCCGAATACGCTTCGAAAACTTGCTCGTACACTGGTTCGTCCACCACATCTTCTGCATATCATGTCTGCTTACTTCAAGAATACTTCAAGGAGAGACCTGAGATCGAACCGCTACAAGAAAAAGCTCGCCGCAGGACCTTGCTGGAGAAAAGCCAATGCTGCTTGGCCCTCGTTGTCAATGTTCTGTCCCCGTGCATCAAAGCTGCTGTAATATCCTTATTAGAACCTGGACCATCGACTGATATTTCTGGCAGCATTGGATTGCCGCAATCTATGAGACTTTCTTTGCTATTGTGCACCTTGTGGCTAGGCTGAGGCATTTATAAATGATGTTGCCACAGCATCATGCATCATGAGTCGCGCGTGAAAAATAGAGGTGCACTGCAGAATTTGTTAGCGATCGAGGCCAGCATGAGAGCATGAGGAGGCGCCATGAAATGATACATAGGAAGGCGAATGAAGTCATCGAACTTGAGTACGTTGAAGTCATTTGGGTGACATGTGCTATCAAAGGTAGGCTTGCTGTTCGCCAGATAGGCAACAGAGGCAAGACAGTGTAACTTCAAGAATGCAGATACATCAGTGTGCGAGAACAAGTACATCGTCGGCGATATCGTTATTATACCTGTACAATCAGACAAATATCCGAGTCCGAGTCTATGTGCTGTGGAAATTTACCGGGCTATAGCGGCCGCCATCCCTCACCCTCGACGTCGACGGGCCACTTGAGCGAGTCGCGCTCGCGCGAAACAGCGCTCCGCCGCCGCTCGCCCCGCTTCGGCTCCTCCAAATCGGCCTCCGACTCCCCAAAGCGCCCCACGCCGACCCACCCCCCGTCTGCATCGGCGTCCGTCCCGACGTCTGAGTCCGAGCTCGAGTCCTCGCTCTCGGACTCCGCCCGGCGCGCAACTAGCGCCTCGCGCTCCTCCCCTCGCGCGCGCGGGCTCACGGGGTCCCCGAACGGCGACTCCGCCGCGGCCCCGGCTGCGGCGGCACGCAGCGAACCGAGGCCGTCCGTCAGGCGCAGCGCCGCGATGCCGCCGAGCAGCGCGTGTACGCTCTCGGGGCGCGCGCGCGCGCGTGGCATGGGCGGCGGCGGCGAGTGGCGCAACGAGTTGGAGCGCTTCAGACGCGTCTGCAGCGGCGGGGAGGCGAACGGCGACTCCGCGGGGGCGCCGGTGAGTGAGCGCGGCTTGGGCGGCGGGGGCGGCTTTGCAGGGCGCTCGCGTTTGTGTTCGCGGTCGCGCTCGGGCGAGGGGGGCAGGTGCGAGGACGAGCCGGAGGATGCGGAAGCGCGGGAGGAGGCGGAGGGGGGCGCGGATTTGCGGGCGGGGTGCGTGGGGGGTGGGAGGGCCGCGTCGCGGTCGCGGTACGCGTCGTCGAACGCGCGTTGTAAGGCGGGCGAGGGGGACGCGAGCGCGACCTGCTCGAGGGAGCTCGCGCTCGGGGGGATGGAGGGTGCGTGGCCCCGGCCCCGCGCGCTGTCGGATGACGACGAGGAGGCGTAGTCGTTTTCGATTGGAGCGGCGGGGCGCGGCGTGAGAGAGCTGCTCCGGAGGACCTGCAGCACGCGCTCTTGCTCGAGGCGCGCCTGCCCCTGCTTGAGCCACTGGCCGGTTTTGGAGGCTTGCAGGCTTTGTTTCATTAGTGTCGATGTGATGTGGGCAGGTGTGGGTGGCTTGGGCGGGCTCGCCGAGCGGGGAGGGAGGGGCGGGTGACGTGGGGGAGGTACAGGCGCAGTAGGGGGAGCTGGTGCCTTCCGCGGAGGAAGTATGGGCGCGGGTGATGAGGTCGGAGCGGTTTTGGACCGCACAAGTGAAGGCGTCACAGGAAGAAAGGGATTGCGCCGCTGGGGCGAGCGCGTGATGGGAGGTTCAGGTGATCCACCAGAGGCTTTCTGAGATAAAGGGAACGTTGCTGGGGCAGATATCGGAGGAGGAACTGCGGCGGCAGAGCCCGGATGTACTGCGCAAAAGAGAGATTAATCCCAGTCCTCACGACTGCAGCCTAAGCCGGGTCACCTTGTACAAACGCAAGGGCTCTATCGACCTCTTTCCCGGACTCGACATGCAACACGAGGCGAAGGGCTGCGAAGAACTCCCCACCGCGGATCGCGTCTTTCGAAGGAAAGAGGGCCAAGATCTATGCAATCGCAGCCGTCAGACATACCACAGCGCAGGCAAAATGTATCCCTTTGCGCACCTGGTCAATAGTTGCTGCTGTGATGCCTGGATAGCGCCCGCGCATCCATGCACGGACCTCACGGATACTCATTGTCTGTGCTTCGGGTTCATCGCAGTCCGAGTCAAGAAGAGAGCCCAGGTTCTCGGTGAAGAGCGTATATTCTGCATCATTGAGGGCAGACGTGTGGAGGCTCAGCGGGCGCATAGACGGAAATGGCAAGAGAACGCCGAAGACCAAACAAGGCAGTACACATCCTCGGAGCTCCTTTTGGAAGGACACCGCCTTTGCACCGCCCTTGCACCGCCTTTGCGGATCTCCATATGTAGGAAAATCCGGAACCCACCAGCCGGCGGCCCGGCCTACTTCATTCTCTTCTCCTCTTCTTTCCCATCCTCCGGACCTCTACACGCCAGCCACACGCTCTGGTTCAAGCGAAATACCACAAGATTCAAGAAGATCTTCATCAAATGACAGTGGACGCACAAAACTGGGCTTGGGAACCGCTGAATCGTGGCTAATATGTTTGTAGACCGTGATTGCACTCCACTCAGCTCCGCTGCCCTTCTGTACCCGCAGCTCCCGCTCGCGCACCTCCTCGTCTCCACCGCGCTCGCCGAGCTCATCGCAGGCCAACTCTACCAGACCTCGCGAACCCCAAAGCCGACCGCCTGCCCCCTTCGCTCGCCGCCCTCGCCGCCCGCTCCTCGGCTCCCTGCGTGCCCGGGCGGCGTCCGGGGCGCGTCCGCAGAACGACGGCGCGCCGCGCGATGACTTCCATCGAATTCAAACTTGTAGAGTTCCCTGTTATATCAAAATAGCCTTGGAAAGGCAGAGCAACAGGAATTGGCCTACCTAGGACCTATTACCACTTCCTTGTCATACGGCCCACCCGCAGCAAAGTACTGTACTTACTTATGAAGAAGACGAACGGGCTTGCGCCAAAATCGGGTCCTCTTGTCGGATGACGCATCGCAGCCGAGGCTCCTTTCCAGTCCTTTTTCTCTTTCTAACTCTGATTATGTTCCACCTAGCTTCGATGCGATCTGGTATCACTATCCGGATCGCCTAGAAGGTTCTGATGACATTGCCCAACCTGCAGCTGTCAACTTGACCGGCCGCGGCACCTCGCGGTACTCGCGCTAGAAAATGACCTCGATTCAACGAGAAACACTGGTAGCCGGGTCTGACGCAGAAGCCCTCGAACTCGTTGACCCTTCCCTCTAGTGTGTTGTATATGACTGCATATCTTCCCACAACTTATGGTCAACCCTCGCATCTAAATGAACTTTCTCTGCTCTCCTTGGCCGATTGTGAGCATTTTGTGCAGACTGGGCCACTTGTGCAATGTGAGTCTTGCACTTCGACAACAGATCTAGATGCATGCCAAAATGCAGCGAATGAATTTCCTCCATTGGATACCAAACCAGTGCGACAGGGGCGAGTACTCAGGGACTGCCTGCAGCCCACTGGGGCACATACATATGGCCTGTGCGGAGGCGGAGGGTTATGTAACATGTTCAAACTTGATCTTGAGCCCACGGTTGGCCCACGGTGTTCGTCGAGATTCGAGGTGAACTGCATCCATAGGTCATACACTACGATTAGGACTTGGCTGCAGATTGCCCATCATAATATCTTCAGTATTTTTACCATAGATCTAGAGGACATTACCCTGGCCAGTCGTTTTTCAACCACTGGTCCAGGAAAATGTATTCCTGTTTTTTTTTGCATCCTTTTCAATTGTCTTTTTTTTGGCCCCTTGTCATCGTCCGTCACTAGCAATCCCAGATGCAGCGACGTTTGGGCTCCACGATAGAACAATACTATCGAATAAACCAGGAGTAAATTGGGTGGGAAGATCGCGACGAATGACAAGGTACTTGTCACCGTTGACGGCATTCGCTGTTATCACTCCTGCGCAGTCTTCTGCCTTATCCACCGTCGCGCAGGATAAGTACGGTAATTGTCCAGCTATCTGCAATTCATGCCCCTCATGCTCGTCACCCAGAGAGTCCATGCGTCGCATCCACCCCTCGCCCCATTGACGTCCATCATCGGCCCAAAAACGCGTCCCAGCCGCAACAAATCAGCCTCGTTCGACCCTCCCAGCTTTTTCTTCCCTCCGGCGCCGACGCCCGCCGCCTTACGCGAAAAGTCGCGCTCGTCCCCTGCGCTCTATACCCCTGGGCCGACGCTGCGCATGCCGCCGGACTCGGACGACGATGGGGATGACGACGGCGTGATTTACACCGCGCGCCGCACCCCGACCTTGCGCACGCGTCTCTTCGGCAGCCGGGGAAAGACGGACGCCATCTCCACCTCCGCGGGTCTCAGAGGTGCAGGCGAAACCGAGACTGAGCTCGACGAACCGGTACGTGTCGCATTTCGGGTCGAATCGTTCCGGAATCGTCTCTCGTTTGGCCCACGTACGCTGGTACGCGGTGCGATATCGAGGTTCTGCCGTGCGTGGGCAGGGCGACGTGCTGTAGAGCAGATTCTCTCAAGAACCACTGCATCACAGAGATCTTGGGTGGTTCAGGGATCGTCTCTCGTTTGGACTTTGCCCCGCGTACGCTGCTACGAGGCGCGATGTTCTATATGCCCGCTGCACGCGTGGGCATAGACTTTGGAGGGATGTGCTGGGAGCATCTTCCAAAAACCACCGAGTGGTCTCCGCCCAGCGAGGTTACTCGTTGGTCTCTCGGTGTGGCACAGACTCCAGGCTTTTCTCACTGGTACGAGGCGCGATGTTCTGTATGGCTGCTGCGCGCGTGGGCATAGACTTTGGATGGACGTGCTGGAGATCATCCGCAAAAAAAACCTCTCGGTGTGGCAGTGCCCAGGCTTTTCCCACTGGTACGAGGCGCGGTGTTATGGTCGGCACTGTTCTGTATGCCCGCTGCACGCGCGGGCATAGCCTTTGGAGGATGCGCTGGAGAGCATTTTCCAAAGATCCCGAGTGGTTGCCCAGCGAGGTCACTCGTTAGTCTCTGTTACAGACTGCATCGAGATGTCCGCTGCATGCTCACTGCGCATTACAGCCCCGCCACCTGCCGACCTCACGCATCATCCCCGCCTCCGGGCCCCTCGTCCCACCCTCCACCCTCGAGCAGCGCCTCACCCCGCTCCTCTTCGAATTCTCGCGCCTCCTCGCCGTCGTCCCCGCCATCTTCGGCACCCTCTACAACCTCTACTTCGTCTCCCGCCCCCCATCCGGCCCGCGCGCCCCGCAGCGCATCGACTTCCTCGTCTCCGCTCTCTGGGTGCGCCCGCCTTTCTCTCGCGCCGCGCGCGCTCCTCTGACGCATCGCACCGCAGGCCGTGCTGACAGGCTACCAGTGCCTCGCGCTCTCCACGGGCCTCCTCGCGCGCTGGCGCGTCTACTACCCGCCCCTGCCCACGCTCATCCGCCTGCTCGCGCTGCAGGGCATCTGCTGGCCCGCGACGCACCTCAGCCTCACGCTGCTCGGCCACGCGCGCCGCCCCGCCGCCGTGTGGGCCGCCATCGGGACCACGACGTGCATGAGCCGCAGCGTGCAGATCTGGGTCACCAGCAACCTGTGGTGGGAGCCGCGCGACGCGGGGGCGGGGGCGGGGGCGGGTGTGGGTGCGGCGCGGACGGCTGCGGGTGGGGGCGGGTGGCGGCGCTTCGGCGGGCGCTGGGGCGGGCGCCGCTGGGACTGGCGCGAGGTCGCGCTGCAGTGCATGCTCCCCGCGGGCGTGCTGTACTTTGTCATGGCGTGGGCGGAGCAGCTGCGCCGCGAGTGGTCCGACTGCTGAGTTCCCCGCGCCGATTCCTGACTTCCTGCGCCGATTCCTGGTTTCCCGCGCCGATTGCTGATATCGCAAATGGCGCTTGACTCTGACTTGCTTGTACTTGAAGACCGTTCCGATTGCTTACCATAGACTCAGACTGCAGTGATTTTTTATTTAGGCTTTTATAGCGTACTAGGTTTGGGCGGTGTCCTGCGCTCGTTGTGTTTAGAATAATCTTACTGAATGAATGTGATGTCTGCGTTTTTTGTATGAGGTTTGGGGAGTTCGAGTGCAGCCACGTGAACGGTGATTGTCCTCACTTTTTCGACTCTGTCCCACATCCTCTGCCAGCTATCAAAGCTCAAGCGCTCAAGCGGACAAGGCTCAGTCCAACTGGACTCATAGAAGCGGACGCTCATGTAGATATCCTGGAATATACACAGGTATCTACGGTTTCTTTCACTTTTGATATGAGCGCTGAGAACCTTACCAGGATTCATACCCTAGAATACATGTTTTCGGCAACATTGGCGCGGCGTCGTCTGTCTGTCAGACTCCGAGGCGTCCGCCAGATGAGCGCCCCAGCAGCCGCTGCACGTCGTGCGCTGAACTTCGAACGAGTCCGCACTCGTATCGTGGTGGATCGAACCCGCGCAGACTTGCCTGATGCTGAAGACGACGGCGAGACTCCAGACATCCGCGACTGGCTCGACAGGGACGAAAGCCTGTTCCAGACGCGCCGGCTGTCGACGCTAAACCCAGCATACCTCCAACCCGCGGACTACACCAGCTTTTCGTTCATGGCCAACCCAAGCGTCTCGTTCCTCCCGCACACCTCCTCCTGCCTCGTCCGCTACTTCATAAAAGACAAGAAGTACCAGCTCTTCCCGAAGGGCACGCGCGGGTTCCTGTACTACCACTCGCCGCGGCACCTGCCCCCGATGGCGGGCGGCATCCGCTTCCGCGTCACCCCGTCGAGCAACCCATGGAGCTTCGCGGACGGCGCCGACCTCCTGCAAGAGGGCCTACCCTGGGAGATCTCGCTCCACTCCATCGCGTCCGCCACGGGCCGCACCGTCCTGCGCGACCAGCTCCTCCACGAAGGGCTCGTCTCGCGCGCGGAGCTCGACCACGCCCGCGCCCTCGTCCCGCAGAAGAAGCGCTTCGACGCCCGCCTCGCGGTGTACCGCCTGCGCCAGCCGTTCCCCGTCGCGTTCGACCGCGGGCTGTACCTCTGGGCCGTCGGCCCGACGCACGCCCTGCCCTGGACGTACGCGCAGATGTTCGCGGACAACCGCCGCGCCTACCGCCCGCTCGTGCGCCCCTACACCGGTGCGCCCTTCGCCGCTCCCGCCTCCTCCTCCCCCGCAGCAGCTGACGCCCCGCAGGCTCCGCCGTCGCGCAGTTCGAGCTCTCGCCGCTCCCCGAGCACGCGGGCACCGCGACGGTCGTCATGCGCATCCTGCGGCTGCTCGCCGCGCCCGCGTGCGTGCTGCCGGGGTACGACGGGTACCTCCCCCCGCCCGCGGAGGGCGCGCTCGTCGCGCGCCGCATGGGCCACGCGCGCGGCGCGCGCCTCCAGCCGTGGGCCTGCGACGTCGGCGCGCCGTCCGAGTCCGAGTCCGCTGCCGCCGCCGCGCTGCGCCTGCTCGTCGAGGTGCGCGCATCTCCGCTCCTTCCACCTCCTTCCCTTTCCCCGCGCAACGACGAAATCAAGCACCCCGACGGTGTGTCGCGCTGTGTTTATGGGCCACGGCTCTGTAACCGCCGACAGGATGACGGCTAATATATATATAATTTGCAACCGGAGCGCTCCTCCTTCCTTCTTTTTCTTGTCCCCTGTTGCTTTCGCGATACTGAATTGATATCGCAGAACACCCGCGGCCTCGCTGTATAGCGAGCGCCTTTAACACTCACGCTCGACGGCCGGACACCGCCCGGGGTTACGGGATGCGCTTAGTGGTGGGGGACCGCCGATCGCGCAGGACGCAGCGGCAATGGTGGTGTGCTGCCCCACTCTTCGACAGCGGGTTGCGACAAGTGTCGCCAATAACGCGAGCTGTGGACGCCTTTGCGTCTTACCGAGTTCATGGGGTTCACAGATTTCTAGATATGTCTCATACATGTATCGCATGAAGGAACCTCTTTTGCAGAAGTACCATGGCATTATACAGTGGTCGGTGCGCAGCTCAGATGGTGATGTATAGTATATCGAGGTACAGGAGCGGCGCGGTATACAGATGTAGGTATTCCTTTAGTTCCAGTGTAGGTAATAATTAATGATGCCCGACAGCGATAGAAAGCGGGAGAAAAATGGGCAGGGGTACATTGGTTTAGTTGTTCTTCATGTCGGGTCATAAACATCGTTCCGCGCTCGCGCATCACATCACGTCTCGCCCCTCCGCTCCGCAACGACGCGCTGTGCCCAGCGGAGGAGCAGACCCTCGAGGACCTGTTCCCATCCAGGGTCCTTGCGCGCCACAGCCTTGGCGTCGAAGACGACCGGCGGCTGCTCGGGGTTGAACCGCTGCGGCGCAGCCAACGCGGCGGGCGAGTGCTGCGGGGTGTTGCTGTTCGGCGTCGCGGTACCGGACTGGGCGGGCGCGACGATGGGGAGCAAGTATCGGATCTTCAGCGCACTGTGCGAAGTGTCAGCGGCGCTGCTGCAAAGTCTAAAGAAGCGGTAGCGTACCCCGCCCACAGCCGGAGGTTGTCGATCCGGCGGAACGTCCAGCCCTTCTTGACCTCGGCCTGCACCTTGGTGTCGTCGGGCCCGTCCCGCGCGGCCTGCTCCAGCGAGATGATGTCGTGGATGCCGTCGCGGCTGATGTAGCCCCACGGCTTCTTGGACTTGCGCACACAGGTGTTGTACGCCACGCAGAGGAGCTGCCCGGAGGAAAGACAGTCGAGGAATGCCTCGCGCGACGACGGCGGCGCGAGGGCTGGGAGGAGATTGGGCGGCAGGAACGCCGATATGATGGCGTGTGCACGGCCTACCGGTGAAGTCAGCACAGCATACAAGCGAATGGGAGGATAAGTAACAAACCAATACCATCCCCATCGAAGGCCTTCCGCCGCGCCCATTCCGGCAGGTCCTCGTCGTCGATGCTCTCTTCGCTCTCATCGTCTTCCTCGCCAATCTCTCCCATCTGGTCAGGCTCCTCCGTGATTTTGAGGGAGCTCATCATGTCAAACATCCCAACAGACACCCGCCGCTTCGCCTTGTCGCCCGTTGCAGCGGTCGTCATAAGAAGAGGGCCCTTGTGGTCCCTATCATGCTCAGAGCTTGCGCGCCGGTTCGCCCGACTCCTTGACCGGACGCTCTCTTTCAGCACTGCCTTCCGCTTCTCCCTCTCCCACCCCCGTTCCTTCTCCCGGCCCCGCTCTGCATCAACTTTCTTGCCCTCGAAGATCACCTCGTCGACCACATCGAGATAAGTGGACACCACCGTGCGCTCCTTCGCGAGGTCCTCCAGTCGGACGTTCTGCTGGTAGAGCCACCCGCTCCCGAGCACGAGCCGCTCGTCCCACCCCTCCTTCTTCACCTTGTCGTCATCATCGTCGTCCCAGGCCACCGCGTCCTCGTCTTCCCACACAGGCACGCTCTCGTGCCGCCCGTGCACCTGCACAAGCGAGAACGCGACCGATGTGTCCGCGTCTCGCTCCTCGTGCTCGTGCTCGTCCGGCGACAGCTCGTCCGAGTGCATGCTCGGGCTCGCCATACGCGAGTGCCGGCCCCCGTCGCTCTGCGCATCATACGCGTCGTCGCTCAGCGGCAGCCGGCAGCGCTCCTCGAGGTCGCGCAGCACCGTGAGCACCTCCAGCGCAGACTTGCGGATCAGCGTCAGCGGGTCCGCGCGCGTCTCCTTTGGGGGTGCGGCTGCCGCGGCCTTCAAGTCGGAGAACGACGAAGGGGACGACAGCTTGGACGATAGGAGCGGACGGAAGCTCCCCGGGGTGTGTCGGGAGCGGAACTGCGCGCGGATGGTGCCGGCGGACTCGTCAGGGAGCGAGAGGAGGTAGTTACGCACGGAGCGGATGGCGCGAGTGGTGGTTTTGAGGACATTGAGGACATCGAGAGAGTTTGGTCGGCCGGAGCCGGTGACGCCCAAGTGGTCGGAGGTGGGCCTGGGAGGCGCGACTTCTTGGTCGATGCGCCACGCGAAGGAGACATCGGAGAGATCATCAATGACGCCAGGGAGCAAGGACTCCGGATCCATCTCGAAGGTCTTGACATAGGGAGGAAATACTGGACCTGCGGGGTGCGGGATGGCCGGGGAGGGTGGAAGTTCCATGACGCTCGATTCCGTCGATTCCGTGCGCGTATGAGTGAGTCCCCCCAATAGAGGAACGAGGCCGTGGTGGCCTTTGGCATGGGTGCTGCTGCAGGACAGTCAGTCCTGCATTTTGAAATGGGAAGAAGCGGCACCCGCTCGCTCGTCAGACGCAGGCGCACAAGCGATTACACGAAGGAATTGACATGGAAACTAAATTGAGCGTGTATGCGCTGAGAATGGCGGACACGGGCCTCGAATTTCGTTTCAATGTCAATTCCTTCACGAAAACAGCTGTCAGGCCGGTGTCGACTTGCGGCGGAATGCCGGGAGAAGAAATAGTAGGGGAAAAACACTTACTTTTTCTTGGCCTCGATTCCGGTCTTTGTAAAGTAGTGCTGCAGATGCTCAATGCTTCCGAGCGCCATGACGCTCTCCCGCTTAGCGGCGCTGCGACTGAAGGGCTTCTGGGGCTTGTTCGAGGAGTTGACGTTTGGGTAGAAGGCGGTCTGGCGACGAGCCTTCTTCGTTGCTGCTGTGGAAGGGGGTGATGCGACTTCTGGGTCCGGGACACCAGTTGAGTCCGGAGTGAGGACCATTGGGCTCGTCGACGCCGACGAATCGGACGCCATTGGCAAGGTGAGGAAGGAGGAAGGAAGGAGAGGGATTCTCGATGATACTGGGTACTAGCAGGCCATCTCGGAGCACGTGCATACAGCAGATCAATCATGATAATCAACAATCATCATCAACTGGTTGAACTGCAAATCCATTTGGTACCATTTGGGTTGAACAGTTCGTTCAGGGTATACAACTTGCTTGAGTTTTATTATACAGAGCCCAGAATTTCAGGGGTCACTAGATACCTTCGACTCCGTTTCAGCGATCCCCAACACTCGGTCGTAGAACTCTATTTCCCGTCTCAGAGCATCTTGTATAGTGTCCTGGCGCTTCCAGCCATGCCCCTCGCCGACATACAGCTTGTATTCGACCACGCCGCCGTGTTTCCGGATGCTCTCTACCATGCCCTATAATTATAATGGGTCAGCAAGGAATACTATTGAGCCCGTTGTGACACACCTCTGCCTGCGACGGCGGAACGGCCGTATCCCCATCGCCTTGTAAAATCTACAGAGATTAGAGCCAGGTCTGTTGATAAAGCTCCATCAATCTCACAAGTAAAGGCGTAACAATTTTATTCGCGTGGAATATCGGCGACCGGTCAAGCAGTACTTGTGGATCCCTGCCGATGAGCATCGTGAGATAGCCGCTCTCGAATTTGTGGGTCTCCATCTGAAGTCGGCGAAGGTCCGAGATGCCATACAGGGACGCTCCAGCAGCGAAAACGCGCGCGTCGGCCTTAGTTGAGAGCGCTGCTAGAGTAGTGAATCCCCCTCCGGAAGCGCCTCGTATGACGATCCGCTTGGGGTCAACGAGGTTGTGTGGCTCAGAGGAGACAGCGCGAGCCGCCGCGACGCAGTCATCGACATCCGCTATCCCCCAGTTCCCTCTGAGACGCTCCCTGTACTCTCGGCCATAGCCGGAACTGCCGCTGAAGTTCACATCTAGCCTATGAGGACTTAGGTTAGGCGACGGGGGTTAGGAGTGGCACATGTGTCGCACTCACCATCCCCATCCCCGCGTGGTGAAGAACTGCTTCGTCGTGTTCAAAGATTGTGCGCTAAAGCCGATGGGCCCACCGTGCACATTGAGAACGCACGGCGGCTTTTCCCCTTCGAGTCCGGCGTACTGTGGGTTAGTCGGGGCGTAGTAAACAATCTGGACCGGGCGCGTTCCCACCTCGTGCGGAACCAATACCGAAAGTGGTCTGGGAAGGGAAATATAATCCAGGGGCAGTGTCGAACCGTGGGAGGCGGATTGCAGATCGGTGAAAACAGATCCCGTCAAGGTTGCGGTACATCTGATAAGTGCAGGTGGTGCGTCGGCTTTCTTCCCAATAAATACTATCTCGTGGTGATCGGGACGTAGAGACCGGATATGTTCGATCTCCGCGTAGGAGCCGGTGAGCAGCTCTGCGGTCCCGGTTGAAAGCTGCACAAGGTAAAGGACACTACGCCCGTCGTTGATGGCTGTAAAAATCGCAGCTGTTCCTTGCGCGTTCGCCGCGGCGTAGGGAGACCAACCGAGCCGCTTTGGGGGGGATCCGTACGCAAAGGACTCCGATATGGGAATTTCAAGCACAGGCTTCGCTTCTCGCGTGGCGCAATCGTATTTCCACGGATTTTCGAATCCGGATACGTCAGAGGTGAAGAGAATGATATCGTTGGAGAGCCAGGAAGGATATGCGACACTAATTTTACCGTGTTCGCCCGCGACATGCCTGGGGTTTTGCAATCGGAGTGAAGATGGCGGTCCAGGTGTCGCCGAGACGTCAGCGACCCAAATCTCGGTACCATTCCAGGGCATATCCGGGAGGTCCCATTCAACCCAGACTAAGCGTTTGCCATCCGGAGAGAACTTGGGGGATGAGTAGAAGGACGCGTCGGAGTCGAGCGGTAATATCATCTTCTTCGAAACATCGAGGATGCACAGACAATTCACTACTTCAGAAGGAGATTTGCTGCCCGTGTGGTCCTCAAGCACGCAGATAAGCAGGGTGGGATCGGTCGGACAGACGTCGAAGTTCGCGAACTTGTGCAAGGGGTTATCTTGGGTTGGTAAGCCTCCAGAAAAAAAGAGAGCGCGTTCAAAATTACCGGGAGTGATCGGCTCAGGGACATTATTAGCACCGCCGACGCTGAATTGATAAACTCTCCCATCTTTCCCATGGGAAAAATAGGCCACCCCGTCGTACACGATGGCGGGAGCGCCCCCGTACCCGTTTACCGCGGTCTTGACGTCCCAGTCTCCAAAGGTGACGTCGCGCCCCGATTCTGTATGCAAAAGCGTATTCCGTCCGTGTTCAGCTGGTCGTTTTTCGATGTGGTACACCACCGATCTGATTGGGTCAACCAAGACATCCACAAAATCAGCGGCCGTTTCCTGGGATTATTTCAGTCTCAACGAGAGTACGAAGATAGTCATACGGTGTCAGTGATTGTGTCCAGCGTCAAAGGCGACTTCCACCTTCCATAAGGGGCCGTCTTTCGGTCCATGTTGAAGGTCGACGGGTATGTCTGAGTATATGTTCCCCGACTGAGAAGATCCGCCTTTCGGAGCGGCTATAGCTTTGCCTGGCAGCTTCTGTGGGAATCGGAAGCTTCGGAGTTGGCCGAATATTGTATATTCGCTGCCCACGTGAAACAAGTGAGTTGCGGAGCAGCCGTATAGCCAGAATTTAATTGCACAACTAACCGGGACACTTTGTTACATGAAACTTTCAATTGGGCGAAAGAGAAGCGAATGAAAACGAAATGGAAAACAAATCAGGTGTTGATCTTTGCTTGGTAAGGCAAACGTTGCTTAGTCATGTAAGCAGGTTTTGTTGTTCTCAAATTTCTGCGACTCCGCCGTCTGGTCTCGAGACCAATCGAGACCAACTCGAGAGCCCATTCGATTCCGTTGAACAGGCTCGACTTTCGGATGCAGTTCTCTCTTATTTCCTCCAGCAACACGCGCATTTTAGACTCACGGCGGTTCTGTTTCAAAGCGGCAAACTTTTCACAAGAACATGGAATTCCAGATTGCGACCGTATTGGTTGGGCCGCCGGACTGAATCAAAGCACCCGGTACCGTGCGACCTCCTGAAGCTATATATCTCAGGACTGTCTGAAAATTGACAACTTCCGCGATGCGCACCACCTCGCTGTCCCTGGTGCTCGCTGCTAGTCTCTCCAATGCTCTGGTCAACATTACCGTCGACGACGCCGATGCTGGCTCATCCATAAAGTTCACGTCCCGGGCCTGTGTGACGGTGGAGCCCGATAGCGCAGAGGCGTCTTGGGAAGTATCTCCCGGCGGACTCGTTCGTTCGTGCCACAACAAGACACTGCGACGCTGTGACGAAGCCGGTGCAACTGTTGGTTTCAACTTTACGGGTATGAATATTGGCTTGGGCGTACGTCTGACTGATCTATTTCAAGGCGTAGCTGTCTATTTGCTATACCCACCCTGGCCGCATGACATGACCATTACCGCAACTTTGGATTCCGGTCCCCCCACTACTCTGGCTATTCCAGCTCGTACCGCAGGATCTCAGAGCGATGCCGGCGCATCTTCAGCACCTGTATGGGGTATATCAGGGCTCCCGAACACTCAGCACACCTTAACAATCGGCAGACAAGAGCCAGGCGGTGTTTATGTTGACGCTTTCATGTATGGCCGGCCGATATCTCCGGAATACATCTAGTGCCTGACCGTTTTCGTTGCAGGTACACGGCGTTGTGCGAAAGCGAACCTTGCGATAGAAGGCGCAGAAAAGGCGTCGGTGAGGATGATGCCGGTGAAGTCGCCGATGCTCCTCCGCCTTCCTCATCGAGTGTTATCGCTTCCGCAACTCACTCCCAATCGCCGACTTCTAGTCCGCCTCCGATACTCTCGCCCTCCTCAAGTTCTGGTGCTAATACAGCTACCTCTTCCCCTCCCTCGCTCTCACCCTCCCCCTCGGCATCAGCTTCAGGCATTCCGCCGACTACCGCTATTTCCCAATCTGACCTCCGCAGAGATACCATAGGGATTGTCCTCGGGATCATCCTGGGCATAATCGCTGTCGCAGTCGCCCTCTTCTTCGCCTGGCGGCGGTATCGCCGCCAGAAACCTGTTCCCGGGGCTTTCGATGAAAAATCTGCCCCTCCCTATATCGCCAGCTCCATCTCGTCCGCCCCTATCTCCGAGCCGACGAGACCACCCTCCATGCGAGAGCGAACCGATCGTTTCTCGGATACCCACACGCCCGCAGGAACGCCGCTGACGGGTACCCCGGCGTCCTGTCTCACCTCCCTTTCTGTGAACAGCATGCGGCTGGCGCATCTGCCGGGGCCCTCCGAGAAATACTCGCCTGCCAGTGTGAATGGAACATCGATCCAAGACGACGAATCTGTGACGCGTTTCGAGATTCCTCCGCCCGAATACGACGTAACAGAAAGCTCACAATAGTGGTCTAGCTGCCTGCGTTTGTGTATCATTATTACTCCTGGAAATTTAGGACCTTGTAATTGCCGATCATTACGATTCCCGACTCGCCAAGGCCAGCGCAAATCTTGAAGCAGCCGGATCTCCGTTTCTTTTTTTTTCGGCTCCCGCGACATGCCCTTCGATAGGCCAAGAGGACGCTTCCTTCCGGGCACGAAAATAACCCCAACCCGAACAACTTCTGCAAAGTCAAGTTTATTATCTGGGAGTTGAAAGAGCCTCAGCGTACGCGACCAAGTATACCGCGCGGCGCCTATATATTCTATGCATCACCATCTACCCTGCATCCCCATCTATCTACCCAGTACTAGTGCGCATCGGCCACTTTGATGTTAAGGCATGCAAAGGAATTCCTTCATGCGGTATGTATGGAACACCACACCGCGAGTCGGGGTGCTCAGCCAGCTAGCTGCGGTACCATATGTAGGACATACAAACTGAAGAATGGAGTTGGGATTGAGGCCTTGAGGCTTGAGCGTAAGTATCTCGCCGGCCCGGTTGTAGAGTTATGTAACGACGCTCAGCCCAAGGATTTCCGATCGATCACGTGCCTATCAACTTTGCAGTTGTTGTCGCGTTCTGAATCTTCACTTCCCCGGACTTCCTCAGCCTGCCACTTCCCAGAGCATCTTCGCCTTCCAAACATCAAATGCACATAATTTCTACGATAAACGCGAAAATACAGTCTGTCGATGACGTCCCAGTCGTTTTGGTCTCTCTCGAGGGCAGACGCAAATTTCTGCCGCGACCAGAGACGTACAAGGTCAGTTATGCCTATCCGGGTGTAGATCCTCAACTGGAAACTATATTGCGTTTAGGAAATGCAACGTCTTGTGCGAATGCACTATGAAGTAGATCCTCTGGCCGTGTTGCAATTACATGTCTCCACCTGGGACGTGTGTGGAGGAGAGAATGTCGAAATCACTGAGGCAACCTACACGCTTCTGGCGCCGTTCCTCGAGAGCGTCTCGATTATCGTTGCGACTGGTATGTAGCGTCGCCTCTGGTCTGCGATCGGAGCTGATCGTGGTGCAGGGTACGATCGCTTGATGCCTACTCCGTCCACCACTCCATCTCTCCGTGGCGGCGATGAGACGGACGACGGTTTATCGGTGCGTGAACGGATGGAACGAGAGAAAAACCAACGCCGCGCTCCCGCGAGCCAGTCGCGTCCTGTTGCTGCTCATCGGCCTATAGTGGAATCAGAGGACGAAGAAGAAGTACTGGTCCAGAGCAGATATCGACAAGGTAGCACGGACATCGCAGCTACAGACGATGAGGATGACGAAGCCCTTACCCGTCCAGCGCCAATGAAGGAGTTCCAAGTCAAACAAGAACCTAGAGCATTAGCACCAAAGGAGCACGACACGTCTCAGGCGAAGTCCTCTCGTGGGTTGGCCGATCGTAGGCCTTTCTTGATAACAGACCCTTCAACCTAACTAATAGTCCCTTTGTAGGCTCTGTTGACACTGCCGAAGCCTCCCTGCAGGCAACCACGTCCGACGCCGATACACATTTCCACGTCCTCGTCTCGGGACCGGGAGAAAAATGCCAAGAGCGAGAGTTCAGGACGCGCGGGGGGCACCGCGTGAGCAATGTGCTCGCAGGTGTGTGCAAGAAATTTAGATTGGACCCCGACCGGTTTGTTTTATCGTTCGCGCACTCGTTCTTTTTCCCTTAGCTAGTTCATCATGCAGGGCGAAACTGATGTTGTGTGTCCCGATGGTGGACGAGGGCGAGGAGACTGTCGCCTACATCGAGTGCGCCAATGATGAGACGATGTCGCAATCGGGCGTGAAGCCTGGTTCGCGGCTCGTCGTCCGGCCTGACGACGACGATGAGGAGGAGGAGGAGGAGGAGGAGGAGAACTACGGTGAAGATGATTGAGTTTTGTCTAAATGTGTCTCAAGATCTCATGTACATTATTTCCCCTGTATACACACTTTCATACACTCTGCAGATTAATTTCCAAGAATCTCATAAAATACAAGAAGTGTCAACCGACGCACATCAATGCTCGCACATGTTGAACTTCAAACTGTACGTGGTTTCCGTATGAGTGCTGACGAAGGCCGTGCGCTCCTTCATGAGCCGAAGCCTATACGCCTCCGCCTCGGCGCGCGTCATCATGTTCGGGCTGAGCCTCTCCTTGATTGAATCCGCCAGTTCCTGCGGGAGGTGAGAAACGCGCGACTGCGGGTCGCTGAGCGAGTCCTGCAGCGCGTCGGCGGCCCACTCCGCCTGCTGGGGCGGAATATCTGTCGCCGACGCGATAGGGTCGGCTGTAGGGTCCACCAGGAATATCGCGAGTATCTTGCGGTGGCCTGCTCTGGTCGCGTCGGCAAGCTCGAAGGACGAGACGCGGTGCTGGAAGAGGTTGGGCCAGGACAGCGCGCGGCCCGCTTTCGTGACCTGTCGTATGACTCCTTTTCAGCGCGTAGACATGGACGAATGAACGTGCTGACCATGGAGCCGATCTCCTGCACGCAGTCGTCGTCCCTAGAAGAGTCGAAATGAATGAACACGGAAGCGATGCGAGGCTGAACTTCATACCGATCTATGCCATACAGCGTGCTCATGCACTCATGATCATCCTGCTCATGATATTTGGGCTCTTCTGTCGGCACGCGGAAGGCCAGCCGTGATTCGGTGATGTTTTCTTCGTCGTAGTACTGGAACAGATGGTATGAGAGTGGACGAACCAAAAAGATCCCTACGCACGTATATTCCCGAGGCAACAATATTCTCGTTCAGCATTCCTCGAACCACAAGATAAGCTTCGGAAGTAGGAAAAGAGGTCCTACGTACCTTCGACGTGCCAACTTCCGCCCGCATATTTTGGTTGTTCCGGAGTAAGATGGATGTTGGCGAGTTTGATGATGCATTGCACGGTTCTTCCGCGCAGGGAGATCGGCGAGAGGACGTTCTCCAGCTCCCCTGCGTAAGTACTCGCATCGGGCAAAGACTTTAAGGAATCGCAATATTCGATCCAACCCGCGTCTCCGAGTCCAAGTTCCTCCTGCAGATCCTCATCGGGTCGCTCGCAGTTCGGCCAGATACAGTCGATTGCATCCATGCGGCCGCTTTCGTTCAACGCCACCAGTTTCTCCTTGTCGATCTCGCCTAGCACGCGTTCGAACATCGGGATGAAGCCGCGGAGGACTTCCTCGATCACGCGGTAGAGCGGCTGGTGTTTCGAAGGGTGGAGGTTGTTGATGTACGGCGAAACGAGCTCGACGGAACCGTCCGCGCGGACAGCGAAGTCGGAGGGCATCCAGCAGAACTCTTGCGAGACCGCCCATTCCTCCCATTCCTCGTCAGTGATCAGAGCCGGAACGAGGAGCAGGTTTTCCGGGATGCGCGGTGCGTCAGGGAGATACGCCCGTGTGCGGCCGTAGACGATGCAGTAGAGAGAGGGATGGACGAGATCGAGGACTTGGCCGCGGGATCCAGGGTGCCAGTCTTTCTCGTTTTCGGGCACGGCTTCGAGCGCGGCAGCAGCGGACTTGAGACGCTCAGCGAGATCGCCCGGGATCAGTCGGTCCGAGTACCAGATCGCGTCGAAGCAGCCCCTCTAAACATAGGCCAGCCGCTCAGTGTTGTGATAAATCAACGCAGATAGCAAGAGAAACCTCGATGCCCCGCTCGTCGTCAGCGATCCTTGCGTAGCCAGTGAGTTCGGCAAGCACATAGTCGACCTGATGCGAATTCAGATTATAGACTTGGTCCGGTTGGACCTGCCTCACCATTTTCTCCGACAGTCGTTCGTCTCGGGGTAATGGCTTCTGCTGTTCCAACGCCTCGGTCCGCCATCTGGAGAGGATCTGGGCATCAGAAGCTTTGCGCTGCCATTCGGACTTGCTTCGGAGTGCCCACGACAGCTCGTACATGCGTAGTTCTGCGAGCTACGAAATCCGAATCAGTGGCCTCAAGTTTGCTACGGGATAACTGGGAACATACAGTTTTGGGCGCGGGCCCCCATACCAGGTCGGAGTCTCCATAGGAGTATACCGCGAAAGGGCTTGGTAAATCGTGGCGATGTTCCCAGTGAGTCTCGCGACCTTGCCACAGCGTTTGCGTTCCCCAAGGGTCACCCCGGATTTGCTCATCACCCTCATGGTTCAAAAGCTTGGCCGTACCGGGCGCCAACGGTGCTTCGGGTTCGTTGTGATCGTTGGACGTGAGTCCGTGGCGCTCCGACGCGCGCTCTGAGACGTGTCGCTGTGAGTTTGATAGGCCTTTTGGCGGCTTGGGCATCGTGGTGATGGTGGTTAAGAAAGAAGATGTGCTGGAGAGATCGAGTCAAGTGCAAGGCAGTGCGGGGCACGCGTACAGGGCCGCACGCCAGATCGCAAGGACGAACGGTGAAACAGGTTGTGCTGGTATGAAACCCTCTTGCAAACTCCCGCTCGCTCAATTCCCCTTTCGCATTATGTGGGGGGGGCGGGGGATGAGAAGTGAGTGTATTGCCGCCGGTGATATGTTAAATATGTACACTCGTAAACGCATTGAACATTAGGTATTATCGTCGCCGGGTGAAGGAAGGGGGGGGGGGGGGGGGGGGAGGGGCAGGCAAGGGAATGAGGTGTGGGGATAGACACCACACTGATGATACTCATGCCATGCTCTGTGCCATGTTCCGCAGTTCCGCCGCCATCGACGGGTAGTTCTGGATAAACTCCAGCTGGGCCGCCGACGCCTGTCCACCTTGTGAGTATAGTACGTTGAAAGAACGGGTAGGGATGGGGGGAGGAAAGAATGGGGCACGCACATACTGGTATGTCAGCGCGTTCGCAAGCTCGGGCTCGCTGCGTGCGAGCTCCGCCTGGCGCGCGAACATCTCGACGGCCTTCTCGATTTTGCCCTGCTGCAGGCTGAGCTGCGCGAGCGTCGCTACCGCCGCCTCGCATTCGGGGTCCATGCGCAGCGCCTCGTTACAGCAGCGCTCCGCGGCGCCGACGTCCTGCTTCCACTGGTACAGCGCGAGGCCCTTGTTCACAAGCGGCAGCACGTTCGGCGGCGATCTGTCCCGAGGCCTGAATCAGGTGGTCGGAGCGGGAAGGGAAAGGGGAACGGTGAGACGAACTTGAGCTTCTCCAGCTCCACGGCACGCTCGAACTTCTCGACGGCGTCGCCAAAGCGCTGCTGGTCCAGTAGAAGCTCCCCACTGTGGAAGATGAGAAGCAGCGGAAGCAGGGAGCAAACTAACCCACTAATAGTTTTGCGGCTCGCTCCGGGTGGGGAACGCCTTGAGCGTGCGGCGGAACGTGCCCATGCTGTTCGCCAGGTTCCCACTTTTGTACTGGGCCACGGCGAGCTGAATGTGGCTGAACACAAACTGGTCGTCAAGCTCGGTCGACTTTGTGTAGTTCTCCGCCGCGTCAGCGAACTCGTTCATGATGAAGAGCACCTGCCCGCGGTGGTAGTAAATGTCCGGGTCGTTCGGGTTCTGACGGATCGCCTCCTCGAAGCACTCGAATGCTTTGGCGGGGTCGCCCTGCTCCATGTGCACGCTCGCGACTTTCACGAGGCTCTGCGTGAACGCCGGCGCGACGGCGATGCTCTCTTGCAGGTCCTCCTTGGCACCCTCCACGTCGCCCGTGAGGAACCTGCCGCGGGGGTGAGCATACGCGGGAGGCGACGCGGATATACGCACTTGAACGTCCCCCGCAGGTTGAGCGCTTCCGCACGGCCCAGATCAGACGTGAGGTCCTGCGCGAGCGCCTCGTTCACGAACGACAGCGCGTGCGGGTAGTCCTCTGCCGCGAGCGCGTCCAGCGCCAACAGCAGCGTTGCTTCGCCCGTGGTAGGGGACGGACCAAAGTCCGGGGGTGGCCGGGTACGGAACGCAGCGAAGTACGCGGAAATAAAGGTGAAGGACGGCAGCCGCGGCTCGCGGTTGGCAAGGATCTCGGCGGACTTCTCGCCAGTGAGCTTTTTGAGCACTCGCTCGACGGACTGCGCGGCGTTCTGGTTCGTGAACTTGTCGAGAATGGTCGCGGTAGTGAAATCTGAGGTGCGGGCTTAGTATATGAGTAGGATAGGACGAATGACATACCGCGCAGGGCTTCGATGTAGCGGTGGAGGCCTTCGAGTGCCATGGCGCGTCGGTTGAGGGCTTTGACGTAGTTCGGGTCGAGTTTGAGCGCCTCGTCGCAGTCCGCCACGACGAGTTCGTGTTTTGGCGGGGTCATGTTCACATAACCTAGAGAAACAGTAAGACGATACCAGCTTGGTACGGACTGGCATTACATGCTGCGCGATTGCTGTAATACACAGGCTCCGGTTTAGGAGCCACGTCTATGGCGAGTGTGTATAGACGGGCCGCGGCGGCGAACTTTTTAGTTGAGTAGGCGGTGTTGCCCTTCGTCTTGAACGATGCCGCCAGGGTCGTCCGGTCCTGAATGCATCACGCTCAATATCAGCTACCACAGCAAGACACGAAACCCAACCTCTAGCGACATCGCAGAAAGCTCCTCCGGCGTCGGTGGGACGACTTCCTCCTCTTACGGGATGTCAGAGGAGTTGCAAACGGTGAGAGATTGACACGCACCATCCTGCTCCTTTGGCTGCCGCTCCTCCAAGATCGGGCCGTCGGGGTCCTTTACGGACTTGCGCTTCTTGGGGGGCTTGCTGGTCTTCTTGCGGTCCTTCCGGTCGCCGCTCGCGCTGGAGCTGGAGGTAGATGCATAGTATGCTGCACCACCGAGAGCTACAGCGACACCGGTGCCAATCAAGATGGCAGCCTTGTGCTCCGCAACGAAGGATTGGACGCGGTCAACGACTCCGGATGAGGGTTCTGTCGCCATCGAGGACGACGAGCTCGGAGCAAAATTTTCGTGGTGCCTCGGCACAGATTCGGTCACGTGTAGCGTGACGAGCAGATCACATGCGTGACAAACCTTGATCCTTGATCCCGGCTGTGTCGGCTTGATAGGTTTGGCATGCCGCGGGTCTGTGATGATGCCGATTTTTGCCGAGGTCGGCCCGCTCTCTCTCCTCCTGCCATCATGCTCTCTCGCCCTCGCGATCTCCCCCTTCTCATCACCCACCGGCCTTCATGCTACGCTCTCCTCCTGGCCGTCACTTCACAAGAACCTGAGTGTCTGTCCACAGGCGCTGCTAAAGCTTTACCGGGAGTTTGCGTCAATCGTCAATGCTGCCCAAGACACCGAAATCTCACACGCAACATCCGCGGCGGACGCCTACGACTCCGCGCTTACAAGGCCCAGCGCAGAGTCGCAGGAGTCTCCGGCTAGCTGGTCCGACAAATCGCGCGAGGGACAGCGCGTGGGGTTGCATATCGCTCGGGACGACCACCCGCGGCTGCCGTCAAGCGCAGCGCAGCCCGCCCCGTCCGCGCGCAATTCGTGCCCTTCCCCCGCGCGAATCGCCTCGCGCTCGGCGTCGAATCGGGCGGGCATCCTGCTGCAAGCTCAGAAAGCGTCGCACCGTGAGGAGCCCGAGGACGTATCGATAGATGTTGCCTCGCCCGAGCACAACACCGACATCGTGGATGAGCGAGAAGTAGGGAAGAACCAGCAGGATGGACACCATACCTAAGGCGAGCTGATAATCCTCCGTACTTCTTCGAATCACCTGTGGAGCTGCCACGAGCGTGACAACCATCCCACAGCCAGCCAGAAGTCAAGCACCTTCCAAGCCCGACACGCACCTCGCTGCTTTTGGTTTTTCTCAAATCGCGCCACCACGCTCCGACTGCAGAAACGGACATCCCTCCCTACATATCTACCACTACTTATCAGAACTACGCTGCTCATCCTATATGGTTCTGCATTGATTCTGTAATGTATTCTGACCTGACTGACTTCTCAATGCCTGAACATACTTTGTAGCTAATGCGACTGAGCCGGTGCGCCGAACCCTTAGGCGATCTCGCCGAAAGTGCCGCCCATTTGGATTAAGGTTTGAGGCGGAACGTGAACATCTGATGACAGTGATGTTCTCCCATTTTCTGACGCGTCCGTCCGGCGTCGACACAAAACGCCGCTTCGTGTTCGCAGTCTCTCCCGGTTGTCAGTAATGAATACTCCGACATGGCATCATCTTCGCGAAGACAACTTAGAACCTTTTCTTTGACTCAGTGCACAAGTTGTAGCTGGAGACCGTCTCGGACCGACCCGGGCCCAGACCGTGTGGCTTGCGGCTTCCATTGCTCAGTTTGCTGATATCAGAATACGACTCAGAATGATACGATGTCAATCAAGCTCAGAGACGACCCGGTACCTCGCGGTACCCTCCAGACCATCCCACTGTCATTCCCTACACTCACGATTGACGAGCATATTCCTCTCTCGAGTGACCCTCCGTGCACTGGCCACCAGACGATCTCTCCTTGACTTCGTGTACCAGTGTCAATGTGCAGGCCTAGGAGACTTCCGCGGGAAGCCCAGGAAGGTGACTTCTGCTTCTAAAATTTTAAACACATGGCTGCGAAAGCTTGGAAAGCGATGACGATTCTGATCGATACCTTCTAAAGTTCGCCGAAAGTCGCAAGAAAGTCGTAAGGAAAAAAAAGTGGGTCTACGTGTCTCTGAAACTCTCGCCATTTACGCTCATTTCAGTGGGTTTTCCCTCCGTCTCGGTCATCGTGTTAGGACGAGCTGTCCTCATGGCCGGTTGCTGCTGCGAAGTGCTTTCGATATTCGCGAATACCGCCAGCGGCCGCCGGCATGGTATCCCGACGGACTATCACGGAATAGGAACATAACGCCGAGCGGAACAGTCAAGAACAGTCAACGTGCTCGGAGGCTTCTCAAGACGGCTATCGGCTGCTATCGACGTGGCGTGAGACGGCGTGGATCCGAAAAGTCGAAGAAGCTCGAAGTCGCGCTTGTGTGCGGGAGAAATATTATAGCGCCTGATCGGGAGCCGCAAAATGCGGGGCAACTGGTATTTATGCGCGATATCTTGCTGGTGCAGATGCTTCCCTCCCCATCCACGCAATGCCTCGCGCGGCGAAAGCTACACCCTCTGTCGCGATTCCGACTTTGGACGAGACGGCGTGCAAGGTGGAAGACGTGTCTGGTCAAGACCCACTGGCACTGCTCCGCGCGTCCAAAGTGCGCCGCCATGTGTGCCAGCGGTGCGACAAGGTCTTCACCTCTACGGGCCACCTCAAGCGGCACCTCCGCATCCACATGGGGGACCAGCATACCTGTCCCTTTCCGGGCTGCCTGACGCGGTGCTCGCGGAAGGATAACCTCCAGCAACAGTGAGTGCCGGCTAGTGTGCTCCCCTGAACGTTGTGTTGAGGCCATCCCGCCAGCTACAAAACTCACCTTATTATCGACACTTCGCGCCGCCCAAAAGTCAGGAAGGCCGAACCGTCAAGAGCGTCCGGACCGTCCAGACCGTCACGGTCTAAACCGAATCTAACGCCGATTTCCGACCGCGCCAGCACGTATTTTGCACCGTCCCCGCCGTCGTTAGAATCACCACCCGGCCTCGACGATTCGTATTCGTCTCAGTCATCGCCATCGTCGTATTCTTCACCCGACACCCCGCCTCAAACCGTCCAAGCAACGCTGCCCCTGCCATGGGCCCATAATTCCACCGGCACCCCCTCGCCGACGACTTCGTGTCATCCATATGCGTGTGCTGCGTTCTGTCCTGTGGGGCTCGACATGCCGTGGATCAGCCGCAGAGGAAGCGATGCGGGCCCTTCCGCACACGGTGTACGCCCTCCCCTGCGCTTTAGTCCCCCCGCAGGAGCTGCCCCGCACGCCCCCTCGGCGCACCGGATCCCCCGCATCTCGCAGCTGCGACCCCGCCTTCTCGACGACGCGAGGTACGGCATGCGCGGCGGCATGCACGGTGAATGGTCCCCGAGCCCGAGCCCGAGTCGGCCGTCTTTCTTCGAGGCGCCGGCGCAGCGGCCTTCTGCCTACTGGACCGCGGAGCCGCATAAATACCCGCACGGAGCGCCGTATGCGATGCACATGGACCTGGTGGCCGACGCGGCGCCGCTCGAGCCCCTGGATATCCAGGATCTGCTCCGCGGGTTCGACGAGCATCTCTCCAACCCGGCGCTTTATTCCTACGACCTGGGCACGTTGGGGCACCAGATCGGACTGCACGGGCGGTACAAGCCGTACTATCCGTCATACACCGTGGCAGGGAGCTACGGGCGGTATCCGGACTCAGTCGGCGGGTACGGGTACTAGATGAGCGCGTTCAAATTGGAGCGATTTTTATTGTTTAAGCTATTGCGCGTTGTACGATTACCTACCCCATCTGTATTATATTCCTTCAATCTTTCATTGCCAGTGGTCGCTTGGCGCCACGGCTTCAGCACCACACTGTATGTCTGCCCATCTAAATTGTGAGCGTAACAAGCAACATCCATCCTCGAAACAATTGTCGTTGCATCTATCTGCTTGTGAATGAAATAAATCCGGTACAAGGAAAAGAAATGTAACTTGAAGCAACGATGGAGACAATGCTATTATAATGCGGAGTGGCAGATTTTGTCATCTGAGATCTCTGACCGAGTCGGACTCGGACCCGGAGTCGAACTGAGTCAAACACTAAGTACCTGTCGTGGTTGGAATGGGTCTCGATACGACAATCGCAGTCATGAAGACGCCTCGTGCTCACAACAGTAGAGGAGAGCATAAGAGGGGAACCTGAAGCTGCTGCTGAAGCTTTGAATACTAGTAGGTTCAAGTGGCACTGCCACCATAGAAATTCAACCATAGACATGTGACCCGTCGTTCATGTGGATTCAGAGGGATTTGCCATGAGGGCTCTGCCGAGGTTCAGCTAGTTTAGCAGAAAGTAACGAGAGCTTTTGTTGGCTCACATATCCCGCTGGGGAAAACTACGTGCTGGAAAGAGCATGGAAGAGAACGATATCGATGTTCAACTTGCATGCACGTGCATCCAGTGCACGGACCAGTGCACGGACCAGGTGCCGAAATCTACATTAGAATTGAACATCTTGGATTCTCGAAAGCTGATTGGCTGGTTTGGCTCTCGATAAACCGGATTGGCCAACCAGCTCCACTGACGTCAGGAGTCAGACAGCACCCAACAAGTCCACAGCCACTCGGCTTCGTTTCCCCGATTCCCACCGGCCCCACCGCGAGTCTTCGAGTTCATGTATCCGTAGCATTTGGATGGCAAATATACTCTGTTTTACATTCCACTGTGACTTAGGTGCCTTCGACAACTGTTCAAGCAAGCTTCGGGGCTCTGGCAATGTGAGTCCACATTACACTTCACCCACACAGCGCGCTAACTATGAGCACCGTAGGAATCTCACCCCACCAAGCACGCCCCAGCGACTGCAGAAGCGTAGCCGTCAAGCTCAACGCGAGATTCGTGAGTGCCAGGATGGCAGTCCCCGTCGACGCCGCCTTCCGCACGTGCCACGCGACGACTCGGAGAACGTCCCGCCTACTGCAGACGCGCGTGAAAGAGCAGGACCCAGTGCGCGATCGCTCGGACAGCTAAGGCGTCAGCAGAGAATACGGGACAGTCGACCACCAGGACCTGCGGCACCCCCGACGGCAAGATCGCTGGCGCAACAGGCGAGGCGCGCACGAGAACGAGCTGAGAAGGAGGCGCAGATGGATATTGACGGTGCGTGTTTCTTCCTTGCTATGGGGCCAGAACTGTTTACCAGACCGTGCAGAGCCTACCGCGTCATCCCGTCGTGAGCCTTTGCGGCAGATACTTCCACGTCAGTCTCAAGCACTCCGGGTCAGTACAAAGCTAGATTCTTGCACGCATGATGATCAATGCCGAATCAGGCTCTCGGAAATGGTCTCTTGACCCCACCTGCGACACTACGCATGCAGAATATAGCGAATCGACAGCGTGGTATGCACTTACCGCGCTGTTACTTCATCGATCTGATTTGCTCCAATCTCGCAGTCCCTAATGAATGCAACGCACCGAATCGAAGGCGAAACCAAAACAGGGATCGACCCGAAGGTGCGACAACACACCTTCCATTGGTCCCTTCATTTTCTGAGACCGTGTACCCAGACGAACTGTTTATGGCAGCGCGCCGTGAATATCACGACCCCGACGCGCGTCACAACTTCGGGCTCATGAATGATGCATGCTCAGCCTGTGGCGCCTTACATTGGGCAGCGGAAAAGGTCTCGAAACCGCCTAAGGATGTGTCGCCGTACGGGATGTGCTGTAATCATGGCAAAGTCTCCTTGAAGCACCTCGAGACGCCTCCGGAGCCCCTCCACAGGCTTTTCGTTGGTAGCGATGCGGAAGCCCGAGACTTCAGGGCCCATATAACTCAGTACAACTCGGCCTTAGCCTTCACGTCACTCGGCGCAAATGACGATAAGAACATCAATCGACATGGACCGAGCGCTTGGGTTTTCCGCATTCACGGGAATCTTCGACATCTCTCCGGTGCACTCACTGCCCCTGACGGGACCGCACCCTCCTACTCGCAGCTCTACATGTATGACCCGACCGCCGCTCTCCAGCAACGGATGAACCGCAATAGCAACCTTCGGCGCGATACAATGGAGAGGTTACAGATGATGCTGACTGCTTCTCACCCGTATGCTGCGATCTACAAGCAAGCGTACGAAGTCTTGGAGGAGCTCGGGGAAGAGGTTCAAGACGCCGAGGTTCGCCTGCGAGTTTTACCGGGCAATGACCGACGTCGATACAATCTACCAACGGCAGAGGAGGTTGCTGTAGTCCTTCCTGGCGATGGTTCTGCAGGTGATGGCCGCGACATAATACTCAGGAAGCGGATGCCTTCGGACGCCCCAATGCTCCGAATTTCAGATAGCCACCCCGCTTACGCTCCTCTCTATTTTGTTCTCCTTTTCCCACGAGGCGAGCATGGATGGCACTCCGGTCTATACCTCAACGAGCCGGACAAGCGGCACCCCGGTCGCCTTACTCAAACACGCTATCACGCATTTCGACTCTTCACACGGGAGACGGAGTTTTCTACCGTCCTACGGGGAGGGCGGCTCCTCCAACAATACATGGTGGACGCCTTCGCCTCCAGTGATCAAAACCGACTCAGCTATCTTCGTCGCAATCAAAGGAAGCTCCGAGCATCTCTGTACAGCGGTCTCGAGGACGCGATCACAAACCAGGATGACGATGTCGACCTTGAGGCACTTGGGAGACGGATTATTCTCCCTTCTTCTTACATTGGTGGCCCCCGTCATATGCAACAAAGATATCAGGACGCCATGGCTATTGCGCGCTACTATCGTAAGGTACGCTCAAATCTCCACGAGCGTAAGCTCTTGCTAATCCAAATGACTAGGTGGACCTTTTTATCACTGTCACAGCGAACCCTCAATGGGAAGAGATAACCCTTGCGCTACTGCCTGGTCAAACTTCCTACGACCGCCCAGACCTGGTTGCGCGGGTGTTCGAACTCAAGAAAAAACTCATAGTGAAAGAGATTCATCAGCACGGCATCTTTGGCGAGTGCGCCGCGTTTGTTTATACCATCGAGTTCCAGAAGCGCGGCCTTCCGCACATGCATCTCCTCATATTCCTTCGCCATCCATATAAGCTACTCAATCCGGAAGATATCGACTCCGTTATCTGGGCGAAATGGCCGGATCCAGAAACACAGCCGCTTCTTTTCGAGACGGTCCAGAAGTGTATGGTACATGGACCCTGTGGTGCCCTGAATCCGCGTGCCCCGTGTATGGAGAACGGAAAGTGCACTAAATATTTCCCCAAGCCGTTCCAAGCGTCCACATCCATGGATTCAGATGGCTATCCCCTATACCATCGCCCTGACGACGGCCGCGCATACGAAGTTGGTCGCCACCGCATCGACAATTCGTGGATTGTCCCTTACTCTCCATATCTTTCCGCCAAATTTAATTGTCATATCAATGTCGAGTGTGCGGTAACAGTCAAATCAATCAAGTATCCGTTCAAGTACATCCACAAAGGGGGGGACCGTGCGACTTTGGAGATCGACAAGGACGAAATTAAGAGCTATATCGATGGTCGGTACATTGGTCCGCCTGAATCTGCATGGCGACTTTTCCATTTTGATCCCCACACCCAAATCCCAAATGTTGTTCGTCTCCCCGTCCACCTCGAAGGCCAACACATGGTGACCTTCGACCCTGGAGAAGATCCGAACGAAGTCGCGCAGCGCGGGGCCAATGAGGTCAGCAAACTCCTTGCCTTTTTCGATGCGAATGCAGACATCGGGGCGTTGGGTGAACAAGCACGGAAATACACCTATCAAGAGTTTCCTCAGTTTTTTACCTGGAAACCCGCAAGCCAGGGCAACCCAGCGCGTTGGGCCATTCGCAAGAAGGGATGGGCACTCGGCCGCATGTATTTTGTTGCTCCGTCTGGGGGCGAACGCTTCTATCTCCGGACTTTACTATCTATTGTCAAAGGCCCTCGATCGCACCAAGAACTTTATGTCTACCAACGTAACATCATCTCGAGCTCCTCAGATCTCCTGTCTCATTTCATTCGTAGGAGTTCGTTATGACTCATACCGGCAGGCCTGCGTTGCACGAGGACTTCTCCAAGATGACGGGGAATGGCGACTGTGCCTCGCCGAAGCAGCCGAGATGCAAACAGGTGCACGTTTGCGACATCTGTTTGCTACCCTCCTCCTGTTCTGCAATCCTTCCGATCCAACGAGACTCTGGAACGACTTTCGAACCCATATTTGCGATGATCTCGACCATCGACTCCGCCGCATGGGTTTTGACACGCCAACGGAAGCAGATGTCTACGACTACGGGCTTTTCTTGCTGGAGAAGATTCTGCAGGAATCTAACAGATCTCTATCCGACTTCGAACTACCACTTCCAGAACGCGACTGGACACTGGCCGGGGATAATCTGTTAGTCACGGAGCAGCTGGATTACGATCAGGCCCAGGAGCAAGTGTGCGCTCATGAAAACTTCGAGCGCATGAATCCTGAGCAGAAATCTGCATTCAACAAGGTTGCGGAGTCGGTGGAGCAGAGACTCGGGAAGGTCTTCTTTCTCAACGGTGCAGGTGGGACTGGCAAGACATTTGTCTACAACACCCTTGCGCACTATTTTCGAGGCAAATTTTGTGTTGTTCTGTGTGTTGCCTCCTCGGGGATCTCTGCATTATTGCTCCGCGGCGGGCGCACCGCGCACTCCATGTTCAAAATCCCCATCGAAGGACTGAGCGATGAATCCACGTGCAATATCCCAAAGGAGAGCTTACGAGCAGGTCTCATGCGTGCGACAAAACTCGGGTTCTGGGATGAGGCGCCGATGCATGATCGAAAATGCCATGAAGCCGTTGATCGAACGTTGCGGGATCTGTTGGGCATTGATCGAACATTTGGGGGACTCACCATGGTCTTCGGCGGCGACCCAAAACAGCTTCTCCCGGTAATCCCGAAGGGAACGCAGGAGGAAATCATCAACGCTTCAATCTTTCGATCATATCTCTGGGAGAACATCGAGATTCTTACTCTCTCTCAGAATATGCGATTGGATGCAGGCCCGGATGAGACGGTGTTTGCTGAATGGCTCTTGGATATCGGTTACGGACGCAATAGCAGAGACGATGGCACGGTAGAGCTGCCAGCTGAGATGGTATGCAGGGATCCCACTGCACTCATCAATTCTGTTTTCCCTGCCATCGATGGACCAACTCCCCCTCCCAACTACTTCATGGAGCGCACCATTCTTGCTGCACGTAATGGAGATGTTGACGGTCTCAACGATACCGTTTTGGACCGTCTTCGAGGGGTCCCAAAAACATTTGTCAGCGCTGACAATATCATTACAGAGGCGGGAGCAGACGATCCCCAGGTGAATGATGCCATGCCGATCGAGTATCTGCGCTCTCTAGATGCCTCGGGCCTTCCTCCCGGAGAACTGACACTCAAGGTCGGATGTCCAGTCATACTTCTTCGCAATCTGGCGCCATCCCAAGGTCTTTGCAACGGCACACGGATGGTGATCCGTCGGATGTCGGATCGAGTCTTAGAGGCCGAAATTCTTGGTGGACAGTACAACGGGAACATCGTTTTTATTCCGCGCATCACCCTCACTCCATCCGGGAGCACAACCGACTTCTCATTCATTTTGTCTCGCCTCCAATTCCCAGTCCGTCTCGCTTTCGCTATCTCTATCAACAAAGCCCAGGGTCAATCTGTCAAGTATGTCGGTGTCGATCTCCGAACCCCAGTCTTCAGCCATGGCCAACTCTATGTTGCGCTATCTCGGGCAACTTCTCACCATCGCATAACCATCCTCCTACCATCCAGGAACAGCGAAAATCGGACTTTGAACATAGTCTATCCCGAGATCTTTCAGTAAATAGTTTGCATACCACATATCCGAATTGTTAATAAAGCAATGCTCGAACAATTCTGACAGTTCTAAACAAATCAATTGATACCAAGTTCCGCTTCGCTGATTTCGACTTGATCTAAGATAATGAAAACATGGCCCGCCCCTCTGTGCTGCATCTCCTAAATACATTATCAATTTTCAACATGGAAGGTTGGAACAGAGACCTCATTGACGCACAATGATTGGTTTGATAGGTACGGGATCTGCTGACGGTGGCTGTTTTGACGGTTCCAAAGCGGACGCAAGCGGCTTGGACTCAGACCGTGGAGCTTGGTTCTGGGAAATCACGACTTTTGCCTGATCCGCCTCAAAAAAATGTCAGATCTGTCCTTGCTACAGTCTCGCTGAGCTTACTGAGTTCTGGCAACCTTCCATGGTGTTTGTTGCAGAAACGACGAAGAACACGCACCTTTAAATTGTGAATCTTAGGCGAGTTCTGGGAAAAGTGGGGCGCACCAGCACATTGCTGATGTCACGATGACGTCTGACTGCACAGCCTCAGGCCTCATCGTCAGCACTGACGTTGAACTGCATGCTCTCCACCGCCCCACTTCACGGTAAGGTGACCGAAGGAAACAAGGACAGAATGTAACTGATTTTAGTCGCGCTTAATCGCGCCGAGCAATTCTCGGGTCCCCTCCACCATTTAATCCATTCCCGCTGTTTCGCGCCGGTGATGTAGTACGCTCCACCTCTGCCAATATCCCCACTGACGTAGTGCCTCTGAGGAGGCCCTTAAAAGACCCACCACTTTTGCCGAACTGACCCATTTCACCCATTTCCACTCTCACAAATCATGTCGTCCGCTTTTTTGCATGGCATTGCCGTTCTCGAGAACCCTCGCGTCATTCCGAAGTCCAAGACTGTTGTCTTCGACGCACAGCTCTTTCTACCCTCATCGGAACCTGCACTCATTGGGACATTGCGCTATTTCAACGACCACAATATCCAGCTTCCGGATGTCTGCTGCTGCAGTGTGGATGTCCGAGTATGTCACTAACTTCCTTTCGCCACTATAACGGTATCTCATTACTTTTCAGGTTGCCCGTAGTATCTCTACTGTCGAGACGTACTCGCAAACCCTTAGTCCGCTGGACTATCATATCATGGGCGATATCATCATGGTGCGTGTCAATGTTCTGAATGATAAGATAGTTCGTAACACCGTTCATCAGCTCAGACCACTCGGACCACCTGAGGGTTTTGACCTCGCACATCAAAGTGTTGTTACCATCTGCGGTGTCCCGAACAACATCAATTCCGATGACGCGACATTCAACCTCACAGCAGAGCAGTATGTCTCTGCCACCAAGTCGTCAGAAGTATTTCCCACTCGCTGTCTGATTCCCGACATCGCGAAGTTCAAGAAATACAAGCCAATTCCAGCTAAAGGGAGGTCTGTCTCTGTGCTTGGCTACCTGACTGGTCTCGAGCGCAACGAGGACAAGACGGTGAAACACTTCATCATTGATGTGGATTCCGTGACTTTCCTTGGCCCAGCTGGATTGACCGCACCCAAGGCCGAAGAGAGTCCAAAGAAGATCTGTGCGTAGTCCCACTTCTGATTGACTCCAATCTCAGTTCAAGCATTCAGCCGATGGTACCCCAGCACGTCTGAAGTTCACCGGCTTCTTCGGTAGCCAGGGTCAGGCGGACTCGGGGGAGCCCCCTTCAAAAAAGCGCAAATCGGGTGATGATAGGGCTGTGGATGAGACCGAGGTCCAGGACAAAGGGGAAGGACCGTCGAATGGGCGCCGTCAGACTCGCCATTAAATATTGTAAGTTAGAATCAATCATAGATCTACATGCATGTTTCTCGCGTATCGTGTTGGATTGTCTGAAAGTACCTCCGTGGCGAAGACACGGGTAACTGCTAGTCTATATAAGAAAAGCCGTGGGTGTCTCAGGATAAACCTGATTGGCTGGACAAGCGGGGATCACCGGTCACCGGTCATCGGTCACCAATGACATCACCACCGGAACCCGGTACCGGTCGCGGTCACCTTTCTTCCGCTACCCATGTTGTTTCCCATCCGCTCCACTGCCAGCCCCACGTCCTCTGCAATCGACCGTCGTGTACACCCGTAGTGTACCGCAAATGAATAAATCTTTTTCAACATCGCTGAGCCTAAGTAACCACCAAGTGCACTGTGCTGTGCACTGATACGTCGAGACATCTTCTGATTTCTGGTCCCGCTCTCTTACTCATGTTCCTTTCCTAGGAATCTTCCGACCCCTCCAAGTACTCCTGGGCAGCATCACGACCATGCACGCCAACGTCTGCGCGAAAATTTCTGCGCAAATTCATGATGCAGCACTGCAAAGCCCGCATCGACGACGAGTGCCTATTGTTCCCCCCACCTTCTATTCACAGATATTTGTCTCACTACTATTCAGATTGCCCGTAGTAATCCTACTATCGAGCTACTCACAGACCCTCAGTCCGCTCGATTACCATATCATCAGCGACATCATCATGGTGCGGATCAGCCTTCTGAAGCATGGAACTATCTTGACGCTGCTCATCAGCTCAGACCTGGCTCAGACTGCTTGGATCACCCAAGGACTTTGACCTCGGGCACCGAAGTATCATTACTATTATCTGTGGTGTCCCAACTAACATCAACTCCGACAACGCAACATTTGACATCACAGCACAGCAACATATCTCTGCTACCAAGTCACCATCAGAAGTTTTTCCAACTTGCTGTCTCACTCACAACATCGCGAAGTTCAAGAAGTTTAAGCCAATTCCAGTCAAAGGAAAGTCCGTCTCTGTGCTTGGCTTCTTGGTCAGGCTTGTCCTCATCGCGCTTGAGACCGGTCAAGAGGACGGTGAGATACTTTATCATTGATGTGGATTCCGTCTTGGCGCAGCCGGATCGACCGTCAGACCCAAGGCCGATGGAACATGTCTCAATTCTGATTTTACTCTGGTCTCAATTTATGTGTCCAGCTGGTACCGCAGTGTGTCTGAACTTCACTGGCTTCTTTGGTAAGTTAACCAGGCACAGTCGGAGGAACCCCCATCGAAAAAGCGGAAATCAGCTGTTGATAGGGCAGGCCCGGCGGGGAGATGAGGCTGAGGACAAAGGGGACGGGCTGTCGAACGGACGCCGTCAGAGTTGCCACTAAATTTTATGGTCTACCAAAATTTATTTCTCACATATCTTGTTCTAAATCTGAAGGTACATCCGTGGCGAAGACACGGGTAACTGCTAGTGTATATAATGAACAGTTGAACACTTGGGATCCTTACCACTCTGGCCTTTTGGCTTAGATCAAGTGTAGTATCTGTTCTTAATAGTTTAACCACTATTATGGAGGCACCGCCTCCATTCTTGGTTATCTAATTTTTGCCGCCCTAGTCCGTGTGCTCTGCTTGCAACACGCGGACGCGATGACCTTGCTGCTGCACTATTGGCTTGTGTCGTCAAGGGATCCTTCTTTCTTTTTGCTGCCCTCTTCCGCGCCTCATTCGAGGTCTGCGTTCGAGTGTAGCAAATGGATTGAAGTCGCCTTTTGTTTTTGTTCTAAGCACACGGCAAAACCCGAGGTTCCAGGACACCGAAAATGTAATCTGAAAGTATTAGTCTCTGGTTCAAAATAATTGTGTAGAAAAGTGTACCCAAAAATACAAGCTTTGGGTTCCATCTCATCCCATCTGATGCTGAAACTGAAAGTAGTAGTTTTGGCTTCCGCTTTGGAAGCCCAGAAACAATAAGTTTAGGGTGCTGGCCAAAACAGAAACAGAAACAATAGGTTTAGGGTGTTCCGAAATCAAATCTAGACCGCTCTAGACCGCTCTAGATTAGATTTCGGGGGGTGCAAGATTAGTAATTTCCGGTGCCGCCAGAAGCGCACCCAAAACCTATTGTTTTGAAGGCTCCAGAAGCCGATGCCAAAACTACTAGTTTTGGGTGCAATATCAGAAGGGACAAAATGTAAACCAAAACTAATAGTATCTGATGTGCTTTCTAGTGCACTATTTGTGAAACCAAAACTTAAGCTTTTCGATACATTTTTAGCCGCCTCGGAACTTCGGATTTTGCCGTGTGAAGGTAGCGGACAGGCAAATCCAGTTACCCCACGTGACACGCCTTTTTGGGACATTTCGAGAGTCTTTTCACAAATCCTCTTTGTCTCGGAGGTAAATAGAAACTCTGCCTCAGCAATCCTGTTTAGATATGTCATTGGAGCATTCACAAATATCCTGATGAGTGTTTGCTGAGAAACAAAGAACTAGTTCCGACATCAACCAGCTGACATAAATATGTAAACTAGTCCCCCATTTCTTTGCTAAAACTCCTCAAGATATTTGTGAGACATCTTGGAGTGCATTCACACAAGCCTGTTAAGCCGGATTTCCTACTTACACTTTGCAAACACTTGAATTGCAGATAATCGCCCAGAAAGGCGTGTCACGTGGGGTAACTGTATTTGCCTGTCCGCTACCTTACTCTTGTAGGAGGTTGAACTGTATCTACCTACCTACCTACCTACCTACCGGGTGTGTAGCAATGCTGTTATGTTTCGTGCTTTTTCATGACACAAATCATTGGCTGCGCTGTGAACTCTATTGCCTTCAACGTAACACCCCCTTCTGCTAGAATTGTATCAATGAGAGGTGCTTTAAGTCATGGTAATCCGCATCTCAGCAAGGCGACTATCTCATCCCCCCCACACAATGAGAACGGGGAATTGAGCGGGCGACTCGGAGGGAGTTTGCAGAGAGTTTTATTCCAGGAGCCATCTGACCCACCGTCCGTCTCCGATGTGACTCTTACGCTGCCTTGCAATCTGGCTTGCGGCCCCGTACGCGTGCGTCGCACTGCCTTGCAAGCACTTTGACTCGATCTCTCCAGCACATCTCCCTTCTTAACCACCGACTACTGTACAGTTTCGTTCAATTCGGATGTCACAGGTCACAGGGCCCAAAATTTACGAATATATTCGTGCCTGTCACGGGTCACCGAGGGAATTTATGAACTTTCAAAAGGTGTCACGAAATCGCGAAAATGGGTCAAAAATTGCATATTTTCGCCCAGCGCGCGCACCGCTCGGTTCTCGAACGGCACGCGGCCAAAAATGGCGAGTTTGATGTGACTTGACGTGATCGGTGCCCAATCGGGCTGTTTTCTGCTGCTTTACTTCCACACGGACACACAAAGGCTGCTCCTCATTGGCTAAGGAACAGCTTTCTGAGTGGATGTGAGAGCCTCCTGCTGTTTACTGGCCTCTTCCGCAAAGAAACGGGGGCATTTACGAATTTTTTTTTGTGGTCACGGCCCAACCGGCCGATTTACGAAATCCGAAGTTCGGATGGGTGGGTCACAGGTCACAGGCGCGGAGAATTGAACGAAACTGTACAGTATGGTTCAACCATAGTTTCAGTCGTCCATGCATTTAAGCTACGCTGGAATCATGTTTCCATAAGTTCCTTTGAAGACAAAGGACTCGAAGAGACTCACCTGGTTGAACGACAAAATCGCCGATAGTTTCGGTGTTCGGCGCTTGTGAGATGGTTCAACTGCGAGTAAGTGTAAAGTGTGGAAGTTGACGCACCTGGTAATAAGAACTCGTTACGAGTTTGAACAGAGTCGAGTCGAGCGTCTTGTGAGCGAAAGCCGGCTTGAACACTAATAGAGTCAGTAAAATGTAACGGACAAATAAGCAGCGTACCGTATACAAAACGCCGATAGTTTCGGGCTGGTGGTAGAATGTGAAGGCCTTCAACGAAGTCAGAACTGTGATATAAATGTAAGTAAGGGCTATCGAAGCAAAGGTCGAGTGCATACCTTGAAGTCAAGACCACCGGCGCATTGATAAGACTTGATAGGTGTTGGCATAGTTTCAGCGGGCTTGGGTCAGCTAATAAGTCAGCGTGAGCGATGATTGAATGCCCCCGGCATACCTGTATACCTGTAGCCCGAGTTACTCTAAACTGTAGCCTGACGCCCAATCCCACTTCAAACAAACTTGAAGCAAGGTCACCCCCCAGCCACAGACCTGTTTGCGTCACATTTTGGTAGCGAACTTGGACGGAATGTAAGTCAGCTTTGGTTGAATAAGTAAAAATGAAGGAAGCACCGACTGGAATGCACCCTACACTGCGAAAATCCCAACCCTCCCATGGAAATCTGAAGCAAACTTGAAGCTGAGTCGAGTTTTGTAACGAATTATCGTGCCGGCTTGAAGGATCAACTCAGTAAAAGACAGACGTCGGGAGTAGAAACACATACCCGACATTGAACCATAAAGTATTCAAGAATAAGCTCGAGTCAGAGACAGCTCCTTAGATTCGAAGTCAGTAAGGGTTTGTTTGGTGTATAGAAAAGAGACACGCACGGATAGATTCGCAGCCAATGAAGCCCCCAGCGACTTACAGAACCTTGAAGTAGTAGTTTGAAGTCGGGTTTGGGCATTAAGTCCGCATTCAAAGCGCAAGGGACATTCCCTTGGATTTGAAGTCAGTAAGGGTTCCGTGTATGGAATCGAAAGACGCACGAAATAGATAATCCGTCCCCAACTGACAAACCGCCAGCCCAATATAAACTTGAGGTAAAGTCCTGCCGTGCGCGGTTGACTTTTTGAAGGCGCGCGAGTGACCGTTTTGAAGTAAGTCTTGGCGGAATGAAGTTGTAGTAAATGGACGACTCGGACAAAGTCCGGATTCAAGATTGAACACGGAAGGTCGTTTCCTTGGATTTGAAGTCAGTGAGGGTTCTGGGCGCACAAATCGAAGCACGCACCGATCAAGAATGCACCCCAAACCTATGAAAACAATCTCATTCCGCACCCAACTCGAACCTGAACTTAAGCAAGGTTTCGCCGGCATAGTGGCTCGCAGTCCCAATTCCGAAGCGGATCTTGACACAGTGAAGCTGCGGTCAGCAATCAAGTAGTTTGATTGGTTGAAGCACACACCGATAGTGAAACAAGGGCCCCGCGCTCCAAACCCAACTCAAACCAAAACTGTTGATAGATCAAACTCGAACTCGAGCTGTCGGTGAAGCACCAAACTGAAAGAGTCAGTAAAAGACCAGCAGAAGTAAGCCAGCCACATACCAGGCAGTCTTACCGAAGCAGTCGAAAACCCTTGTCGAAGGCGGGAGTGCGTGCACATCGAGTCAAACCGACCCGGAGTGGACGTTGCCGGAGTCCGTTTCGGACCGCAAGTGAAGCGTGATGTGCTGGAATGAAGCAGAAAAGAGGTAACCGTAGACAATCAACACACCTTTAGTAGGTTGAAGGCCCCCCGAAGTGTCGGCACCGATGCGGTACAAGCATCAAACTCGAGTGGCTCACCGATATCGGGCTCCATGGCAGGCAAACATGGTGTGCTGGAGCATATAAGAGAAAAGATAACAGTAGATAGTGAGCGCACCTAGATAGCCCAGGAGGCTCGCCGAGCATCGAGGGCGCGGTGCCGAGCACGATTGGCTCACGCTGTCGGGCTCGATGGCGAGAAAGCGGTGTGCTGGAAGCGATCAGAAACGAGGATACAGTAAGTATTGAGCGCACCTGGGAAGTCCTGACACCTGACAAGCACCGAAGCCGATGTGGTGCAGGTCCCGACATCGAGCGGCTTGGTGACGATGAGCTCGATGTCGAGCAACGGTGAGGGTGGAGGTCGGGGGCGGTGTCGGGGAATCGAGTTCGAAGGTCGGTTGAGGTCCTCTGAGCGCTGGTAGTCGAGAGGCGAAGTTGGTGGTGGGTGGTTGAGTGAACAAGAGGGCGGATGTCGCCCAACTCTTATACAGTCTACAACCGACCACCGCCGCCAGGGCTGTGTGCAATCAGTCCGGCGGGGACTCAAAATAGTTCGGATATGAATAGAAACGCACCTCGGAGCAAGAATGAAGCTCAACAAGCGAGCTCGCCGCCAAGCCCTCTATGTGTGATTCTCGCCCACCGCGTCCCTGTCCTTCGAATCTAAGGCGGCGATCCTGTTCTATTCCAACAATAGATGCTCCTTCCAAAGTTTCGAAGAGCGCGGCGCTCGGTAGAGCCCGCAGCGAATATTTCGGATATGGTTGAAAACGAACCATGTGTCGTATTGGGTGTCGTAGATCCGCGCGGGCCAAATCTTTGGTCTGAAGTCGGCTGACGGTTGTTCCCAAGCTAGCACGCCATATATGACGCAGAGCGGCGACTTCTACCAGTTGCAGTAGTGGCGATACTGCAGCACAGGTTAAGATTAGTTTGTGGGTGAAGCGCAAGGAAGCAGCAACGCACAGCGCAAATCCGCTCTAATCCCACATAGAAGCTATCGCGTAGCCGGTCCATCAAGGTTATTTTGGCTTCAAGCCGGCGGAACATCGAATATGCATATTTCGCATATTTCGAGTTCGCCGCTTCTCTGGTTGAATTGAACGGCTGTGTTCCGCGCGAGCCCTGCGGCGTAACCATCTAGAGTGATAGAACATCTCTTTGGAATGCGACCGCTTGGCGGAAGCCTCCAGAACCCTGGATGTTGTATTGGTGTGCCATCCAAATTGGCTCCGTCGGGGTCGACGGGCAGCGGAAATGAAGCCTAGGATCCGAAGAGTGAGGGGTCCAGATGGTATGGGGAAGTCTTTGAGTCGCTTCGGCCCGGGGCGCTCGAGGCCCCAAAAGTTGATGTTGTGGTCAAGAGCAAGAGGCGGGGTTTCCGAATTAGGCCGCGAGAAGTTCACGGAATTCGGACCGCCGCCTCGATTGGCAGGTGGCGGTGAATTTTGATCGTGTCCCGCCAGCTCCCTCAAAAAAAATCGCGCGCGCCGCCCATGCCGCGTGCGGGCCGGGCGCTTCGGTGTGCCGCCCTCTCTGGGACCCCTCGCAGCACAGCTCCGCATCTACTGGCACCAATATGTGCAAGACTCGATCTTGCAAAACTCAACCATTCTATTTTGGTTGTTCGGGAATTTGCGGTGTTCCGCTTGGGGTGCTCCTTTGCTTCGCTGTCCCACGCGCGCGGAAACGGAGCCTTTTGCTTATTCCGCTTCTATTCCAGCTGGCTCAGCCCTGCCCAGAAACTCAAGATTATTTCAGAGTTCAGCATCCCAAAATAAATTGGGCTAATCTTGCTGCCATTCTCCATTGCGATTAGCCTAGACCCGAGGCCAGATTATCACCAATCTTGCTTCTATCTTATCGACTTGCGAGGTGTAGACAGGGGAACTCAGAGATCAACAATGCTGGAGTACTTCAAATTAAATTAATTTTCTGCTTCTTCACCCAGAAATTGTAATGCCTCAGCCAAACTCTGTGAACCTTGCAAGAAACTAAGCTGCTAGCCAGTCGTAGTATCACGCGCCAGTCAACAGAGGGAATGAGCAGTGAACACTGAACAGAGCGAAAATATAAGATGGTTACTAATACCTAGATCAATTTGGAAACTGCCATTGGAAGCAAGGGCTGCAGAGGCAGACATAAATAGACCGCGGGCGGCAGAAGTGCGGGTGGAGACGCGGCAAAAGCCCCGGGCTGTGTAACCACCGGCGGAGGAACATAAATAGCCTTGTTGAATATTTTGTGCGTGTGAATTGTTAGCCGCCGATGAGACCAAACATACCCACATGTTGACTCTTTGTCTTATACTAGAACAACCGCCACACCCATCGTTCTTCAAAGCTTCACTGCGCCCTTCTCACTCTCAACGCACTGCCCCAAACCAACCAGTCAAACTCCCAGCAATTACTGCCACTCCTGGTCCCCCATCTTGGACTCGGCTTGCATTCAAAATAAGTCTGATTGCGTCGAGTTGAACTCTCACGGCTGGCCAGCAATCCTCGCAAGTACAAGCATACTGTAAGTCGTCTGTTCATACATACTTCCGTTTTCGGTGCTGACCTCAGCAGGCATCCGAGCCAGCTCACGCGCGAGTCATCGGCCGACGCGACCTCAAAACCTCGGTGAATCCCGTCGCTTGCGTTACCATCACGCTCGGCGATGCCAACGAGCCACTCCGTTGGCTGTCGTCCCAGCACAGCGGCTCTCCCACACCACAAGATCCCGATTTCACTGGGACTTTTCCCGAACTCGCACGTCCGATATCAAACATCTGCGGCAGCTTTCGGGAATCCGATTTGATTTTTGGACTTCTTACAAGCGGGGGTGCATTGTCAGTACGTTCATTGTATTCTTTTCACCACTTTGGACCGAACCATCACCCTAGAACTTTCACCCTGCTTGTTGCACTCCACCATCATATTCCGATGCCTTCTCGGGACCGACTCAAGGACCGATGCAGTTCGCGCGTGCTAGCGGCGCAGAGCACTGCTTATGGATATTTTCGCGATTGAGGAAACATCTCAACGTGTAAGCTTTTTTGACACAATCTTTAAACATCTGCCATTGAACCTTTGCTCCGCAGAGCCTGCCAGTGATACTTTTACTGCTCGCCACCTATGATTTCATCTCTGGACTTCCCACAACCCGGTGCTCGCATCGACTCGGCCGCGAACCCCGGCGAATCCTTCCGGAGATCTTATCGGACACTGCATGCCGCACCCAAACACTTTTGGTCGACCTTGGGGCATCCTGTGACCGAAGTGACGCGTTTTCGGTACGTTCCGACATGTCTTTTCCGAAATTGAGCTCACCGCATTGATGACAGCTTCCCCATCTGGCTCTGGCGCGTTTCCGACGCGTCGGACCGACCTCTTCAATTTTCTCGAGCCCCTGGCCTACCCGCAAGTACGGGCATCCGGTAAGTCCCGGCACGTCTCTTGGGACTCCGAATACTCACTCTACGCCTGCCTCCTAGTGCCCATGACACATCTGACGCGTTCTCGACACGTCCGCACATTGCTCGATCAACTTACAACTGCACGACTGCCCCCAATTTTTGAATTGAATTGATTTTCCGCGCTCCCGCAAGCGACGAGAAAGTGTTGCTCTGAGTCTGAACTCACCTGATCCGCTCTAGCTCTTTGTGTCGCCTTTGACGTGCTCCCGGCGCACCTCCAGTTCAATGTTTGGCAACCCAACTTTTGTATCCGGTACTTTGCGCTCCTGCAAGCAAGTTCACACGTAGCCGGTAATTCCCGACATGTCTTTTATATCCCCGACTCACGTCACCACTCTCAGCCGCCCGACGCGTTTGCGCGCCTCCGGATCAAGTGCCGCTCCCGACCTTTTATTCGATTTTTCGCTCTCCCGCGAGCTGGGTCATGTGTATTCGTAAGTCCCGACGTGTTTCTTCATAGCCCTGACGAACACCAATAATTCCAGGCTTGTCGCTTGACACGTCAACATGCCCCTGACTTTTTGATTTTGATTTTGGCAGTCCCGCGAGCAAGTATGTGCATCTGGTAAGTGCTTCCTGATGTTCGTTCTCAACCCAAACTCAAAATCATCCAGTTTTTGACCTCGCGCTGTGTCTTCAATGTGCTCCCCAACACGTTGGCATGCAGCCGGTTTTTTATTGGATTTTTTGCAGTCCCGCGAGCACAGTTATGTGTATCCGACGCGTCTGATGCACTCAGCGCGCCCCAACTTTTTTATTCGATTTTTCCTGTTCCCGCAAGCAGGGGTACACACGCATACCTGTAAGTATCGACGTGTTTTATGTATCCCGACTGACACCACTGCTTCCAGGTTCCCATGCTGCATCCCCCCCGCCGCGTAGGCGTGCTCCCCAATTTTTATCTGATTTTCCGCTGTCCCGCGACCAAGATTAGATGTATCCGGTAAGTCTGAGGTTTTTTTTTTGATTATCAACCTCAACCCTTCCATGCTAGTTCACCGCACGACGTGCCGCTTGGATGGGCACGACTACCCCGAAACCTCGATACAAGTTTCGGACATTCCATGTAAGTTTATTTTGGCTGAAACTCATCCCAAGTCTTTAACGTTGGCTCCAAAGTGCAAGGTTTTCGATTCGGCCAAGCTCCCGCATCGGTATCTTCAACTGCTTACTCCCAAATTCAGTGTTTTTGCATCTCGGGAGTCTCGGATGAGTTGTGTGGCTCGAGGCAAGTCTTCATTTTTGACCGTTTCCCCAACCACGCTGCCTCCGGTGAGTCCTAACCCTAGGATGCCGAATTCGCTGACACGCGGCTTGCGGCAATTCCTCGCTTGGACCGCTCGCACCAGGCACCGATTGGCGATGAATCGGGAGATCCACCGTAAGCACTTAGATGTATTGAGATCCCCCCTCCCCTACGTACTGTCCCCCTTTCACTGAACGCCTGCCGACCTTCGGGACGGGGAGGGTATCGGCAAAATCTAAAAATAGACCATTCCACTTGGTACTTTGAAAAAAATAAAAGTTAAAACAAGTGCGAACTTTTAGACGAGGCGGCGAGCACGGCGAACATGCAAAGAAGATAGTGGCAAACATAGAGAACCACTCAAGCGAGCGGCGAACATTCACAGAAGTCCATCCAATACACCGACCCATCCGTTGTTCAGCACAGACAATGGCTCTTCAGCGGCGTACGCTCGATGTGATGGTCCTGCGCGCGTCAGACGCAGCGCAATTCAGCGCTGTCGCGGACGTCGTCAGAGCGAAGGGCGAGCGTGGGCTGAAGATGTTTTGCTGGGCGATCCGGACGGGAGAATGGACGATAGACATATGTTTAGACCGCCACCCGGAATGGCAGATGTGGTAGGCGTACAATGCACTAAATAGAGGCAGTCGACTTGGCCGCTCGCCGCGCTTCTGCCCAGGCCTTTGCTCGCGCTTGACGCGCCGCAAGATCGTCCTGAGGCTCAACGTCAACCTCCTCATCGCTGTCGCCATAATCCGCAAGGGTCCCGAGTCCAGCGCTCAGTTTCTTGGCCTCTTCCTCCTTTTCTGCGTCCCGTTTCATGGCAGCCCACCTCGCTTTCCAGCGCCCGCGCAAGAACGCAAACCTCCGATCGCCTCCGTAGTTCGCCAGAATGCGCATCTCCAGCTGCGCCGGATTGACGGTCGACACGATGCTCGCAGCGGTCCGCGCCATCAACGCTGCCTGCGCCTCGTCGGGCTGCCGTAGTCAACAATCAGCCACGTCGATGCCGCAAGACCAAGACAGGGCCCAAACCTCTTCATCGCTGGCGCCCCACGCATCTTCCTCTTCCTCTTCCTCGGGCTCCCCTTCCTCCGCCTTCCGCGCACGGAGGCGTTCTTCCCGGGCGCGGTCCAGCAGTCTCCGTCGCTTTTCCTGGCGGTAATCTTCGGCCTCATGCGGCGAGAAGAAGAAGGTGTCTTCGGCGTCAGAAGGAAGGTCCGACCATCCCGACGGCGATGGCGGTGTATCTTGACGCGCAGATTTCGGAAGAGCGTCGAGCAGGAGCCGCGCATCATATCTGAACAGAGGCATCAGAGGATGGACAGCGGGATAAACCTGGAGAGCAGTCCGAACCACATTTATATTACGACTGAACAGCGAACGCGTAAAATTGAGCCCTACCTATCTACCCAGATGGTATCTGTTCTTCTATGCTGTGCAGTCGGTGTAAACCCAGCATCTGCATCATTTGGAAATGGCGCTGGGTTTCTGTCTGAGGGATTCCACTGAATAAGGCCAGCAGGCTTATCAGACGCGGTGATGTCCAAAGAGTCAGCAGCACGTCGCGCTTTAGCCCCGCGGACAATTTCTGCCTCGTGGGCTTGAATGAAGAGCGCTGGATCTGGAGACGTATCGGCTTCATCTTGTAAGACATATGATCCTCTTCCTGGCCTGTGTTTTCGAAGATGACATTCGCCGCCAGATGAGAGTTGGGGGAGAGAGATTGGCGCGTGTAGCACAGCCCCTTCGACATGTTTCCTTTCCCCACTCCTTTCATGGATGTTATGTGCACCGTGTTGAACGTTGAGGCCTGCGTTGCCCAAGCGACGCCCCGACTTTGTTCCCGCCGACGTCATCGCACCCTCAATGCACCGTGACCTCACCCCTCATCTGCACCTCGATTACCTGTCCCACTCGACTCGCTCTGACCCGTATGCGATTCCTTCCACACTCGTCCCCGCCCGCCGCCTCTGCGCCGCTCGCTCAACCCCGCCGTCCACCGCGCCGCGCGCGCCGCATCCGCATCGCAAGTCGCCGCTAGTCAGCGCGCGTACACCATCGTCCGTCCCCGGTAGCACCAACGCTGGTACAGAGTCAGCGGGGCACTTCACGAGGCGGAGAAACGTATCAGCATACTACCGACGGCGGGACACATGCTCTGCGTCCTCCGACCGCTGCCCTTCCCTCCGCAATCCGCACTTGCTGACACGCCGCCCCCGCCGTTCCACACGCGTGCATGCCCCCTCGCCTAAGCCGCCCTTGCAGAGCGCCGCCGCCGCTCTAAACCTGCCGAGCGCCCGTCTCATCGCGCTCCCCGCCCCACCCTCCCGCCCGGAACCGCCGACAAACTCGCCTACCTACCGTCCGCGCGTGACTACTCAACCCGCCAGCAGCAGAGATGCGGCCGCGTCCCAGCGCACCTTTACCCGCATTCGACTCCACGCGCACATACGTGGGTGTGCGCGCGATGCCCGGAACTACACCACGCTTCCACCCCGCCGACTCGAGCACGTACGCCGAACCCGACCGATGCGCGGCGGGCGTCGGAATCTGCATGCGGCCTCACAAACTCGGCCCCTGCCCGCTCGCAACTCCCGTCCGCGGCCGCGCTTGTACACGGCGTCAAAACTCGCGGCGTCCCACGCGCTACCTACGCTGCGTCAAAGCGGATCGTCCGCGGGATCAAAAAACACGCACCCCGAGCCCGATGCGCCTCCCACTTTGCGGATATCGCGCCGGCGAGCGACTCCGCAGCGTCTCGAGTCCCCGAGTCCCGTGTCCTGCTTCTGCCAGCGAGCTCGGAGCTCGGGCGGACGACGCGCGCGCCGACGCCCGAGCCCTGGGCTTCGACTCGCGCAGCAGGGCGGAGCGAAACGCGCTGCCGCTGCGAGCTGCGAACGGGGAGTCGGCGGGAGCGCGCAGGAGGCGGCGGACGGACCTTCGTGCGCATCGAACGAGCGCACCGAGCGAACGCCGCGGCTCGTCCTCGTCGCTGGGCTTCGAGTCGAGCGGGGCGGGAGAGCGAGCGTGGCGCTTGCGCGCGGGGCCTGGTTTTGGCTCCGTGCGCAGCGAACGCAGCGGCGTGGGGGACCCTGCGAAGGATGAGTCGGCGGGAGCGCGCCTGCCTGCGGCGGACGTACCCCTGGTCTGGCTCTGCGCGCAGCGAACGCAGCGGCTGGTCCTCATCGCTGAGTCTGGGAGCGGGCTTGGATGCGGGGAGTGCGGTCGAGTCTACGAGGTTTGGTCAATAGCTGCTAGGTGCGCCGAACGAGGCGTACCTGAAGCCCTCCGGAGTCGCATTGCAAGCCCCCTGAGCGCAGCTTGCGGTCCGCGCGCAGCGGCTCCGAGCCGTCGCTGGGTTTGACTCGGAGCGGGGGGGAGTGCAGACCGAGTCTGGCCTGGGGGCTTTGGGTTAGTACCTGCGCTGAATGCGCAGAACGCGCGGGAGCCGAGCGTACCTAGGGCGCTCTGGGCCGCCTTTCAAGCCCCTGGAGCGCCGTGCGCATCGAACGCAGCGCCTCGTCGCTGGCTTTGGATGCGGATGCGGTGGTCCGAGTCTGGGGCTTTGGGTCAGGGCCTGCGCTGGTTGCGCCGAACGCGCGGGAGCGGGGCGTACCGGACGCCGTCTCGGGTCGCCTTTCGAGCTCTGGAGACGCGTTCGAAGCTCCCTTGAGCGCAGCTTGCGACACAAGTCAGTACAGCGCTGGACATGGGAATTCGGACTCACCAGTGCATGCAGATGAAGTCCGAAGTCCGAAGCCCGACTGGCTGGAGGCGGCGTTCCCGAGGGCCGGAGCGGGTGCGTGCGGATCTGGACGAGGGACGAGGGACGAGGAAGCGCTTGCTGCGAGCGAGAGACGCCGGGGTGCGCTCCGGAGATGCCCGAGACTCGGATTTGGAAGGGTGTTCGTTGGGGGCTTACATCGAGCATGGTAGATACAACAGTTGCGCAGTACTGCTGATAAAACGAGCTTGAAACTGTCTAATAAAGCTGTCCGAGAGGCCTATACGATCCCTGCCCTTACCTGCATTCGAGTAGTAGACATGAATGTGAGCACAAACTTAGCTAGATTGAACGAACCTGCAGTCTGTAAGCTACATATCAAACTCACAAAGATATGGTTGAACTAGAATAAGGACTTGAAGCATGGCTCATCAGTTGAAGAAGAATCGTAATAAAGCAAGAGCTTACCTGGGGTACATGTGTATAGTTTCGGCCTCGGAGTTTGAATGGGGCTTGAGGCGGACTCTGTAAGTCAACGCAACAGATTTATAGTTGAAGTCACCTGTACTACAGTAGACAGGCGTAGTTTCGGCCTCGTTTGAATGAAGCTTGAGTTGAACTCTAGTTGAACTTGACGCACCATCTACTGTACAGTTTCGTTCAATTCGGATGTCACAGGTCACAGGGCCCAAAATTTACGAATATATTCGTGCCTGTCACGGGTCACCGAGGGAATTTATGAACTTTCAAAAGGTGTCACGAAATCGCGAAAATGGGTCAAAAATTGCATATTTTCGCCCAGCGCGCGCACCGCTCGGTTCTCGAACGGCACGCGGCCAAAAATGGCGAGTTTGATGTGACTTGACGTGATCGGTGCCCAATCGGGCTGTTTTCTGCTGCTTTACTTCCACACGGACACACAAAGGCTGCTCCTCATTGGCTAAGGAACAGCTTTCTGAGTGGATGTGAGAGCCTCCTGCTGTTTACTGGCCTCTTCCGCAAAGAAACGGGGGCATTTACGAATTTTTTTTTGTGGTCACGGCCCAACCGGCCGATTTACGAAATCCGAAGTTCGGATGGGTGGGTCACAGGTCACAGGCGCGGAGAATTGAACGAAACTGTACAGTACCATTACCGCAATGCCAAAGCCGACAAAAGACCTATTATACTCACAGCAACACGTCTCAGAGCGCGCGTCGGAGCGCTACGGACTCGTGTTCAACGGCGACGATTACCGCAAACTCAACGAGGCGGTGCAGCGTTCAAGAGCGGGGGAGGAGAGATCGAACGACGGCGGAGCAGAAGATGAATCCGAAGCACCGTTGGCGCCCGGTACGGCCAAGCTATTGAATCATGAGGGTGATGAGCAAATCTGGGGTGTCCCTTGGGGAATGCAAACGCTGGTGTGCGTGTGGAGCGTCGCGCTGGGGAGGGTTACGACGTTGCTCCCAGAAGGGACGGCCGTTACACGCAGGAAGGGGACGAAGATACAAAAGGCGAAGAAATAGTTTCTGGCTCAGATGGACGGGCTACTACTATTAGAGTGAGACTGTAGTCCAAGAAGTCTTTATAGAGTTCTTGTCGGTCACGGTGGAGGCACGAGACTAGTTTGCTGCTTGGCGTTGTTTACCGGAACCGTTAGATTGCATTTCCCTGACGCTCGCCCGCCATCCTCCTGAACTTCGGATTCAATTGACCTCTCATGTTACGGTAGGGACAGGGTCCCAATTAATGATTGCTGAACGTGATCGGAATTATGCGCACGGCTTCAAAAGCTTGCCGCTGGGTCCTGATCAACACATGGTCCTTGGCTCCCGCTGCAGCCCGCTGTTTACCCACTGCAGATGTCGGAACTCATAGCAGAGGGTAAGCATGGGCGTTTTTCGGTTCAGGTTGCATGAAATCGACTCAATGACACAGCGGACGCGGAGCGCACTCACTGGATAGCTGCAACTGTCGAGAATAAGCCCACTTGGGCCCTTCCAGGCCCCTTCACCATGTATGAGGTGGGTTCTTCAGAGGAACCGGAATGGGGACCCAGCCCACTCACTGTACGCAATTGTTTCTTCCGATCCACATTGGTGCCCATTACCGTTCATAGCTCTGGGAGCTCGCTATGTACGAGTTGTCGTGGGCCCTTCGGAGCAAACCCGAGTGGCAGCGCAAAGCAGCCGATCCAGAAATCCGTGCAAAATGGCGCAAGGAGGCTTTGGAGCAGAAGTTCGTCTCTGGCGACGATGGTGACGTCCAAACCGTATTGACTGAAAAAATGGTCGGTACCACCGACTCATGTGTACCGGAGCAAGCCTGAACTCGAACTGTTCTTTCTCCAGGTTGACTACGTCTTGGCGGAGTTGGAAGGATATGCCAAAATCTCGGACAACGAGAAAGGGATCGAGGTGCGCCGACACGCACACATATCCGTGTCCACACTGTACAACTGACTACGTCCTGAAGCGCGGCTGTTTCGACGCGATATGGTACTCGGATCGACTGATTTCCAAGGAAGTCGAAGAGCGCCTGAAAAACGCCCTGGAACCGCTGGAAAATGTCCCAGAAGACCAGAAAGATTGGCATCCGGGTTCCAACAAACAAGTGCTGGACCTTGTCCACCCTTCTCTGTATTGCGTCGTTTACGGCCGCACCCATGCCTATCTTCCTGGGAAACCTCGAATCGCCTCGAACTTTCTTCCAGTGCACGCCCCCAAGGCCGAGCATCCAATTGAATGGACCTCTCAATGGATCTCTCAAAAATTCTGTTGGCTGCCCTCCGATTTCGCCGTCGACGCCAAGGACGGTTCTGTCAGGCTTGTCTCTCCTTACATCAACAACATCAATCCCATGCTACACCAGCCACTGTACCGCGTTATCGAGGAGGTTATAGCTGGATTCATTCCCATGTTTGAGCGCGTTCTCGGCGATACCAACCGCGAGAACGATCGCGTCCCGTTCTCGAACCCCGATCGTTTAGGCGAGATCAGCTGCATTTGGGGAGAGGATGAGGAACCCTCCCCAGACGACGAGCCCGGAAGCGACGAAGACGAGGATGAGTTCGTGGATAATTTTCTTGCTTCTGCCGACAAGATTCTTCCGGATGCAGAGGAATACAAGGGCGCGCTCGAGGCTCGTTTCGCGCCGGTCTCCTTACATGGACGGACGATCCAATGTATCATTAAACTCGCCAGTATCCATCTTTCCCCGGAACACCCCGAGTACGCGGGTGGGAGTTGGCGTGTCGAAGGTGCTCGACCCCGCCGGGATTTTCGTGTCAAGCTGACTATAGACACAGGAATGACCAACGAAAGCATTGCGGCGTCCGGGATTTATGTGTGTGGTGCTTATGTTCCAACCGGGTTTCCAACTGACAGTATCCCAGTACTATGATGAAGAGAACATCACAGAATCCAAACTGGCATTCCGCGTTGCAACTGGCGAGCCGGCATATCATAGTCAGGGCGACAATAAATGCATGCAGGTGTTATATGGCAAGGACATGTGCGTGCCATATCTCATGCGTGCCATATCTCATGTCGAATCAATACTAAAATACTTCCTTCTTAGCCATTCGGTGTGTACACAGGAGATTGGCGCCATGGTACTTATGTATACTTCCCGCGCTCCCTTTCGTTGACCTAGGCACCCAGGTCACTCAAGCAGGGCGTGCGCTTGCCTGGCCCAATCTGTTCCAGCACTGCGTCTCCCCATTCAAGCTCGTCGATCCGTCCAAACCCGGACATCGCAAGATCCTCGCCATCTTCCTCGTTAACCCGACCTTAGACCCTATCGTCTCGGCGACGGATGTGCCTCCGCAGCAGGCTGAGTGGGCGGGCGAGGCTTTCGAGCAGGCGTATGCAGCTTCTGATTCTGTGCTGGGCGACCTTGCACCGGAGCTACGCGACCTGATCAAGGGTCATTTCTCTTCGACCGTGATGAGCCTCGGAGAAGCAGAAGCATATAGATTGCAGTTAATGAAGGAGCGCACGGCGTTCGTGGCGGACCACACGAAGAAGGCCTACGGCAAAATATTCAATATCCGCGCGTGGCGCTGAACAACGTCTGCCGGATCCTGTAGTCCTATATCCCTCATCCTACGGTGTGCTTGTTACGGGACCTTGTAGTCTTTTGAATCACAGCGGCTGTTCGTAAATAGTGGAGGGTTTCAAGTTAATCCCGTTATAGCTAGTTTTGTAAACCAGATAAAGATAATCAAAATCAGAGATGAAATTTCCCATTTCAGACTTAACTAAACTTGGTCTGATTTTTATTTTTATTTTCGGGATATCACAATAAATTTCGAAGTCTCCTTAACTCGGATCCCTGGACTCTGATTGGCTACTCATTGACTTCGGAGCAGTTTAAGTGCTTTATGAATTTTAAGAAATAATTACAGGAATCGGATTAGATTCCGTTGAGTCTTAAATGGGAAATTTTGCATCCGGTTTTGGTTGCTTTCATTTGCTTTACGAAATGGTAAGTAACGGGATTAACTTCGGACCCCCCATTATTTACGATCCGCCGCTGTGAATAGCACTTGCATCATTCGTCACTTGAAGCTGTGCCACCCTCAGAAACTGATTTCGGCAGATTGCGGCTCACATCACATTCGCAGTGGCCCATTTGGGAAATCGAAACTAAGTTCTTTGAACCTTTCACCTTTTGTCATTGGTGGGATGTTACCGCGCGACGAAATACTCGGCCTCCTCAGCTCGATGGGCGTCGAGCTACCCAGAAAAACCAAGCTTCCGGACGCGGAACTCGACAAGCGCCTGTCGAAAGCGCTCGACAGTGCACAGTACCTCACGCGCGTCATTCCAACGCTCCCTCTCGACCCATCCTCCTACCCATCTTGGTTTCGGGACAAGTCGAACAAGCCAGTCCTCGACGCCATTCGGAGGCACAATATAGGCGAGGCCACTATGATTTACGAAAGCAAGATGAAAGGAATCGACAATCCTGTCCCGCTGTACACCAACGCCTTCATGGACGTCCGACAGACATTGATGTCGATCGGAAATGCCTGTGACTCTGGAATGAACCCAATTGTATTGCAGGATCCAGGGCAGTCCTCGGGTATCTGCATGAGGGTGGGTCCCTATACTTGTTGCGGGCTCTCGGCTAACTAATGAGGCCTCTAGGTGCTGGAAGTCAAACAGTTTGACGCACAAACCCCCATTCTAATTGTCGTCTTTCGCCATGATCTTGCAGGCGCTCTCTCTCCAGCGAGCTTCCAATGGCTCTCTAGCTACGTGACCTCAGATACTCCGACTGCAATGGCCAACATCACCGCTACCATGCAAGAACAGCACCTCCTCCTCCGCCTCCTCCGTCAAAACAGCAAACGTCTACCCGTCTCGTACAAACCTAAGCGGGCAGCCACCGAAACCTCTTTCACGCTTTCTTTCCTGCTTCCTGTTGGGTGAGTGCACTTGCGAAGATGGCGCCGAGATGAACGATCGTGAATTTTCAAGGCCTTTGGGGGCGCAGGACGTGGCAAAGTACAATACGAACAACGGATGCGCGGTTTGCGGAGACCCCGCCAAACAGAAATGCTCGCGCTGTGGTGCCGTTCGCTACTGCGATGCAGGTAACATTCCACGATCGCTCTTGTATCGCGCAGAGAAACTGACGACGTGTTTCCAGCGTGTCAGAAGGAGGACTGGAAGAGCCATCGTCCGTTATGCGCTTCCTGGCAGGGTGCCAAGTGGCAGGGCCTGACGTTCGCACTCGAGCAGCCCGGAACCTATGCGTTGCGGTTCAGTCGATACGATAACGTTCAGCACGACGACGTGCAAAAGCGGCTGGAGCGCGCAAAAGAGAAACAGGGGCCCCCGGCCAACACTCATGGCATGACGCCGTTCATTGTCAAAGTGCAGATCAACTCCTCGCAGGCGCACGGACCGGCCCATCCGTTGTTCAGCACAAGCGCAAGAGACAACGGCTCTAATTTCCTGATCTATGACCAGCGGCGTACGCTCGACGTGATGGTCCTGCGCGCGTCAGACGCAGCGCAATTCAGCGCTGTCGCGGACGTCGTCAGAGCGAAGGGCGAGCGTGGGCTGAAGATGTTTTGCTGGGCGATCCGGACGGGAGAATGGACGATAGACATATGTTTAGACCGCCACCCGGAATGGCAGATGTGGTAGGGGTACAATGCATTAAACAGAGGCAGTCGACTTGGCCGCTCGCCGCGCTTCTGCCCAGGCCTTTGCCCGTGCTTGACGCGCCGCAAGATCGTCCTGAGGCTCAACGTCGACCTCCTCATCGCTGTCGCCATAATCCGCAAGGGTCCCGAGTCCAGCGCTCAGCTTCTTGGCCTCTTCCGCCTTTTCTGCGTCCCGTTTCATGGCAGCCCACCTCGCTTTCCAGCGCCCGCGCAAGAACGCAAACCTCCGATCGCCTCCGTAGTTCGCCAGAATGCGCATCTCCAGCTGCGCCGGATTGACGGTCGACGCGATGCTCGCAGCGGTCCGCGCCATCAACGCTGCCTGCGCCTCGTCGGGCTGCCGTAGTCAACGATCAGCCACGTCGATGCCGCAAGACCAAGACAGGGCCCAAACCTCTTCATCGCTGGCGCCCCACGCATCTTCCTCTTCCTCTTCCTCGGGCTCCCCTTCCTCCGCCTTCCGCGCACGGAGGCGTTCTTCCCGGGCGCGGTCCAGCAGTCTCCGTCGCTTTTCCTGGCGGTAATCTTCGGCCTCATGCGGCGAGAAGAAGAAGGTGTCTTCGGCGTCAGAAGGAAGGTCCGACCATCCCGACGGCGATGGCGGTGTATCTTGACGCGCAGATTTCGGAAGAGCGTCGAGCAGGAGCCGCGCATCATATCTGAACAGAGGCATCAGAGGATGGACAGCGGGATAAACCTGGAGAGCAGTCCGAACCACGTTTATATTACGACTGAATTGAGCCCTACCTATCTACCCAGATGGTATCTGTTCTTCTATCCTGTGCAGTCGGTGTAAACCCAGCATCTGCATCATTTGGAAATGGCGCTGGGTTTCTGTCTGAGGGATTCCACTGAATAAGGCCAGCAGGCTTATTAGACGCGGTGATGTCCAAAGAGTCAGCAGCACGTCGCGCTTTAGCCCCGCGGACAATTTCTGCCTCGTGGGCTTGAATGAAGAGCGCTGGATCTGGAGACGTATCGGCTTCATCTTGTAAGACATATGATCCTCTTCCTGGCCTGTGTTTTCGCTTGCGCGAAGATGACATTCGCCGCCAGATGAGAGTTGGGGGAGAGAGATTGGCGCGTGTAGCACAGCCCCTTCGACATGTTTCCTTTCCCCACTCCTTTCATTATGCGCCGTGTTGAGGCCACTTTGTTCCTGTCCGACGTCATCGCACCCTCATCTGCACCTCGATTACCTGTCCCACTCGACTCGCTCTGACCGGTATCTGACCACCGCCTGCGTCGAATTCGAATCGCATGCCAGCCGCGCATGCGATTCCTTCCACACTCGTCCCCGCCCGCCGCCTCTGCGCCGCTCGCTCAACCCCGCCGTCCACCGCGCCGCGCGCGCCGCATCCGCATCGCAAGTCGCCGCTAGTCAGCGCGCGTACGCCATCGTCCTACCCCCGGTAGCACAAACGCTGGTACAGAGTCGGCGGGGCACTTCACGAGGCGGAGAAACGTACCAGCATACCGACGCCGGGACACATCCTCCGCGTCCTCCGACCGCTGCCCTCCGCAATCCGCACTTGCTGACACGCCGCCCCCGCCGTTCCACACGCGTGCATGCCCCCTCGCTCGCAAACGCGGGACGCCGCCCTACGACGCCTGCGATCCTCGCCCATGCCGCCCTTGCAGAGCGCCGCCGCCCTTTAAACCTGCCGAGCGCCCGTCTCATCGCGCTCCCCGTGCCACCCTCCCGCCCGGAACCGCCTACAAACTCGCCTACCTACCGTCCGCGCGTGACTACTCAACCCGCCAGCAGCAGAGATGCGGCCGCGTCCCAGCGCACCTTTACCCGCATTCGACTCCACGCGCACATACGTGGGTGTGCGCGCGATGCCCGGAACTAAACCACGCTTCCACCCCGCCGACTCGAGCACGTACGCCGAACCCGACCGATGCGCGGCGGGCGTCGGAATCTGCATGCGGCCTCACAAACTCGGCCCCTGCCCGCTCGCAACTCCCGTCCGCGGCCGCGCTTGTACACGGCGTCAAAACTCGCGGCGTCCCACGCGCTACCTACGCTGCGTCAAAGCGGATCGTCCGCGGGATCAATCACCCCGAGCCCGATACGCCTCCCACTTTGCGGATATCGCGCCGGCGAGCGACTCCGCAGCGTCTCGAGTCCCCGTGTCCCCGCGTCCCGTGTCCTGCTTCTGCCAGCGAGCTCGGAGCTCGGGCGGACGACGCGCGCGCCGACGCCCGAGCCCTGGGCTTCGACTCGCGCAGCAGGGCGGAGCGAAACGCGCTGCCGCTGCGAGCTGCGAACGGGGAGTCGGCGGGAGCGCGCAGGAGGCGGCGGACGGACCTTCGTGCGCATCGAACGAGCGCACCGAGCGAACGCCGCGGCTCGTCCTCGTCGCTGGGCTTCGAGTCGAGCGGGGCGGGAGAGCGAGCGTGGCGCTTGCGCGCGGGGCCCAGCTTTGGCTCCGTGCGCAGCGAACGCAGCGGCTCGCCGCTGCTTTGGAGCGGCGTGGGAGACCCTGCGAAGGATGAGTCGGCGGGAGCGCGCCTGCCTGCGGCGGACGTACCCCTGGTCTGGCTCCGTGCGCAGCGAACGCAGCGGCTGGTCCTCATCGCTGAGTCTGGGAGCGGGCTTGGATGCGGGGAGTGCGGTCGAGTCTACGAGGTTTGGTCAATAGCTGCTAGGTGCGCCGAACGAGGCGTGCCTGAAGCCCTCTGGAGTCGCATTGCAAGCCCCGTGAGCGCAGCTTGCGGTCCGCGCGCAGCGGCTCCGAGCCGTCGCTGGGTTTGACTCGGAGCGGGGGGGAGCGCAGACCGAGTCTGGCCTGGGGGCATTGGGTTAGTACCTGCGCTGAATGCGCAGAACGCGCGGGAGCCGAGCGTACCTAGGGCGCTCTGGGCCGCATTTCAAGCCCCTGGAGCGCCGTGCGCATCGAACGCAGCGCCTCGTCGCTGGCTTTGGATGCGGATGCGGTGGTCCGAGTCTGGGGCTTTGGGTCAGGGCCTGCGCTGGTTGCGCCGAACGCGCGGGAGCGGGGCGTACCGGACGCCGTCTCGGGCCGCCTTTCGAGCTCTGGAGACGCGTTCGAAGCTCCCTTGAGCGCAGCTTGCGACACAAGTCAGTACAGCGCTGGACATGGGAATTCGGACTTACCAGTGCATGCAGATAAAGTCCGAAGTTCGAAGTCCGACTGGCTGGAGGCGGCGTTCCCGAGGGCCGGAGCGGGTGCGTGCGGATCTGGACGAGGGACGAGGGACGAGGAAGTGCTTGCTGCGAGCGAGAGACGCCGGGTTGCGCTCCGGAGATGCCCGAGACTCGGATTTGGAAGGGTGTTCGTTGGGGGCTTACATCGAGCATAGTAGATACAACAGTTGCGCAGTACTGCTGATCAAACGAGCTTGAAACTGTCTAATAAAGCTGTCCGAGAGGCCTATACGATCCCTGCCCTTACCTGCATTCGAGTAGTAGACATGAATGTGAGCACAAACTTAGCTAGATTGAACGAACCTGCAGTCTGTAAGCTACATATCAAACTCACAAAGATATGGTTGAACTAGAACAAGGCCCTGAAGCAGGTCTCGTCAGTTGAAGAAGAATCGTAGTAAAGCAAGAGCTTACCTGGGGTACATGTGTATAGTTTCGGCCTCGGAGTTTGAATGGGGCTTGAGGCGGACTCTGTAAGTCAACGCAACAGATTTATAGTTGAACTCACCTGTACTACAGTAGACAGGCGTAGTTTCGGCCTCGTTTGAATGAAGCTTGAGTTGAACTCTAGTTGAACTTGACGCACCATCTATGGTTCAACCATAGTTTCAGTCGTCCGTGCATTCAAGCTACGCTGGAACCATGTTTCCACAAGTTCCTTTGAAGACAAAGGACTCGAAGGGACTCACCTGGTTGAACGACAAAATCGCCGATAGTTTCGGTGTTCGGCGCTTGTGAGATGGTTCAACTGCGAGTAAGTGTAAAGTGTGGAAGTTGACGCACCTGGTAATAAGAACTCGTTACGAGTTTGAACAGAGTCGAGTCAAGCGTCTTGTGAGCGAAAGCCGGCTTGAACACTAATATGAGTCAGTCAATCGTAACTGACTGACATAGGCAGGCCGCAGCGTACCGGTACCGTGCATTTAAAACGCCGATGCTTATGAAGGGGCCTTGAACGAGGTTGAACCTGCGATGTAAAAGTAAGTAAAGGCTATCGAAGCAGGTCAAGTGCACACCAAGTCAAGAGGGCCGCCGACACATTTTGAGTTATAGGACTTGGTAGCGGCCCGTGTTGGCGTAGTCTCAGCGGGCTTAGGTCAAATGGTAAGTCAATGCGAGCGATGATCAAATGAACCCGATATACCTGTACTAACCCGAATGAGCCCAACACTACATTCAAGAAGTTCAACTCGATGCTCAGGCAGAGTTACGAATCCCTTGAACTTGAAGTCAATAACAATGCGAGCATAGCACTAGCACATACCCGTCGCTCGTTCAAAGCCAATCCGAGCGGTGGCTTGAACTTTGACGGCCCGACAGCGAGCGCCGGGCTCAAACGCTTGAAGGCCGTTAGATTCGAAATCTAATGAGTAGTTCAAGTCATTTGAAGGAAGGACTCGATCCGAGATAGAGTACATACCGATCGTCCAAGGGTCAAGTGGCAGGCTTGTAATTTGAAGGGCCTTAGCGTTGAGATCCAACGGTCAGCGTAATGAAGTATGCGAGCATAGTTACAAACATACTGATGTTTCGTTTGAAGTCAAACAAGACGTAAGGCGAGCACCGGGCTTCAACCTTAGAGGCCATTCAAAGGATCGAAATCTATAGGTTCAAGTAAGAATGAGGGACTCGATACATCTATATGAGACGCACCATTAATAATAACCTGATAGCCTCAGCAGTCCCTGAACAAGGCACGGAATATTGACAGATTTAAGGCAGGATCGAAATCTTGAAGTCTCAAGTCAGAATGAGGGCAGATTGCATAAACAAGAGGCACACCATAGCCAACGGAGCGATAGTTTCGGTACAAATTCAGGGGTTGCGGCGCAGCAGCGAGTTGGAAGCCTTCGGAGCGCAGCTGTTGTCTCGTTTGAAGGCATCGGTGGATCGGCCAGCGCCGGGCTTCAGATTTGAAGGCCCGCAAAATCGATATCTCATAGAAAAAGTCAGAATGAAGGACTCGAAAGATGGATTGTGAACGCACTATAAACTGCCCACTTATGTATGGCCTCACTAATCCCGAACAAATTCGCTAGCTATTGAACAGACTCGGGCTGAACTTCGAAATCTATGGCCCATAGTCAGTATAGCGAGAGCCTCGATAAATAGCGGACGCACTGGAGCAATGGTTTGGATAAATATCCGGGGGATCGTGGGGCAGCGGCAAGTGGCACTGCTCCGGAACGGAGCCGTTGACTGGTTTAGAGTCAATCAAGGCAGCGTGGGGCTTCGAATCGAAAGGCCGCAGAACTGGAGTCTAATGGTTTAAGTCAGGATAAGGCATTCAAGCGACGGGTTGTGAACACACCGTAAGCTGCCCGCTCCATAATCTCACTAGTCCTCCACCAAATTGACCACGTTTCGGGTAGGTTCGAAATCTGAGGCCTGTAATTCAGAGTTTTGGGGCATCAGATAGAAAATGAACGTACCAGGCAATGGAGCGATATTCTCGAGAGAAATTCCGCGGATCGATGCGGATCGAGGTGCATGGTGGGAGTCCTCGGGACTGCGATCGAACGGGTGGGTCCGCCGGAGGACGCGAAGCATGTCAGCGATCAAATGTGGCCGCGCTCGCAGGCGCATGGAAAGCCGCGCGGGGCGAGTGTGTTGCGCCGGTGCCGAGGAAAGATATGCTTCGGGGAGCCGGGGGATTCTGGAATAGAAGTGAGCGTGTGCGTCGGGAGCGCTGCTGAGTGCCCTGGCACCAAATCCTCCGTGCCGAGCGCCAGTGCGCACGGTTCCGCCGAGTGTTAGCCGCAAGTCGGGGATGACTCAGCGCGAAACGAGCATGCTGAAAGCGACTGAGAGCACGGGCAACGGAAGATGGAAGACAAACCATATGTTCCGATAGTTCCCGGTCAGAATCCTGCACTGGTAGCGCCGCCGAACGGGCACGATGTTAGGTGGTTCGAAAAGCACAGCCTCGAACGGGTGAGTAAAAGAGGTGCAGGAGGTCTTGGACGCACCGATATACATCGCAGTCGATGCGCCCTCAGTGCCGAGGCCATCCCGCCAAGAATCCCGATGTGAGTGCGCTGCCCATACCAAGTGGCTCAGACACGTCAGCACCAACCCCGATGCCCACGACAGCGTTGAGAGCGCGCCGAGGGCATGAGAGACGGCGGCACCAACATGGAAGAGTCGCTGGGGAGCGCTTCAAAGCCAGTGGTAAAGAGGAGGGCCAGTGGAAGGTGTGTGGTTGAGTGAGGGTGAAATGGATGTGCCCCAGTACTTATAGGCAAGCGGCGACCTGGGAGTTACGGCGAGCTGTGTTTCTTAAGATAGATCGAAGCTCGGAGTAGAATTGAGACGCACCTGGGGACTAGAATAGCCTCTGGAAGCGAATTCACTGCCAAACCCTGAATCACCCCTTGTCGCCCAATGCTTCCTCGCGCATCCAATAGAAGCGGCGAACTTGTTCTTTGCCAGTAACAGAGCGTCGGAACAGAGTTGTGGCCCCTCCCGCGCCCCGCCACCCCCGCACCGAATATCTTGGGGGTGTCCAAAAATGAGCCATAGCCCGTATCGAGCGCCGTGCGGCTGCGAAAGCCCAAATTTGAAGCGGAGGCAGAGGCCAGAGCCTATCCAGAGCGGTCGCGCCATATATGGGCGCAGCGCACGGGCCGCACCAGCCACAGCACCGGGGGTACTGCAGAACATGTTAAGATTAGTACTGAGTCAACGGCGAGGTGCAGCAACACACAGCGTAAATCCGCAGTAGCTCCACATCAGCCGCTCGGATAAATGCTGTGCATCAAGGGTTTTAGAGCCCTGTCTCGCTAGAATCCCGAATATGCATATTTTAGTGTTTTCGAGTTCGCCGCCTCTTCGCTGGTTTCTGATAGGCTCTTCATACCAGAGGCACTGCGGCTTCGTCAGCTGAAAGATTTACGCCACAAGAATAGATACACAGCGCACCCAGGGCCAGCGGTAACCTCGGATACCGTTCTGCATGCAGATTGGATTGCTTCGATTAGGGCCGACGAAGATCGTAGATGGAGCCCTGGATGCGAACATTGAATGCTTCCGTTGATACAGTTCGAGTCTTGAAGTCTCGCGGGCCGACGCTGGCCGGAGTCGAAAATCGAGGTGGTGGTTTGAGAGCAAGTGCCAACGGCCTTTCCCAATTAGGTCTGCTGGCGTCGACGGACCCCGGTCCGAGGCTTCGATTGGCAGGTGGCGGTGAGGCTTGGCGCAGATCCGGCCCAAATTTGACCGAAAAAATCGGCGTGCCTCCCGCCGCTCGGCGCTGCCGGGGCGCGCCGGCCCGCACTGTGCGCCACGTTTTCTGAGGCTCCAGAGCCTGTCTCTGGCTCAAAAAATCCCCACTTCATCCCGGGGTCGAACCAAAGCTATTTTGGTCTTGCCCGGGAAATTCCGGTCTGCCGATCACTGACCCCAGACTCCGCCGCTCTATTTTAGCGCGTCCGTTAATCTCATCTAGCTTTTCGATCCAATGCTAGCCATGAACAGTCTCGGCCCTTCAGAAGCTGATGCGCAAAATATGCAGAATAAGACTTGAACAGCCTGGAAAAAAAAGGGATCCCATCGAAGAAAAAAGGTCCGCACACCTCCCTCCCCAGAGTGCTGAGTCGCCCGTGTGGAGCGCAATATGGGAGCACTTTGAGCGCGTTATCTGGCCCCGAAGAGCCCATGCAGCTCATGGCCAGGTCAACCAAATCTATTTTGGTGCTGCTCGGCAATCTGCCGACTTGCGATCGCCCTCAGATGGAGCTCGACGGCTGCAGTTGCATCTCGCCGGGTGGGTTATGTTCGTCAAGCTTCTTGATTCGATAGGCATTGTTATCAGCTCTTCTCGAGACCCTCGGTCTTGGAAGCTAGATAGATAAATTGATGGTGGAGATGCCATTCAACACTGGTTTGCCATGGTATTTATATAGTCCAACATCTAATAATATTTGTGCGAAATTGAATCAGGACCTATTGTTAATCCACCCTAGGGCTTAGCTGCTTTCTCTAGTGCAGAATATTAGTCTGAAATAGCATGAAACAAGCAGAAAAGGGCTCAAGTTGACTTGAACCGGGTTGAAAAATGTTGAATTTATTTACTGAGGCTGCATCGAGAATAAGGACGAAGGCAGCAGTGCAAGGTCCCCGATCAAACAATAAGCGAGGGGAGTTGGTGCGGGTGAACAGGAATAGTGTTGTTGAATGTTTCAGGTGAGTGGAAAGTGTTTGCCGACAGCCAAACACAGCAATATGTTGGTTGACCTTTCTCTTATACCACAACCATCACCCACTTCGTCCTGTTTCATCCCTTGTTCAGCTGCAGCAGCGCTACCTCAGCTCCCTCAAGCATCTCAGCACTTCCCAGCATTGGCTTCAAACAGCCTCTTGTTTTCCGGGATGAGTCGCACACTTCCACACGAGGATTTATATTCCACATCTGGTCCCCGCAAGCACTTCGAAGCATGTCAGCAGAGCCCTACACTAAAACACTGTTCAATGCACCCTCGCGCTCGCACGGTATGTGCTTTCCTCTGATAGCTTTACAAACTCAATGTCACAGATGCACCGCTCCTGGTTCAATGTTCTGGCTCCCCGCGAGTGGTGCGGCGCGTGTCCTGCACATCGACGGCTTTATCTTGCGAGCAGCATGATGTGCTGTCAGTTCCGCCGCAGCGGCGACGCGCATTGGTAAGGTAAGTCCCATGACTCTTCTTGCAGCTCAAACTTATTTTATGGCAGATCTTTGCCATTTTTGCTGCCGCCCACTCGATCTCGCCGCTGGTTCGATGGTCTGAACGCCGCCGCCGACGTTCTTTGATGCTTTCCAACATGCCGGCACCGGCCCACCTCGAGCCCGTTCGTTTGATGTGCATGATGTGTTGGCGGCGGCACCAACATTTTGTCTTCCATTGCACAACTGCTCAGTTATTATTCAACATCGTGGATTTCCGGCCGCAAGTCCAGGTACGCGTCGTGCACCTCTCGCGAGGCGCAGTGGACCATCGATCTCTCGGCAGTGGCAAGGTGCCTCAGTAAGTCCCGTGGTTTCTTTTCTCTGTCTCAAACTCATTATTTAAGGCAGATCTATGCTGTTTTTGACGTGTCTCACGCGTTCTCTGGCGCGTCGGTACCGGTCTGACTCGGTTGCACCGCTGGTTTGATGCACCTGACCCGCCGGCGCCGCCGCGGAAATCTTTCATTGATGTTGGTGATTACCTGGTCGTCTTGATGCGCCCGTAGTGTTGCTGCCGCCGTTGTTAATCCCGCTGCAGCGGCTACACATATCAGTAAGTCCTGTAATTTTTTTTTCCTGCTCAAACTCATTATCATAGTAGATTCACACTGTTTCTGATGCCTTTCACGCGTTCTGGACGCGTTGGCGGCAACCCGACTCAATCTCGCCACCGTTTTGATGTCCAGGATGTGTCAGTGCTGTCCTCAACATTTTGTGCAACTGCTCGATTTTTTGCTCGCTATATCGGCCTCCTGCAAGCAGCGCGTACCCTTATGTGTTGTGCGCCTCCCGCAAGCGACGTGATGTGCCGCTCTTCCCGTCGTGGCAACAAGCCTCGGTAAGTCCTGTGAATCTTCTTTCAGCTCAGAACTCATTATTTTAGGCAGATTTCCCCTGTTTAAATGTTCTCTACACATTTTCCGAAGTGTCGGCACTGGTCCAACTCTACCTTGCCATCGGTCTTGTCCCCGACACGTCACCACCGCTGCTGTCATTCTGATTGCAATCTCGCTACCTCCCGTACTACTGCCCCCAACGCACCCGCGCTGCAGCCATAATTATGGTTTAAGATTTCGTGTTCCGGTGACTGCTGCGAATCGCGATGCGCCTGGCACGTCGCCGCCGCTGTCAATAGTCGGGTGCAATTGGTTGTGTTCCCGCCACTTTGATGTGTCGCGGCTGACGGCAAGTTCTGAGTTGATTTTCCATGGTCCTGCCGCCACTGTGTTGTCCCGGTGTGAGTACAACTGTGCCCAGTCTCTTCTTTACCGATAATTAATGCTGTCCTGTAGCACCCCGGCCTTTGAGAATGGTTTCGACTCTTGAGACTCCCGCCACCGCCAACCTTCTTTCCGTTTTCGGTGTTCCCACTGTCGGTGATGCGCTGGCGTGGCGGCACCTTTGGTATGTTCAACTGTTGCATCTATTAGCTGTGTTCTGACAGATATATGTTAGCACGCTTGGTATTTACGCACCATTGCGTCGGCACTTACCGGAGCATACCATGATGGTCCGCCAGTGCGCACCCCCATTTTTATTCAAGTTTTGGTGTTCCCGCAACCGGATTGACACCGCGCTGTCCCCGCCATCACCACACTGTATCCCACATGCGCGCGCTGCCCCGCCACTCCAGCTCGGGCGGGATGTGCTGTGCCGCCTGTTCCGACCCAATTTTTGAACGTCCCGCAACCACCTTCATGCCTCTACCACATCGGCAACTGTCCCCGATTTTCCGTGCACTTTCAAGTCCTCGAAAATTTCGATTCAAGTTTTGGTGATCCCCTGAGCAAGCTGCGCGTGTCGGGACATTCCTGGTATGTTGAAACATCTCATTTGATTGCGCTCTGACAGGGTTATTATAGCTTAAATCCTTCAATGTGCTGCTTGATCACGTCCCCGGGGATCTCGGCCGAGCTCGACGGCATTCTTTTTTCGATTTTGGAGTTCCGGCGAGTGCACCATGGGTGATGGATGCACCTTGAGTCCCCACCTTCCGTTCCAGTGATAGGTAGTTTTATCTATTTTTCTTGCATTCCGACTCATCCCAGGTGCTGCCCCTTCAAGGTAAACTTTATCCACCTTGATTCCGGCTGTCCCGCGGAGCTCAACAGTGCTGTCTTGGAGGTTTCGCTGCAAAATCATCCAACACGCCGCTCCTCGGGGATCTCGGGCAAGGGACTTTTGCGCCGGGACATCTTCGTTTTGAGCCCATTCCGGCAATTCTAACCCTAACTCAACAGGCTTAAAGTCGGAATAATGTCGACCAGACTTCGACTCTAACCCTACCATTCCGTGCGCTTCTGGTGAGTCCTAACCCTAGGATGCCGAATTCGCTGACACGCGGCTTGCGGCAATTCCTCGCTTGGACCGCTCGCACCAGGCACCGATTGCAGATGCATCGGGAGATCTGGTGAGATACATCGTAGATCCCCCCTCCCCTATGTACTGTCCCCCTTTCACTGAACGCCTGCCGACCTTCGGGACGGGGAGGGTATCGGCAAAATCTAAAAATAGACCGTTTGACTTGCTACTTTGAAAAAAATAAAGGTTAAAACAAGTGCGAACTTTTAGACGAGGCGGCGAGCACGGCGAACATGCAAAGAAGATGGCGGCAAACATAGAGAACCACTCAACCGAGCGGCGAACATTCACAGAAGTCCATCCAATACACCGACCCACCTGTTGTTCAGCACAGACAACGGCTCTTCAGCGGCGTACGCTCGACGTGATGGTCCTGCGCGCGTCAGACGCAGCGCAATTCAGCGCTGTCGCGGACGTCGTCAGAGCGAAGGGCGAGCGTGGGCTGAAGATGTTTTGCTGGGCGATCCGGACGGGAGAATGGACGATAGACATATGTTTAGACCGCCACCCGGAATGGCAGATGTGGTAGGGGTACAATGCATTAAACAGAGGCAGTCGACTTGGCCGCTCGCCGCGCTTCTGCCCAGGCCTTTGCCCGTGCTTGACGCGCCGCAAGATCGTCCTGAGGCTCAACGTCGACCTCCTCATCGCTGTCGCCATAATCCGCAAGGGTCCCGAGTCCAGCGCTCAGCTTCTTGGCCTCTTCCGCCTTTTCTGCGTCCCGTTTCATGGCAGCCCACCTCGCTTTCCAGCGCCCGCGCAAGAACGCAAACCTCCGATCGCCTCCGTAGTTCGCCAGAATGCGCATCTCCAGCTGCGCCGGATTGACGGTCGACGCGATGCTCGCAGCGGTCCGCGCCATCAACGCTGCCTGCGCCTCGTCGGGCTGCCGTAGTCAACGATCAGCCACGTCGATGCCGCAAGACCAAGACAGGGCCCAAACCTCTTCATCGCTGGCGCCCCACGCATCTTCCTCTTCCTCTTCCTCGGGCTCCCCTTCCTCCGCCTTCCGCGCACGGAGGCGTTCTTCCCGGGCGCGGTCCAGCAGTCTCCGTCGCTTTTCCTGGCGGTAATCTTCGGCCTCATGCGGCGAGAAGAAGAAGGTGTCTTCGGCGTCAGAAGGAAGGTCCGACCATCCCGACGGCGATGGCGGTGTATCTTGACGCGCAGATTTCGGAAGAGCGTCGAGCAGGAGCCGCGCATCATATCTGAACAGAGGCATCAGAGGATGGACAGCGGGATAAACCTGGAGAGCAGTCCGAACCACGTTTATATTACGACTGAATTGAGCCCTACCTATCTACCCAGATGGTATCTGTTCTTCTATCCTGTGCAGTCGGTGTAAACCCAGCATCTGCATCATTTGGAAATGGCGCTGGGTTTCTGTCTGAGGGATTCCACTGAATAAGGCCAGCAGGCTTATTAGACGCGGTGATGTCCAAAGAGTCAGCAGCACGTCGCGCTTTAGCCCCGCGGACAATTTCTGCCTCGTGGGCTTGAATGAAGAGCGCTGGATCTGGAGACGTATCGGCTTCATCTTGTAAGACATATGATCCTCTTCCTGGCCTGTGTTTTCGCTTGCGCGAAGATGACATTCGCCGCCAGATGAGAGTTGGGGGAGAGAGATTGGCGCGTGTAGCACAGCCCCTTCGACATGTTTCCTTTCCCCACTCCTTTCATTATGCGCCGTGTTGAGGCCACTTTGTTCCTGTCCGACGTCATCGCACCCTCATCTGCACCTCGATTACCTGTCCCACTCGACTCGCTCTGACCGGTATCTGACCACCGCCTGCGTCGAATTCGAATCGCATGCCAGCCGCGCATGCGATTCCTTCCACACTCGTCCCCGCCCGCCGCCTCTGCGCCGCTCGCTCAACCCCGCCGTCCACCGCGCCGCGCGCGCCGCATCCGCATCGCAAGTCGCCGCTAGTCAGCGCGCGTACGCCATCGTCCTACCCCCGGTAGCACAAACGCTGGTACAGAGTCGGCGGGGCACTTCACGAGGCGGAGAAAACGTACCAGCATACCGACGCCGGGACACATCCTCCGCGTCCTCCGACCGCTGCCCTCCGCAATCCGCACTTGCTGACACGCCGCCCCCGCCGTTCCACACGCGTGCATGCCCCCTCGCTCGCAAACGCGGGACGCCGCCCTACGACGCCTGCGATCCTCGCCCATGCCGCCCTTGCAGAGCGCCGCCGCCCTTTAAACCTGCCGAGCGCCCGTCTCATCGCGCTCCCCGTGCCACCCTCCCGCCCGGAACCGCCTACAAACTCGCCTACCTACCGTCCGCGCGTGACTACTCAACCCGCCAGCAGCAGAGATGCGGCCGCGTCCCAGCGCACCTTTACCCGCATTCGACTCCACGCGCACATACGTGGGTGTGCGCGCGATGCCCGGAACTAAACCACGCTTCCACCCCGCCGACTCGAGCACGTACGCCGAACCCGACCGATGCGCGGCGGGCGTCGGAATCTGCATGCGGCCTCACAAACTCGGCCCCTGCCCGCTCGCAACTCCCGTCCGCGGCCGCGCTTGTACACGGCGTCAAAACTCGCGGCGTCCCACGCGCTACCTACGCTGCGTCAAAGCGGATCGTCCGCGGGATCAATCACCCCGAGCCCGATACGCCTCCCACTTTGCGGATATCGCGCCGGCGAGCGACTCCGCAGCGTCTCGAGTCCCCGTGTCCCCGCGTCCCGTGTCCTGCTTCTGCCAGCGAGCTCGGAGCTCGGGCGGACGACGCGCGCGCCGACGCCCGAGCCCTGGGCTTCGACTCGCGCAGCAGGGCGGAGCGAAACGCGCTGCCGCTGCGAGCTGCGAACGGGGAGTCGGCGGGAGCGCGCAGGAGGCGGCGGACGGACCTTCGTGCGCATCGAACGAGCGCACCGAGCGAACGCCGCGGCTCGTCCTCGTCGCTGGGCTTCGAGTCGAGCGGGGCGGGAGAGCGAGCGTGGCGCTTGCGCGCGGGGCCCAGCTTTGGCTCCGTGCGCAGCGAACGCAGCGGCTCGCCGCTGCTTTGGAGCGGCGTGGGAGACCCTGCGAAGGATGAGTCGGCGGGAGCGCGCCTGCCTGCGGCGGACGTACCCCTGGTCTGGCTCCGTGCGCAGCGAACGCAGCGGCTGGTCCTCATCGCTGAGTCTGGGAGCGGGCTTGGATGCGGGGAGTGCGGTCGAGTCTACGAGGTTTGGTCAATAGCTGCTAGGTGCGCCGAACGAGGCGTGCCTGAAGCCCTCTGGAGTCGCATTGCAAGCCCCGTGAGCGCAGCTTGCGGTCCGCGCGCAGCGGCTCCGAGCCGTCGCTGGGTTTGACTCGGAGCGGGGGGGAGCGCAGACCGAGTCTGGCCTGGGGGCATTGGGTTAGTACCTGCGCTGAATGCGCAGAACGCGCGGGAGCCGAGCGTACCTAGGGCGCTCTGGGCCGCATTTCAAGCCCCTGGAGCGCCGTGCGCATCGAACGCAGCGCCTCGTCGCTGGCTTTGGATGCGGATGCGGTGGTCCGAGTCTGGGGCTTTGGGTCAGGGCCTGCGCTGGTTGCGCCGAACGCGCGGGAGCGGGGCGTACCGGACGCCGTCTCGGGCCGCCTTTCGAGCTCTGGAGACGCGTTCGAAGCTCCCTTGAGCGCAGCTTGCGACACAAGTCAGTACAGCGCTGGACATGGGAATTCGGACTTACCAGTGCATGCAGATAAAGTCCGAAGTTCGAAGTCCGACTGGCTGGAGGCGGCGTTCCCGAGGGCCGGAGCGGGTGCGTGCGGATCTGGACGAGGGACGAGGGACGAGGAAGTGCTTGCTGCGAGCGAGAGACGCCGGGTTGCGCTCCGGAGATGCCCGAGACTCGGATTTGGAAGGGTGTTCGTTGGGGGCTTACATCGAGCATAGTAGATACAACAGTTGCGCAGTACTGCTGATCAAACGAGCTTGAAACTGTCTAATAAAGCTGTCCGAGAGGCCTATACGATCCCTGCCCTTACCTGCATTCGAGTAGTAGACATGAATGTGAGCACAAACTTAGCTAGATTGAACGAACCTGCAGTCTGTAAGCTACATATCAAACTCACAAAGATATGGTTGAACTAGAACAAGGCCCTGAAGCAGGTCTCGTCAGTTGAAGAAGAATCGTAGTAAAGCAAGAGCTTACCTGGGGTACATGTGTATAGTTTCGGCCTCGGAGTTTGAATGGGGCTTGAGGCGGACTCTGTAAGTCAACGCAACAGATTTATAGTTGAACTCACCTGTACTACAGTAGACAGGCGTAGTTTCGGCCTCGTTTGAATGAAGCTTGAGTTGAACTCTAGTTGAACTTGACGCACCATCTATGGTTCAACCATAGTTTCAGTCGTCCGTGCATTCAAGCTACGCTGGAACCATGTTTCCACAAGTTCCTTTGAAGACAAAGGACTCGAAGGGACTCACCTGGTTGAACGACAAAATCGCCGATAGTTTCGGTGTTCGGCGCTTGTGAGATGGTTCAACTGCGAGTAAGTGTAAAGTGTGGAAGTTGACGCACCTGGTAATAAGAACTCGTTACGAGTTTGAACAGAGTCGAGTCAAGCGTCTTGTGAGCGAAAGCCGGCTTGAACACTAATATGAGTCAGTCAATCGTAACTGACTGACATAGGCAGGCCGCAGCGTACCGGTACCGTGCATTTAAAACGCCGATGCTTATGAAGGGGCCTTGAACGAGGTTGAACCTGCGATGTAAAAGTAAGTAAAGGCTATCGAAGCAGGTCAAGTGCACACCAAGTCAAGAGGGCCGCCGACACATTTTGAGTTATAGGACTTGGTAGCGGCCCGTGTTGGCGTAGTCTCAGCGGGCTTAGGTCAAATGGTAAGTCAATGCGAGCGATGATCAAATGAACCCGATATACCTGTACTAACCCGAATGAGCCCAACACTACATTCAAGAAGTTCAACTCGATGCTCAGGCAGAGTTACGAATCCCTTGAACTTGAAGTCAATAACAATGCGAGCATAGCACTAGCACATACCCGTCGCTCGTTCAAAGCCAATCCGAGCGGTGGCTTGAACTTTGACGGCCCGACAGCGAGCGCCGGGCTCAAACGCTTGAAGGCCGTTAGATTCGAAATCTAATGAGTAGTTCAAGTCATTTGAAGGAAGGACTCGATCCGAGATAGAGTACATACCGATCGTCCAAGGGTCAAGTGGCAGGCTTGTAATTTGAAGGGCCTTAGCGTTGAGATCCAACGGTCAGCGTAATGAAGTATGCGAGCATAGTTACAAACATACTGATGTTTCGTTTGAAGTCAAACAAGACGTAAGGCGAGCACCGGGCTTCAACCTTAGAGGCCATTCAAAGGATCGAAATCTATAGGTTCAAGTAAGAATGAGGGACTCGATACATCTATATGAGACGCACCATTAATAATAACCTGATAGCCTCAGCAGTCCCTGAACAAGGCACGGAATATTGACAGATTTAAGGCAGGATCGAAATCTTGAAGTCTCAAGTCAGAATGAGGGCAGATTGCATAAACAAGAGGCACACCATAGCCAACGGAGCGATAGTTTCGGTACAAATTCAGGGGTTGCGGCGCAGCAGCGAGTTGGAAGCCTTCGGAGCGCAGCTGTTGTCTCGTTTGAAGGCATCGGTGGATCGGCCAGCGCCGGGCTTCAGATTTGAAGGCCCGCAAAATCGATATCTCATAGAAAAAGTCAGAATGAAGGACTCGAAAGATGGATTGTGAACGCACTATAAACTGCCCACTTATGTATGGCCTCACTAATCCCGAACAAATTCGCTAGCTATTGAACAGACTCGGGCTGAACTTCGAAATCTATGGCCCATAGTCAGTATAGCGAGAGCCTCGATAAATAGCGGACGCACTGGAGCAATGGTTTGGATAAATATCCGGGGGATCGTGGGGCAGCGGCAAGTGGCACTGCTCCGGAACGGAGCCGTTGACTGGTTTAGAGTCAATCAAGGCAGCGTGGGGCTTCGAATCGAAAGGCCGCAGAACTGGAGTCTAATGGTTTAAGTCAGGATAAGGCATTCAAGCGACGGGTTGTGAACACACCGTAAGCTGCCCGCTCCATAATCTCACTAGTCCTCCACCAAATTGACCACGTTTCGGGTAGGTTCGAAATCTGAGGCCTGTAATTCAGAGTTTTGGGGCATCAGATAGAAAATGAACGTACCAGGCAATGGAGCGATATTCTCGAGAGAAATTCCGCGGATCGATGCGGATCGAGGTGCATGGTGGGAGTCCTCGGGACTGCGATCGAACGGGTGGGTCCGCCGGAGGACGCGAAGCATGTCAGCGATCAAATGTGGCCGCGCTCGCAGGCGCATGGAAAGCCGCGCGGGGCGAGTGTGTTGCGCCGGTGCCGAGGAAAGATATGCTTCGGGGAGCCGGGGGATTCTGGAATAGAAGTGAGCGTGTGCGTCGGGAGCGCTGCTGAGTGCCCTGGCACCAAATCCTCCGTGCCGAGCGCCAGTGCGCACGGTTCCGCCGAGTGTTAGCCGCAAGTCGGGGATGACTCAGCGCGAAACGAGCATGCTGAAAGCGACTGAGAGCACGGGCAACGGAAGATGGAAGACAAACCATATGTTCCGATAGTTCCCGGTCAGAATCCTGCACTGGTAGCGCCGCCGAACGGGCACGATGTTAGGTGGTTCGAAAAGCACAGCCTCGAACGGGTGAGTAAAAGAGGTGCAGGAGGTCTTGGACGCACCGATATACATCGCAGTCGATGCGCCCTCAGTGCCGAGGCCATCCCGCCAAGAATCCCGATGTGAGTGCGCTGCCCATACCAAGTGGCTCAGACACGTCAGCACCAACCCCGATGCCCACGACAGCGTTGAGAGCGCGCCGAGGGCATGAGAGACGGCGGCACCAACATGGAAGAGTCGCTGGGGAGCGCTTCAAAGCCAGTGGTAAAGAGGAGGGCCAGTGGAAGGTGTGTGGTTGAGTGAGGGTGAAATGGATGTGCCCCAGTACTTATAGGCAAGCGGCGACCTGGGAGTTACGGCGAGCTGTGTTTCTTAAGATAGATCGAAGCTCGGAGTAGAATTGAGACGCACCTGGGGACTAGAATAGCCTCTGGAAGCGAATTCACTGCCAAACCCTGAATCACCCCTTGTCGCCCAATGCTTCCTCGCGCATCCAATAGAAGCGGCGAACTTGTTCTTTGCCAGTAACAGAGCGTCGGAACAGAGTTGTGGCCCCTCCCGCGCCCCGCCACCCCCGCACCGAATATCTTGGGGGTGTCCAAAAATGAGCCATAGCCCGTATCGAGCGCCGTGCGGCTGCGAAAGCCCAAATTTGAAGCGGAGGCAGAGGCCAGAGCCTATCCAGAGCGGTCGCGCCATATATGGGCGCAGCGCACGGGCCGCACCAGCCACAGCACCGGGGGTACTGCAGAACATGTTAAGATTAGTACTGAGTCAACGGCGAGGTGCAGCAACACACAGCGTAAATCCGCAGTAGCTCCACATCAGCCGCTCGGATAAATGCTGTGCATCAAGGGTTTTAGAGCCCTGTCTCGCTAGAATCCCGAATATGCATATTTTAGTGTTTTCGAGTTCGCCGCCTCTTCGCTGGTTTCTGATAGGCTCTTCATACCAGAGGCACTGCGGCTTCGTCAGCTGAAAGATTTACGCCACAAGAATAGATACACAGCGCACCCAGGGCCAGCGGTAACCTCGGATACCGTTCTGCATGCAGATTGGATTGCTTCGATTAGGGCCGACGAAGATCGTAGATGGAGCCCTGGATGCGAACATTGAATGCTTCCGTTGATACAGTTCGAGTCTTGAAGTCTCGCGGGCCGACGCTGGCCGGAGTCGAAAATCGAGGTGGTGGTTTGAGAGCAAGTGCCAACGGCCTTTCCCAATTAGGTCTGCTGGCGTCGACGGACCCCGGTCCGAGGCTTCGATTGGCAGGTGGCGGTGAGGCTTGGCGCAGATCCGGCCCAAATTTGACCGAAAAAATCGGCGTGCCTCCCGCCGCTCGGCGCTGCCGGGGCGCGCCGGCCCGCACTGTGCGCCACGTTTTCTGAGGCTCCAGAGCCTGTCTCTGGCTCAAAAAATCCCCACTTCATCCCGGGGTCGAACCAAAGCTATTTTGGTCTTGCCCGGGAAATTCCGGTCTGCCGATCACTGACCCCAGACTCCGCCGCTCTATTTTAGCGCGTCCGTTAATCTCATCTAGCTTTTCGATCCAATGCTAGCCATGAACAGTCTCGGCCCTTCAGAAGCTGATGCGCAAAATATGCAGAATAAGACTTGAACAGCCTGGAAAAAAAAGGGATCCCATCGAAGAAAAAAGGTCCGCACACCTCCCTCCCCAGAGTGCTGAGTCGCCCGTGTGGAGCGCAATATGGGAGCACTTTGAGCGCGTTATCTGGCCCCGAAGAGCCCATGCAGCTCATGGCCAGGTCAACCAAATCTATTTTGGTGCTGCTCGGCAATCTGCCGACTTGCGATCGCCCTCAGATGGAGCTCGACGGCTGCAGTTGCATCTCGCCGGGTGGGTTATGTTCGTCAAGCTTCTTGATTCGATAGGCATTGTTATCAGCTCTTCTCGAGACCCTCGGTCTTGGAAGCTAGATAGATAAATTGATGGTGGAGATGCCATTCAACACTGGTTTGCCATGGTATTTATATAGTCCAACATCTAATAATATTTGTGCGAAATTGAATCAGGACCTATTGTTAATCCACCCTAGGGCTTAGCTGCTTTCTCTAGTGCAGAATATTAGTCTGAAATAGCATGAAACAAGCAGAAAAGGGCTCAAGTTGACTTGAACCGGGTTGAAAAATGTTGAATTTATTTACTGAGGCTGCATCGAGAATAAGGACGAAGGCAGCAGTGCAAGGTCCCCGATCAAACAATAAGCGAGGGGAGTTGGTGCGGGTGAACAGGAATAGTGTTGTTGAATGTTTCAGGTGAGTGGAAAGTGTTTGCCGACAGCCAAACACAGCAATATGTTGGTTGACCTTTCTCTTATACCACAACCATCACCCACTTCGTCCTGTTTCATCCCTTGTTCAGCTGCAGCAGCGCTACCTCAGCTCCCTCAAGCATCTCAGCACTTCCCAGCATTGGCTTCAAACAGCCTCTTGTTTTCCGGGATGAGTCGCACACTTCCACACGAGGATTTATATTCCACATCTGGTCCCCGCAAGCACTTCGAAGCATGTCAGCAGAGCCCTACACTACAACACTGTTCAATGCACCCTCGCGCTCGCACGGTATGTGCTTTCCTCTGATAGCTTTACAAACTCAATGTCACAGATGCACCGCTCCTGGTTCAATGTTCTGGCTCCCCGCGAGTGGTGCGGCGCGTGTCCTGCACATCGACGGCTTTATCTTGCGAGCAGCATGATGTGCTGTCAGTTCCGCCGCAGCGGCGACGCGCATTGGTAAGGTAAGTCCCATGACTCTTCTTGCAGCTCAAACTTATTTTATGGCAGATCTTTGCCATTTTTGCTGCCGCCCACTCGATCTCGCCGCTGGTTCGATGGTCTGAACGCCGCCGCCGACGTTCTTTGATGCTTTCCAACATGCCGGCACCGGCCCACCTCGAGCCCGTTCGTTTGATGTGCATGATGTGTTGGCGGCGGCACCAACATTTTGTCTTCCATTGCACAACTGCTCAGTTATTATTCAACATCGTGGATTTCCGGCCGCAAGTCCAGGTACGCGTCGTGCACCTCTCGCGAGGCGCAGTGGACCATCGATCTCTCGGCAGTGGCAAGGTGCCTCAGTAAGTCCCGTGGTTTCTTTTCTCTGTCTCAAACTCATTATTTAAGGCAGATCTATGCTGTTTTTGACGTGTCTCACGCGTTCTCTGGCGCGTCGGTACCGGTCTGACTCGGTTGCACCGCTGGTTTGATGCACCTGACCCGCCGGCGCCGCCGCGGAAATCTTTCATTGATGTTGGTGATTACCTGGTCGTCTTGATGCGCCCGTAGTGTTGCTGCCGCCGTTGTTAATCCCGCTGCAGCGGCTACACATATCAGTAAGTCCTGTAATTTTTTTTTCCTGCTCAAACTCATTATCATAGTAGATTCACACTGTTTCTGATGCCTTTCACGCGTTCTGGACGCGTTGGCGGCAACCCGACTCAATCTCGCCACCGTTTTGATGTCCAGGATGTGTCAGTGCTGTCCTCAACATTTTGTGCAACTGCTCGATTTTTTGCTCGCTATATCGGCCTCCTGCAAGCAGCGCGTACCCTTATGTGTTGTGCGCCTCCCGCAAGCGACGTGATGTGCCGCTCTTCCCGTCGTGGCAACAAGCCTCGGTAAGTCCTGTGAATCTTCTTTCAGCTCAGAACTCATTATTTTAGGCAGATTTCCCCTGTTTAAATGTTCTCTACACATTTTCCGAAGTGTCGGCACTGGTCCAACTCTACCTTGCCATCGGTCTTGTCCCCGACACGTCACCACCGCTGCTGTCATTCTGATTGCAATCTCGCTACCTCCCGTACTACTGCCCCCAACGCACCCGCGCTGCAGCCATAATTATGGTTTAAGATTTCGTGTTCCGGTGACTGCTGCGAATCGCGATGCGCCTGGCACGTCGCCGCCGCTGTCAATAGTCGGGTGCAATTGGTTGTGTTCCCGCCACTTTGATGTGTCGCGGCTGACGGCAAGTTCTGAGTTGATTTTCCATGGTCCTGCCGCCACTGTGTTGTCCCGGTGTGAGTACAACTGTGCCCAGTCTCTTCTTTACCGATAATTAATGCTGTCCTGTAGCACCCCGGCCTTTGAGAATGGTTTCGACTCTTGAGACTCCCGCCACCGCCAACCTTCTTTCCGTTTTCGGTGTTCCCACTGTCGGTGATGCGCTGGCGTGGCGGCACCTTTGGTATGTTCAACTGTTGCATCTATTAGCTGTGTTCTGACAGATATATGTTAGCACGCTTGGTATTTACGCACCATTGCGTCGGCACTTACCGGAGCATACCATGATGGTCCGCCAGTGCGCACCCCCATTTTTATTCAAGTTTTGGTGTTCCCGCAACCGGATTGACACCGCGCTGTCCCCGCCATCACCACACTGTATCCCACATGCGCGCGCTGCCCCGCCACTCCAGCTCGGGCGGGATGTGCTGTGCCGCCTGTTCCGACCCAATTTTTGAACGTCCCGCAACCACCTTCATGCCTCTACCACATCGGCAACTGTCCCCGATTTTCCGTGCACTTTCAAGTCCTCGAAAATTTCGATTCAAGTTTTGGTGATCCCCTGAGCAAGCTGCGCGTGTCGGGACATTCCTGGTATGTTGAAACATCTCATTTGATTGCGCTCTGACAGGGTTATTATAGCTTAAATCCTTCAATGTGCTGCTTGATCACGTCCCCGGGGATCTCGGCCGAGCTCGACGGCATTCTTTTTTCGATTTTGGAGTTCCGGCGAGTGCACCATGGGTGATGGATGCACCTTGAGTCCCCACCTTCCGTTCCAGTGATAGGTAGTTTTATCTATTTTTCTTGCATTCCGACTCATCCCAGGTGCTGCCCCTTCAAGGTAAACTTTATCCACCTTGATTCCGGCTGTCCCGCGGAGCTCAACAGTGCTGTCTTGGAGGTTTCGCTGCAAAATCATCCAACACGCCGCTCCTCGGGGATCTCGGGCAAGGGACTTTTGCGCCGGGACATCTTCGTTTTGAGCCCATTCCGGCAATTCTAACCCTAACTCAACAGGCTTAAAGTCGGAATAATGTCGACCAGACTTCGACTCTAACCCTACCATTCCGTGCGCTTCTGGTGAGTCCTAACCCTAGGATGCCGAATTCGCTGACACGCGGCTTGCGGCAATTCCTCGCTTGGACCGCTCGCACCAGGCACCGATTGCAGATGCATCGGGAGATCTGGTGAGATACATCGTAGATCCCCCCTCCCCTATGTACTGTCCCCCTTTCACTGAACGCCTGCCGACCTTCGGGACGGGGAGGGTATCGGCAAAATCTAAAAATAGACCGTTTGACTTGCTACTTTGAAAAAAATAAAGGTTAAAACAAGTGCGAACTTTTAGACGAGGCGGCGAGCACGGCGAACATGCAAAGAAGATGGCGGCAAACATAGAGAACCACTCAACCGAGCGGCGAACATTCACAGAAGTCCATCCAATACACCGACCCACCTGTTGTTCAGCACAGACAACGGCTCTTCAGCGGCGTACGCTCGACGTGATGGTCCTGCGCGCGTCAGACGCAGCGCAATTCAGCGCTGTCGCGGACGTCGTCAGAGCGAAGGGCGAGCGTGGGCTGAAGATGTTTTGCTGGGCGATCCGGACGGGAGAATGGACGATAGACATATGTTTAGACCGCCACCCGGAATGGCAGATGTGGTAGGGGTACAATGCATTAAACAGAGGCAGTCGACTTGGCCGCTCGCCGCGCTTCTGCCCAGGCCTTTGCCCGTGCTTGACGCGCCGCAAGATCGTCCTGAGGCTCAACGTCGACCTCCTCATCGCTGTCGCCATAATCCGCAAGGGTCCCGAGTCCAGCGCTCAGCTTCTTGGCCTCTTCCGCCTTTTCTGCGTCCCGTTTCATGGCAGCCCACCTCGCTTTCCAGCGCCCGCGCAAGAACGCAAACCTCCGATCGCCTCCGTAGTTCGCCAGAATGCGCATCTCCAGCTGCGCCGGATTGACGGTCGACGCGATGCTCGCAGCGGTCCGCGCCATCAACGCTGCCTGCGCCTCGTCGGGCTGCCGTAGTCAACGATCAGCCACGTCGATGCCGCAAGACCAAGACAGGGCCCAAACCTCTTCATCGCTGGCGCCCCACGCATCTTCCTCTTCCTCTTCCTCGGGCTCCCCTTCCTCCGCCTTCCGCGCACGGAGGCGTTCTTCCCGGGCGCGGTCCAGCAGTCTCCGTCGCTTTTCCTGGCGGTAATCTTCGGCCTCATGCGGCGAGAAGAAGAAGGTGTCTTCGGCGTCAGAAGGAAGGTCCGACCATCCCGACGGCGATGGCGGTGTATCTTGACGCGCAGATTTCGGAAGAGCGTCGAGCAGGAGCCGCGCATCATATCTGAACAGAGGCATCAGAGGATGGACAGCGGGATAAACCTGGAGAGCAGTCCGAACCACGTTTATATTACGACTGAATTGAGCCCTACCTATCTACCCAGATGGTATCTGTTCTTGTATCCTGTGCAGTCGGTGTAAACCCAGCATCTGCATCATTTGGAAATGGCGCTGGGTTTCTGTCTGAGGGATTCCACTGAATAAGGCCAGCAGGCTTATTAGACACGGTGATGTCCAAAGAGTCAGCAGCACGTCGCGCTTTAGCCCCGCGGACAATTTCTGCCTCGTGGGCTTGAATGAAGAGCGCTGGATCTGGAGACGTATCGGCTTCATCTTGTAAGACATATGATCCTCTTCCTGGCCTGTGTTTTCGCTTGCGCGAAGATGACATTCGCCGCCAGATGAGAGTTGGGGGAGAGAGATTGGCGCGTGTAGCACAGCCCCTTTGACATGTTTCCTTTCCCCACTCCTTTCATGGATGTTCTGCATTCCCAGCTGCGCTGTGTTGAGGCTGCGTTGCCCAAGCGACGCCCCGACTTTGTTCCCGTCCGACGTCACTGCCCTCGATTAAGATTATTAATACATGCCCCACTCGACTCGCTCTGCGATTCCTTCCACACTCGTCCCCGCCCGCCGCCTCTGCGCTGCTTGCTCAACCCCGCCGTCCACTGCGCCGCGCGCGCTGCATCCGCATCGCAAGTCGCCGCTAGTCAGCGCTAGTCAGCGCGCGTACGCCACTCGTCCGACCCCATTCCGCGCTCGTCCCGACCCCCCGGTAGCACGAACGCTGGTACAGAGTCGGCGGGGCACTTCACGAGGCGGAGAAACGTACCAGCATACCGACGGCGGGACACATCCTCCGCGTCCTCCGACCGCTGCCCTTCCCTCCGCAATCCGCACTTGCTGACACGCCGCCCCCGCCACTCGAAACACGTGCATGCCCCCTCGCTCAAGTCGCCCTTGCAGAGCGCCGCCGCCCTTTAAACCTGCCGAGCGCCCGTCTCATCGCGCTCCCCGTGCCACCCTCCCGCCCGGAACCGCCGACAAACTCGCCGACTACTCAACCTGCCAGCAGCGTAGATGCGGCCACGTCTGAACGCGCCTCTACCCGCATTCGACTCGAGCACGTACGCGGAACCCGACCGATGCGCGGCGGGCGTCGGAATCTGCAAGCGGCCTCCCAAACTCGGCCCCTGCCCGCTCGCAAATCCCGTCCGCGGCCGCGCTTGTACACGGCGTCAAAACTCGCGGCGTCCCACGCGCTACCTACATTACGCTGCGTCAAAGCGGATCGTCCGCAGGATCAAAAAACACGCACCCCGAGCCCGATGCGCCTCCCACTTTGCGGATATCGCGCCGGCGAGCGACTCCGCAGCGTCTCGAGTCCCCGTGTCCCCGCGTCCCGTGTCCTGCTTCTGCCAGCCAGCTTCGGAGCTCGGGCGGACGACGCGCGCGCCGACGCCCGAGCGCTGGGCTTCGACTCGCGCTGCCGCTGCGAGCTGCGAACGAGGAGGCGGCGGGAGCGCGCAGGAGGCGGCGGACGTGCCTTCGTGCGCATCGAACGAGCGCATCGAGCGAACGCCGCGGCTCGTCCTCGTCGCTGGGCTTCGAGTCGAGCGGGGCGGGAGAGCGAGCGTGGCGCTTGCGCGCGGGGCCTGGTTTTGGCTCCGTGCGCAGCGAACGCAGCGGCGTGGGGGACCCTGCGAAGGATGAGTCGGCGGGAGCGCGCCTGCCTGCGGCGGACGTACCCCTGGTCTGGCTCCGTGCGCAGCGAACGCAGCGGCGTGGGGGACCCTGCGAAGGATGAGTCGGCGGGAGCGCGCCTGCCTGCGGCGGACGTACCCCTGGTCTGGCTCCGTGCGCAGCGAACGCAGCGGCGTGGGGGACCCTGCGAAGGATGAGTCGGCGGGAGCGCGCCTGCCTGCGGCGGACGTACCCCTGGTCTGGCTCCGTGCGCAGCAAACACAGCGGCTGGTCCTCATCGCTGAGTCTGGGAGCGGGCTTGGATGCGGGGAGTGCGGTCGAGTCTACGAGGTTTGGTCAATAGCTGCTAGGTGCGCCGAACGAGGCGTACCTGAAGCCCTCCGGAGTCGCATTGCAAGCCCCCTGAGCGCAGCTTGCGGTCCGCGCGCAGCGGCTCCGAGCCGTCGCTGGGTTTGACTCGGAGCGGGGGGGAGCGCAGACCGAGTCTGGCCTGGGGGCTTTGGGTTAGTACCTGCGCTGAATGCGCAGAACGCGCGGGAGCCGAGCGTACCTAGGGCGCTCTGGGCCGCATTTCAAGCCCCTGGAGCGCCGTGCGCATCGAACGCAGCGCCTCGTCGCTGGCTTTGGATGCGGATGCGGTGGTCCGAGTCTGGGGCTTTGGGTCAGGGCCTGCGCTGGTTGCGCCGAACGCGCGGGAGCGGGGCGTACCGGACGCCGTCTCGGGTCGCCTTTCGAGCTCTGGAGACGCGTTTGAAGCTCCCTTGAGCGCAGCTTGCGACACAAGTCAGTACAGCGCTGGACATGGGAATTCGGACTCACCAGTGCATGCAGATGAAGTCCGAAGTCCGAAGCCCGACTGGCTGGAGGCGGCGTTCCCGAGGGCCGGAGCGGGTGCGTGCGGATCTGGACGAGGGACGAGGGACGAGGAAGTGCTTGCTGCGAGCGAGAGACGCCGGGTTGCGCTCCGGAGATGCCCGAGACTCGGATTTGGAAGGGTGTTCGTTGGGGGCTTACATCGAGCATGGTAGATACAACAGTTGCGCAGTACTGCTGATCAAACGAGCTTGAAACTGTCTAATAAAGCTGTCCGAGAGGCCTATACGATCCCTGCCCTTACCTGCATTCGAGTAGTAGACATGAATGTGAGCACAAACTTAGCTAGATTGAACGAACCTGCAGTCTGTAAGCTACATATCAAACTCACAAAGATATGGTTGAACTAGAATAAGGACTTGAAGCATGGCTCATCAGTTGAAGAAGAATCGTAATAAAGCAAGAGCTTACCTGGGGTACATGTGTATAGTTTCGGCCTCGGAGTTTGAATGGGGCTTGAGGCGGACTCTGTAAGTCAACGCAACAGATTTATAGTTGAACTCACCTGTACTACAGTAGACAGGCGTAGTTTCGGCCTCGTTTGAATGAAGCTTGAGTTGAACTCTAGTTGAACTTGACGCACCATCTATGGTTCAACCATAGTTTCAGTCGTCCGTGCATTCAAGCTACGCTGGAACCATGTTTCCACAAGTTCCTTTGAAGACAAAGGACTCGAAGGGACTCACCTGGTTGAACGACAAAATCGCCGATAGTTTCGGTGTTCGGCGCTTGTGAGATGGTTCAACTGCGAGTAAGTGTAAAGTGTGGAAGTTGACGCACCTGGTAATAAGAACTCGTTACGAGTTTGAACAGAGTCGAGTCAAGCGTCTTGTGAGCGAAAGCCGGCTTGAACACTAATATGAGTCAGTCAATCGTAACTGACTGACATAGGCAGGCCGCAGCGTACCGGTACCGTGCATTTAAAACGCCGATGCTTATGAAGGGGCCTTGAACGAGGTTGAACCTGCGATGTAAAAGTAAGTAAAGGCTATCGAAGCAGGTCAAGTGCACACCAAGTCAAGAGGGCCGCCGACACATTTTGAGTTATAGGACTTGGTAGCGGCCCGTGTTGGCGTAGTCTCAGCGGGCTTAGGTCAAATGGTAAGTCAATGCGAGCGATGATCAAATGAACCCGATATACCTGTACTAACCCGAATGAGCCCAACACTACATTCAAGAAGTTCAACTCGATGCTCAGGCAGAGTTACGAATCCCTTGAACTTGAAGTCAATAACAATGCGAGCATAGCACTAGCACATACCCGTCGCTCGTTCAAAGCCAATCCGAGCGGTGGCTTGAACTTTGACAGCCCAACAGCAAGCGCCGGGCTCAAACGCTTGAAGGCCGTTAGATTCAAAATCTAATAGTTCAACTCAGTTGAAGGAAGGACTCGATGGATGGAGTACACACCGATCGTTCAAGGGTCAAGCGGCAGGCTTGAAATTTGTAGGGTGTTAGCGTTGAAATCTAACAATCAGCGTAAGCATGAAGTATGCGAGCATAGTTACAAACACACTGATGTTTTGTTTAAAGTCAAACATGGTGTACTAAGGCGAGCGCCGCCGGGGCCTCACATCGATTGAGAATGACCCTCAATCTATGAAGCCCCCCGCCGAATTCAGGCTTGAAGTAGAGTTTCGCCGCACAGTGAAGACGAACGTAGGTCCTTGAAGGCCCGAAGTCGCAGTGTTGAAGTAAATCTTGACGGATTGAAGTCCAGCGTAAGTCGGATGCAAGCTCAACTGAACCATAAAGTATTCAAGACTGATCTCGAGACAGAGGCAATTCCTTAGATTTGAAGTCGGCAAGGGTCAGTGGATAGAAAAGAGACACGCACAGATAGATACTGCATTGCAGCCAATGAAGCCCCTAGCCCAATTCTGAAGTGATTTGAAGTCGGTCTTGGAGCATTCCGCATTCAAAGTGTGAGGGATGTCTCCTTGGATTTGAAGTCAGTAAGGGTTCCGCGTGTAGACTTGAAAGACGCCCGGATAGATAATGCAGCTCCAACTGACAGACTGCCAGCCCAACCGAAACTCGAGGTAAAGTCCGCCGCGCGGTTGACTCTTTGAAGGCGCGCAAGTCACGATTTTGAAGAGTATCTTGACGGAATGAAGTTGAAGTTGTAATAATTTTGTATTGGACGACAAAGTCCGCATTCAAGAATGAACACGAAGGGATGTTTCCTTGAATTTGGAGTCAGTATGGATCCAGGGCGCAGAGATTGAAGCACGCACCGGTTAAGAATCCGCCCAGAACCTATAGACCCAATAGCATTCCGTGGCACAGCTCGAACTTCGGAAGCAAGGGTTTCGCTGCGGGTGAACACGAGCATAGGCGCGCGAGTCATTCTATGCAAGGAATCTTGACGGAATAGGGTCGGAGTCAGTAATGAAGTCGTTTGAACGGTTGAAGCACGCACCAAGTGCCCCGCGCTCCAAGCTCAAACTCAACTGCCGCCGTTGAAGCCGAACTTGTGTTGTTGAAGCGCCAGACTGCAGAGGAGTCAGTAAAAGACTGGCAGCAGTACGTCACATACCAGGCAACCGTTATGGAGGGGTCTAAAAGCCTTGTTGAAGGTGGAAGTGCAAGCACATCGAGTCAAAGACCGGCAGCGGGCGCCGCCGCCGTGGAAGATGCCGGAGTCTGTATTAGAAACGCAGTGGGCTGGAATGGATAAGAAAAGAGGTAACAGGAGCTGATCGACGCACCTGAGTAGTTTGAAGGCCGTTGGAGTGTCGGCACCGATGCGGTGCAAACCCCGAAGTCGAGTGGCTCTTCTTCGACATCAGGCTGGACACCGCTGGGCCTGGACACCAGGCGAGCATGGTGGGCTGGAATAGATAAGAAAACAGGTAAAATTAGATAGTAAACACACCTGGAAAGGCCGGGAGGCTCGCCGAGCATCGAGGGCGCGTTGCCGAGCACGATCGGCTCGCGCTGTCGGGCTCGATGGCAAGAAAGCGATGTGCTGGAAGCGATCAGAAACGAGGATACAGTAAGTATTGAACGCACCTGGGAAGTCCTGACGCCCAACAAGCACTGAAGCCGATGTGGTGCGAGTCCCGACATCGAGTGGCTCGGTGACGATGAGCTCGATGTCGAGCAACGGTGAAGGTGGAGGTTGGGGGTGGCGTCGGGGCATCGAGTTCGAAGGTCGGTTGAGGTCCCCTGAGCGCTGGTAGTCGAGAGGCGAAGTTGGTGGTGGGTGGTTGAGTGAACAAGAGGGCGGATGTCGCCCAACTCTTATACAGTCTACAACCGACCACCGCCGCCAGGGCTGTGTGCAATCAGTCCGGCGGGGACTCAAAATAGTTCGGATATGAATAGAAACGCACCTCGGAGCAAGAATGAAGCTCAACAAGCGAGCTCGCCGCCAAGCCCTCTATGTGCTATTCTCGCCCACCGCGTCCCTGTCCTTCGAATCTAAGGCGGAGATCCTGTTCTATTCCAACAATAGATGCTCCTTCCAAAGTTTCGAAGAGCGCGGCGCTCGGTAGAGCCCGCAGCAAATATTTCGGATATGGTTGAAAACAAACCATGCGTCGTATTGGGTGTCGTAGATCCGCGCGGGCCAGATTTTTGGTCTGAAGTCGGCCGACAGTTGTTCCCAAGCTAGCGCGCCATATATGACGCAGAGCGGCGACTTCTACCAGTCGCATTAGCGGCGATACTGCAGCACAGGTTAAGATTAGTTTGTGGGTCAAGCGCAAGGAAGCAGCAACGCACAGCGCAAATCCGCTCTAATTCCACATAGAAGCTTTCACGTAGCCGGTCCATCAAGGTTATTTTGGCTTCAAGCCGGCGGAACATCGAATATGCATATTTCGCATATTTCGAGTTCGCCGCTTCTCTGGTTGAATTGAACGGCTGTGTTCCGCGCGAGCCCTGCGGCGTAACCATCTAGAGTGATAGAACATCTCTTTGGAATGCGACCGCTTGGCGGAAGCCTCCAGAACCCTGGATGTTGTATTGGTGTGCCATCCAAATTTGCTCCGTCGGGGTCGACGGGCAGCGGAAATGAAGCCTAGGATCCGAAGAGTCAGGGGTCCAGATGGTATGGGGAAGTCTTTGAGTCGCTTCGGCCCGGGGCGCTCGAGGCCCCAAAATTTGATGTTGTGGTCAAGAGCAAGAGGCGGGGTTTCCGAATTAGGCCGCGAGAAGTTCACGGAATTCGGACCGCCGCCTCGATTGGCAGGTGGCGGTGAATTTTGATCGAGTCCCGCCAGCTCCCTCAAAAAAAATCGCGCGCGCCGCCCATGCCGCGTGCGGGCCGGGCGCTTCGGCGTGCCGCCCTCTCTGGGACCCCTCGCAGCACAGCTCCGCATCTACTGGCACCAATATGTGCAAGACTCGATCTTGCAAAACTCAACCATTCTATTTTGGTTGTTCGGGAATTTGCGGTGTTCCGCTTGGGGTGCTCCTTTGCTTCGCTGTCCCACGCGCGCGGAAACGGAGCCTTGCGCTTATTCCGCTTCTATTCCAGTTAGCTCAGCCCTGCCCAGAAACTCAAGAATATATCAGAATTCAGCATCCCAAAATAAATTGGGCCGATCTTGCTGCCGTTCTCTGTTGCGATTAGCCTGGACCCGAGGCCACATTATCACCGAGCTGGCTTCTATCTTATCGACTTGCGAGGTGTAGACAGGGGAACTCAGAGATCAACAATGCTGGAGTACTTCAAATTAAATTAATTTTCTGCTTCTTCACCCAGAAATTGTAATGCCTCAGCCAAACTCTGTGAACCTTGCAAGAAACTAAGCTGCTAGCCAGTCGTAGTATCACGCGCCAGTCAACAGAGGGAATGAGCAGTGAACACTGAACAGAGCGAAAATATAAGATGGTTACTAATACCTAGATCAAGTTGGAAACTGCCATTGGAAGCAAGGGCTGCAGAGGCAGACATAAATAGACCGCGGGCGGCAGAAGTGCGGGTGGAGACGCGGCAAAAGCCCCGGGCTGTGTAACCACCGGCGGAGGAACATAAATAGCCTTGTTGAATATTTTGTGCGTGTGAATTGTTAGCCGCCGATGAGACCAAACATACCCACATGTTGACTCTTTGTCTTATACTAGAACAACCGCCACACCCATCGTTCTTCAAAGCTTCACTGCGCCCTTCTCACTCTCAACGCACTGCCCCAAACCAACCAGTCAAACTCCCAGCAATTACTGCCACTCCTGGTCCCCCATCTTGGACTCGGCTTACATTCAAAATAAGTCTGATTGCGTCGAGTTGAACTCTCACGGCTGGCCAGCAATCCTCGCAAGTACAAGCATACTGTAAGTCGTCTGTTCATACATACTTCCGTTTTCGGTGCTGACCTCAGCAGGCATCCGAGCCAGCTCACGCGCGAGTCATCGGCCGACGCGACCTCAAAACCTCGGTGAATCCCGTCGCTTGCGTTGACCAGCACGCTCGGCGATGCCAGCGCGCCACTCCGTTGGCTGTCGTCCCAGCACAGCGGCTCTCCCACACCACAAGATCCCGATTTCACTGGGACTTTTCCCGAACTCGCGCTTCCGATATCAAACATCGGCGGCAGCTTCCGGGAATCTGATTTGATTTTTGGACTTCTTACAAGCGGGGGTGCATTGTCAGTACGTTCATTGTATTCTTTTCACCACTTTGGACCGAACCATCACCCTAGAACTTTCACCCTGCTTGTTGCACTCCACCATCATATTCCGATGCCTTCTCGGGACCGACTCAAGGACCGATGCAGTTCGCGCGTGCTAGCGGCGCAGAGCACTGCTTATGGATATTTTCGCGATTGAGGAAACATCTCAACGTGTAAGCTTTTTTGACACAATCTTTAAACATCTGCCATTGAACCTTTGCTCCGCAGAGCCTGCCAGTGATACTCTTACTGCTCGCCACCTATGATTTCATCTCTGGACTTCCCACAACCCGGTGCTCGCATCGACTCGGCCGCGAACCCCGGCGAATCCTTCCGGAGATCTTATCGGACACTGCATGCCGCACCCAAACACTTTTGGTCGACCTTGGGGCATCCTGTGACCGAAGTGACGCGTTTTCGGTACGTTCCGACATGTCTTTTCCGAAATTGAGCTCACCGCATTCATGACAGCTTCCCCATCTGGCTCTGGCGCGTTTCCGACGCGTCGGACCGACCTCTTCAATTTTCTCGAGCCCCTGGCCTACCCGCAAGTACGGGCATCCGGTAAGTCCCGGCACGTCTCTTGGGACTCCGAATACTCACTCTACGCCTGCCTCCTAGTGCCCATGACACATCTGACGCGTTCTCGACACGTCCGCACATTGCTCGATCAACTTACAACTGCACGACTGCCCCCAATTTTTGAATTGAATTGATTTTCCGCGCTCCCGCAAGCGACGAGAAAGTGTTGCTCTGAGTCTGAACTCACCTGATCCGCTCTAGCTCTTTGTGTCGCCTTTGACGTGCTCCCGGCGCACCTCCAGTTCAATGTTTGGCAACCCAACTTTTGTATCCGGTACTTTGCGCTCCTGCAAGCAAGTTCACACGTAGCCGGTAATTCCCGACATGTCTTTTATATCCCCGACTCACGTCACCACTCTCAGCCGCCCGACGCGTTTGCGCGCCTCCGGATCAAGTGCCGCTCCCGACCTTTTATTCGATTTTTCGCTCTCCCGCGAGCTGGGTCATGTGTATTCGTAAGTCCCGACGTGTTTCTTCATAGCCCTGACGAACACCAATAATTCCAGGCTTGTCGCTTGACACGTCAACATGCCCCTGACTTTTTGATTTTGATTTTGGCAGTCCAGCGAGCAAGTATGTGCATCTGGTAAGTGCTTCCTGATGTTCGTTCTCAACCCAAACTCAAAATCATCCAGTTTTTGACCTCGCGCTGTGTCTTCAATGTGCTCCCCAACACGTTGGCATGCAGCCGGTTTTTTATTGGATTTTTTGCAGTCCCGCGAGCACAGTTATGTGTATCCGATGCGTCTGATGCACTCAGCGCGCCCCAACTTTTTTATTCGATTTTTCCTGTTCCCGCAAGCAGGGGTGCACACGCATACCTGTAAGTATCAACGTGTTTTATGTATCCCGACTGACACCACTGCTTCCAGGTTCCCATGCTGCAGAGTCCCCCCCGCCGCGTAGGTGTGCTCCCCAATTTTTATCTGATTTTCCGCTGTCCCGCGACCAAGATTAGATGTATCCGGTAAGTCTGAGGTTTTTTTTTTGATTATCAACCTCAACCCTTCCATGCTAGTTCACCGCACGACGTGCCGCTTGGATGGGCACGACTACCCCGAAACCTCGATACAAGTTTCGGACATTCCATGTAAGTTTATTTTGGCTGAAACTCATCCCAAGTCTTTAACGTTGGCTCCAAAGTGCAAGGTTTTCGATTCGGCCAAGCTCCCGCATCGGTATCTTCAACTGCTTACTCCCAAATTCAGTGTTTTTGCATCTCGGGAGTCTCGGATGAGTTGTGTGGCTCGAGGCAAGTCTTCATTTTTGACCGTTTCCCCAACCACGCTGCCTCCGGTGAGTCCTAACCCTAGGATGCCGAATTCGCTGACACGCGGCTTGTAGCAATTCCTCGCTTGGACCGCTCGCACCAGGCACCGATTGGCGATGAATCGGGAGATCCACCGTAAGCACTTAGATGTATCGAGATCCCCCCTCCCCTACGTACTGTCCCCCTTTCACTGAACGCCTGCCGACCTTCGGGACGGGGAGGGTATCGGCAAAATCTAAAAATAGACCATTCCACTTGGAACTTTGAAAAAAATAAAAGTTAAAACAAGTGCGAACTTTTAGACGAGGCGGCGAGCACGGCGAACATGCAAAGAAGATGGCGGCAAACATAGAGAACCACTCAACCGAGCGGCGAACATTCACAGAAGTCCATCCAATACACCGACCCATCCGTTGTTCAGCACAGACAACGGCTCTTCACGATGTGATGGTCCTGCGCGCGTCAGACGCAGCGCAATTCAGCGCTGTCGCGGACGTCGTCAGAGCGAAGGGCGAGCGTGGGCTGAAGATGTTTTGCTGGGCGATCCGGACGGGAGAATGGACGATAGACATATGTTTAGACCGCCACCCGGAATGGCAGATGTGGTAGGGGTACACTGCATTAAACAGAGGCAGTCGACTTGGCCGCTCGCCGCGCTTCTGCCCAGGCCTTTGCCCGTGCTTGACGCGCCGCAAGATCGTCCTGAGGCTCAACGTCGACCTCCTCATCGCTGTCGCCATAATCCGCAAGGGTCCCGAGTCCAGCGCTCAGCTTCTTGGCCGCTTCCTCCTTTTCTGCGTCCCGTTTCATGGCAGCCCACCTCGCTTTCCAGCGCCCGCGCAAGAACGCAAACCTCCGATCGCCTCCGTAGTTCGCCAGAATGCGCATCTCCAGCTGCGCCGGATTGACGGTCGACGCGATGCTCGCAGCGGTCCGCGCCATCAACGCTGCCTGCGCCTCGTCGGGCTGCCGTAGTCAACGATCAGCCACGTCGATTCCGCAAGACCAAGACAGGGCGCAAACCTCTTCGTCGCTGGCGCCCCACGCATCTTCCTCTTCCTCTTCCTCGGGCTCCCCTTCCTCCGCCTTCCGCGCACGGAGGCGTTCTTCCCGGGCGCGGTCCAGCAGTCTCCGTCGCTTTTCCTGGCGGTAATCTTCGGCCTCATGCGGCGAGAAGAAGAAGGTGTCTTCGGCGTCAGAAGGAAGGTCCGACCATCCCGACGGCGATGGCGGTGTATCTTGACGCTCTTCCGAAATCTGCGCGTCGAGCAGGAGCCGCGCATCATATCTGAACAGAGGCATCAGAGGATGGACAGCGGGATAAACCTGGAGAGCAGTCCGAACCACATTTATATTACGACTGAACAGCGAACGCGTAAAATTGAGCCCTACCTATCTACCCAGATGGTATCTGTTCTTCTATGCTGTGCAGTCGGTGTAAACCCAGCATCTGCATCATTTGGAAATGGCGCTGGGTTTCTGTCTGAGGGATTCCACTGAATAAGGCCAGCAGGCTTATCAGACGCGGTGATGTCCAAAGAGTCAGCAGCACGTCGCGCTTTAGCCCCGCGGACAATTTCTGCCTCGTGGGCTTGAATGAAGAGCGCTGGATCTGGAGACGTATCGGCTTCATCTTGTAAGACATATGATCCTCTTCCTGGCCTGTGTTTTCGCTTGCGCGAAGATGACATTCGCCGCCAGATGAGAGTTGGGGGAGAGAGATTGGCGCGTGTAGCACAGCCACTTCGACACGTTTCCTTTCCCCACTCCTTTCATGGATTTTCTACATTCCCAGCTGCGCCATGTTGAGGGTCAACTGGCTTTTGTTTCGGTCGACCCAATTGATTGGAAGTTCTATGTTCAAGTCATATCTTGGGCTGTGACACTCTTCGAGTCCTACCTTCTGTGCGCTGGGAGTTTAATTCGCTGGCACGAATCTGACGAATCGTCTCAAAGGCTTCGCCAGTACCCATTGTACTCGAAGACGGAGCCCCCAGCGGCCCTCGCTGCACATATCAGTGCCTCCGACTTTGAAAAGTCTCAAAAATATGGCAAAGACAAAGCAAAATTTGCCTTGTTCTCGGGCTTTTACAAGCAATGCCTCGATTCGATCATGGTGCAATTCGGCTTCTATGCATGGTCTTGGACCTCTGCGGGGCGGATAATGGGTAAGTTTGGTTACGGGGTCGAGTACGAGGTATGTCCCGTGTTACCCGAGACAGGAATAATCTAACAACGTACGCTCCTGAAGATTACGCAGTCTATCGGCTTCGTGTTTCTGCTCTTCTTTGTGTCGTCGCTTCCTACCCTGCCTCTGTCAGTGTATAGCACATTTGTTCGTTTCACCTATCGCCCTCCTTTCGCATCCGAATTTACGATGGAGCAGGTACTCGAGGAAAAGTATGGATTCAACAAGACATCGCCAGGACTCTTTGTGGCGGATCTCCTCAAAGGCTGGGGCATCTCCGTTGTTCTGCTCACCCCCTTCCTTTGGGCCTTCCTCCACATCTTCAACTGGGCCGGAGACCGTTTCGTGCCATGGCTCATGGCCTTCATGTGAGTTGCATCAAAGCCAAGCCTAGGACAAGCCTTATGACATTCCATAGTCTCGCTTTCCAGCTGATCATGGTCGTCGTCTATCCTATGGTCATCCAGCCGCTGTTTAACAAGCTCTCCCCTTTGGCGGCGGGAGAGCTCCGAACCCGCATCGAGTCCCTTGCCGGGAAGCTTAAATTCCCTCTCACGCATCTCTACGAGATCGACGGATCGAAGCGCAGCTCCCACAGCAACGCGTACTTCTTCGGCCTCCCATGGGTGCGCTATGACCGTCTACACATGCCTTTTCTGACCCCCCGCAGAGCAAGCACATTGTCATTTTCGACACGCTTATCCAGCAAAGTCAGCCCGATGAGGTCGAGGCCGTCCTCGCCCATGAACTTGGGCACTGGTACCACCTCCACCCGACCAAAATGCTCGCCGTTTCTCAGATCCACGTCTTCACCATCTTCGCGCTTTTCCCAGCATTCCTGCACGCACCACCCGTCCTCGCCTCTTTCGACTTCCCGAAGGCGGTTGCGGCGCACCCGCCCACCATCGTCGCGTTCCTTCTCTTCCAGGTCTGCGCTACCGCCCCTTTCAGAGGTTCCCGCTGATAAATCATGTCATCCAGATGATCCTGACGCCGCTTGAGGCTTTTGTGAGCATCGGCATGCATGCTGTCAGCCGCCACTTCGAGTGGGAGGCCGACCGTTTTGCTTGCGAGCTTCAGGACAAGCTCTCGGACGAGAAGATGAGCGACATGGGCGACCGACTGGGCCGAGCGCTCATTGCCCTCCACGTGAAGAACCTCTCGACGGTCTGGGTCGACTGGCTGTGTGTCTCCTCAGTATTCCGTTCCGCGCGTCGCTCACGCCGCTTGCAGCTACTCCGCGTACCATCACTCGCACCCTACTTTGACCGAGCGGCTCAAGGGCATCGAGTCCTTCCAGAGCAAACGCGAGAAGAAAAAGTTGTAGAGTATGGTGTACGACTGCTAGAGATTTATTCTCTCCTTGTTTGTATCCCACTGGTATCTCATCTAATCCATGGAGGCGACGCTCATAATCTACTTCTCACCTCGGTGGTCGCCTCGCCCTCCTTTTCGCTCTACAGAGAGGAAAGAGTGCAACCTAGTACAAGTGATGATACATACCATAGAACCTCCTGGTCCGGACTCAAATCACGTATACATATATTCCCTTGCGTCCTTTCTCCCCCTCTCCACGTCCACGCTCATGAGTACGGGCACAGCTGCCCATATCATGAACACTAAAAAGAAGAATGCATATCGGATGTTTCCCGTCGTATCCGATATGAGGCCGACGATCAAGGGCCCAACGAAAGAGCTCGACTGGAGAGGCAAGATAAGCCGAAGGCTGGACATGGGACAGAACGGATGCACCTTATCAGTGATAGAAAAGAGGCCGTACCTGCCGTAGAGAGTTGTGTGAGGTGGGTAACAATGAGTGAGCCCCACGTACCATCTGGCCTCCTCCCCAGGAGGTAACAGCTCCGCATAAAACGCTCTCGCATAGCTTTGGAAGGCGCCGTAGATGGAGCCTATTGACCGACTCGTTGATCAGCAAGAGGACAAGATGATCACAGCATATCACACCAAAATACAAAGCGAGCCCAAACATCTCACCCTGTGTTGTCAGTCCACCAAAGCGGAGCGTGCCTTGGAAAACACCGAGGAAGCCGAGGCAGCCGTACGCGGGGATGATTGACGCCAGGATTACGAGGATGATGATAATTTTGAGGTTGGACCACCCATACCTACGCTGGAGCATTGGCCACAGCAAGGACCCTAGGATGCCCGACAAGGGGGTAAGAACGCCAATGAGAATGAGTGACGAGGGCTCCATTTTGAGGACCGTTTTCCCGAACAGCACCGCGGTCGAAGTGATTGTCGTAAAGCCTGACGTCGGTTTGGGGTGACAACATCGCGGGTGAGCAGAAGTACTCACCGTCAGAAAGCAGGAACCAGGCTGCGAGGTACTTGAAAGTATTTCGCAGCCGCTTGATCTCGCGCGGGTGCAGCATCCCACCGAGCCGTCTCCACGCCGCCGCAATCTCCCGCCATGCGCTCCACTTGGTATCGCCGCGAGCATCCTGTTGCGAGGTTACGGCACCCGCACCTGGAAGCCAAAGTGCGGCTGGGAGGGTAAAGACTGCCCACCAGATGCCACTGAACCCAATGGCAAGCCGCAGCGAGAAGGTGGAACCATGCATCTTCGTGACGGGGATGAGAGTCAGGATGAGCACGCATATGCCAGCGCCATAGCCTAAAGCGATTCCTTGCGAGGATATACGCGACGTCGCCCTAGAGAGCTCAGTATCATATCGCGTCTGAAGCTCGACGCGTGCTTGTGAAGGCGTATGCGCGATCAGCGGAGTATCTACGCCCTCTGAGAGAGGCTCCGGGTGGTCGTCGGCATTGTCGGGAAACTCCTGAATTTCTTCTAAGATTTGCACGACTTCTGGGGAGTCTTTGGCGAGACCGGGGATGTATGAGTTCATGGCGACCACGGAGGCACCGAATCCCACGTTGGCTATACTGGCCAGGAGGGCAGACAGAAACCACACTGGCGAGGACGACGGCAAGACCAAAAATGTAGTCGCCGCAAGGGCACCGAAGAGCCCAAAGGTCACCAGAAGTAACTTGCGATGTGGTGCTGTGGTACAGCATCAGGAGGGGCTCGTGTAGATAAGGGAGGGACACACGGTGGTCAGCGATCCCTCCCATCGAAATCACAGTGAGAGCTTGGAGCGCGACAGATATTGAGTAAACATACAGACTAAGGACCAGTCAAACATTGGGGCATTTAAACGGCAAGTTGCCCACCTGAAGCTGGCTGTGTCTATCCAGAGCCACCCAATCTTGACGACGCAACGTCCAGCAGACTCGACAGGCGTTTCTTCCGATGGTTGCGCAGTACACCTCTGGATTCGGTCAGGAAGGAGGAAACCATTGTCGCGGGCAAACTGCTCGAGAGCAATTGGAAGAAACAGGGTCAAGGAAACGATTACGAAGACTTCGCTAGATGCTGAATGAGCCAATAAGCAAAGGTCTTGGTGCACCCAAACCTAGCAAATGCGTAACTGAGCCATCCGCGCAGCCTTTTTCTGTAAAGCTTGGGCAACGCCAGGCTCATGGTACTAGTAGAAGCAGAGGAAGACGTTTCAGGCAAGCGCCGAGGCCCAAGATATCATCGAACGTTCACCCAGAGGATGTGCGTCACGTAGTGCACTGGATGGCAATGGTGGACAGTCACAACTGGCGCAAGTTGGTATTCAAAAATTACAAGGTCCCGCCGTAACAAGGACATCGTAGGATGAGGAATATAGCTATTAGGACTACGGGATCCGGCAGACGTTGTTCAGTGCTCGCACATATTGAACGTTTTGCCGTACGCCTTCGCCGTGTGGTCCGCCACGAACGCCGTGCGCTCCTTCATCAACTGCAATCTATATGCTTCTGCTTCTCCGAGCCTCATAACGGTCGAGGGGAAATGCCCCTTGATCAGGTCGCGTAGCTCCGGTGCAAGGTCGCCCAGCACAGAATCAGAAGCTGCAACCGCCTGCTCAAAAGCCTCGCCCGCCCACTCAGCTTGCTGCGGAGGCACATTCGTCGCCGAGACGATAGGGTCCAAGGTCGGGTTAACGAGGAAGATGGCGAGGATCTTGCGATGTCCGGGTTTGGAAGGATCGACGAGCTTGAATGGGGAGACGCAGTGCTGGAACAGATTGGGCCAGGCAAGTGCACGCCCTGCCTTGGTGACCTGGTTGCCTAAATTAACAAAAGGTAGCGCGGGAAGTGGACATAAGTACCATGGCACCAATTTCTTGTATACACACCGAATCCCTAGAAGTATCTTAGTGGTGATTCGATATGAGATATGACACGCACCTGTCCTTGCCATATAACACTTGCATGCATTTGATGTCGTCCTGACCATGATATACAGGCTCGCCAGTTGGAACGCGGAATTCCAACTTGGATTCCGTGATGTTGTCTTCATCATAGTACTGGGATACGGATACTATCAGTTGAAAATCCGTTTGGAACATAGGTACCACACACATAAATCCCGGACGCCGCAATGCTTTCGTTCGTCATTCCTGTGTCGACAGTCAGCTTGGCACCAAAATCCTGATTGGGCTCGAGTACCTTCGACATGCCAACTCCCACCCGCGTACTCGGGGTGTTCCGGGGAAAGATGGATACTGGCGAGCTTAATGATACATTGGATCGTCCGTCCATGCAAGGAGACCGGCGCTAAACGAGCCTCGAGTGCTCCCTTGTATTCTTCTGCATCCGGAAGAGTCTTATCGAAAGAAGCATAGAATGTATCCATGAACTCGTCCTCGTGTTCGTCGGTTCCGGGTTCGTCGTCTGGGTATGGTTGCTCACCCTCTCCCCAAATGCAGCTGATCTGGCCTAAACGATCGGGGCTCGAGAAAGGGACGCGATCGTTCTCGCGGTTGGTATCTCCGAGGACGCGCTCAAACATAGGAATGAATCGAGCTATAACCTCCTCGATAACGCGGTACAGTGGCTGGTGTAGCATGGGATTGATGTTGTTGATGTAAGGAGAGACAAGCCGGACAGAACCGTCCTTGGCGTCGACGGCAAAGTCGGAGGGCAGCCAACAGAATTTTTGAGAGGTCCATTGAGTGGTCCATCGATGCTCGGCCTTGGGGGCGTGCATTGGGAGAAAGTTCGAGGCGATTCGAGGTTTCCCAGGAAGGTATGCATGGGTGCGGCCGTAAACGACGCAATACAGAGAAGGGTGGACAAGATCCAGCACTTGTCTGTTGGAACCCGGATGCCAATCTTTCTGGTCTTCTGGGACGTTTTCCAGCGGTTCCAGGGCGTTTTTCAGGCGCTCTTCGACTTCCTTGAAAATCAGTTGATCCGAGTACCATATCGCGTCGAAACAGCCGCGCTTCAGGACGTAGTCAGTTGTACAGGGTGGACACGGATATGTGTGCATGTCGGCGCACCTCGATCCCTTTCTCGTTGTCCGAGATTTTGGCATATCCTTCCAATTCCGCCAAGACGTAGTCAACCTGGAGAAAGAACAGTTCGAATTGAAGACTTGCTCCGGTACACATGAGTCGGTGGCACAGACCATTTTTTCGGTTAATACGGTTTGGACGTCACCATCGTCGCCCGAGACTAACTTCTGCTCTAAGGCCTCCTTCCGCCATTTTGCACGGATTTCTGGATCGGCTGCTTTGCGCTGCCACTCGGGTTTGCTCCGAAGAGCCCACGACAACTCGTACATAGCGAGCTCCCAGAGCTATGAACGGTTATGGGCACCAATGTGGATCGGTAGAAACAATTGCGTACAGTGAGTGGGCTGGGTCCCCATTCCACTTCATCTGATTCACTCCACGCATACACTGTGAAGGGGCCTGGAAGGGCCCAAGTGGGCTTATTCTCGACAGTTGCAGCTATCCAGTGAGTGCGATCCGTGTCCGCTACGTGCTTGATTCAATTTCATGGAATCTGACCTGGAAAACGCTCATACCCTCTACTGCTTCGAGTTCCGGCATCTGAGACTGTAGTGGGTAAGCGCTAAGCAGCGGGTGACAAGGGACCCTGTGTTACCTGTGTTATAGTACCTTGAAGTTGAAGGCTGTGTTGATCAGGACGCGTCAGACGTCAAGCTTTACAAGGTCGCGTCTAGGAACCTCGAATCCGAACTTCAGGAGTTTGAGGAGATGGCAAGCGTCAGGGGAGAAAGCATACAGCCTGAGGTGCAATCTAACGGTTCTGGTAAACAAGGCCAAGCAGCAAACTAGCCTGCGATAGTCACCATCGAACCGTCCCCAGCTGCTACGAATAGCAAGTGCTAGCGCGTCGAACTCCAGTCCCACCTTCAAGAAATGGTGAAAAAAGACCCCTGAGTCCAAGAACAGCGTCCCCGAGGTAGAGGTACTATGATGTACCATCTATTTCGAGTGCTGCCAGTGAAAGCGCAGAAAGGATAGCTCCTCTTCTCGGCGTCGCGGTTACAGGTATAACTCTGTAGGATTCTGGGTAGACTCGGGGCCTGGAAAGCGTGCATCTCGCGCCGTAAAAATCGATTCTGATACGAAGTCGTCCGCTTTGGGGTCTGTGCCAAGTCTGTGCCATTTCACGGCAAGTGGCTAGTTGGCTGCAAGAACATTGATAAGAAGGGCTCCTGGAAGATGAACGAGTTGTCTTGGGATGCGACTAGAACATAGCTGGCGGTGGCTTGCGGCGGAGTACCAAGGATCAAGAAGTCAAAGGACAGCGTGTGATTCGTTGTGGATGGAAGAGAAATAAAAGTACTACAGTATGTCATAAATAGCCATAGGATCAGGGATCCTGCAACTGCGGTCAGCCGTCACGCGTCACGAGAGAATGAGGGTCGGAAAGTATACTCACTGCCCTACGAAGCTACAAAAATCCGCCACCCAATTGCTCCAAGCTGTGTGGGTCAGGATAAATCAGCAGGAGCAACAGAGAAAGGAACCGCCACGCACAAACAATCTATCTGGTCCATGTCTTCGATATTTAAGCTAAGGATGAGGACGGTAAGTCACCTATGTACTCGAAATTTTGGATGGCATACTCTGCAGGCGTATCGTCTTTGTTGATTCGTGTCCCCTCGTACACGAATTTAAAAGTCCCTACGACAAATAAGACGCGTCAGCTATACCTTTCGCGAAAAAAGATGCGCCACTCGCCTGACTCTTTCGCAAATCGTTGCTACTAGGAGTAAACAACTAGGGGTGGAAAAAGACGCGTCTAACGCACCTCAGCGGCCTGGAAGATCTTTGTAAACTTTGTGTTGGGCTTGACCTTGACCGTGATCTCTGCGCACGCGTTGTTAGGGCGATAACGACGCGAAGTGAAGCCCTTCGTATACAGACCATTTCCATCGTAGATCAGTCTGAGATTCAGTTTAGGCTTAACATCCTCGGGCTCTTGCGACATTGTTTTGAGGCGATGGTCTTTGATTGGCTCTGCGTAGACGGGGCGAAAGCAGCGAGATAGGTCGGAGTCCGAGACGAGATGGTGGTCGGAAGTCAAGCGAAAAGTCACACAGGCGACTTGTCACACTCACGTGATCATCACAGCGCGAAATATTGACGCGATGGCAGCGCGACGGGTACCAAATGCCGATTGGGATCCATAGGGCGACACGCGGGATTTGTCGCCGCTGCATTGCAACTCAAGTGGGCGGCTCAAAGGCGGTTCTTTGAATCTTCCAGCCCTGTTGCAGCAGTTATGGCTTAGCCAGGACCAGGCTTACAAGCGCAAGCGGGCCGGCGGCAGATGTGCTCCAGAGTAGAATCCAGAGATTCAGACTCACCGAACTGGAGGCGGAGGAAAGCAGGGCCGTTGGAGGCGTTGGAGAGCCGCCGGATGTGAAAATGATGGGAAGGCACACCGGGCCGGTCCAGCAACTCACCGGAAACTCTCACCCGTGGAAACATCCTCTCACTAAGTTGCTTGTTGGTTGCTTGTACTTTTCCTCTTCACACATTATGCCTCTTCAAGGGAAATTAGCACTCGTCACTGGCTGCTCGTATGTGTGCTCCACACAGGGGACGCCTGACTTATCACGTCTCCCGCCAGCGGAGGTATCGGAAAGGCGACTGCCCTCGCTTTTGCTATCCGCGGCTGCTCTATCGCCGTCCATTACAACTCGGCAGCGCAGCTGGCTAACGATCTGGTCACCGAGATAAATACGCTCCCAGGTGTGCGCGCGCGCGCCTTCCAGGCAGACATGGCCGACTACGACAGCGTTCGCAAGATGTATGCCGCTGTCGTCGAAACCTTGGGACATCCCGATATCCTCTTCAACAATGCGGGGACCACGGGGACTGTCGTAGGAAAGCGGGGGGACATTGAGAGCGTTACCTTGGAGGATTTTGAGCAGACCTGGAAAGTCAACACAGGATCCAGCTTCCTGGTCGGTTGTAAAGCACAATCTCAGTGCACTAGGTTAAGCGCCTTTCCAGCTTACTCAGTTGTGCATCCCGCACATGGTGAGCCAGAAATATGGCCGTGTCGTGTTCTGCTCTAGGTGAGCATCAACAATCTCGTTCCGCGCGCTTTCCACACGACTGCACGACAGTGTGGCAGCAGGCGAGTGGCTTGAGCCGTTAGTTTATTCAGTCCTCACTGTTTGGTGCAGGGGTTGGTGGCGTTATCGGCCCGCACTACGCCTCATCAAAATCTGCTCTTCACGGGCTTGTGCACTGGCTTGCAACCCGCTACGCCAAGGACGGAATCGTGAGTTGCGTTCACAGAGTTGGTTCCTTGTGTACCACCTACAAGCATTCGAGACATGCAATGCCGTCGCTCCGGCCCTCATTGAAGGTGCGTCCGATACTCGCAGAATGAGACGGCCTGGCGGAGCTCACCTTTGTTTCAGAAACCACAATGATGGCCAACCCAAGTGACGAAATCAGGGTGCGTGTATTGGACTCTGTGACTTATCCGGGCGCAAGCACGAATCTCCACTGCCCGCAGAATATGATCCCCATCGGCCGCATGGGAAAGCCGCACGAGGTCGCGAGCGTCGTAGAAATGCTCGTAACCAACCAATATCTCACGAACAAGGTGCGTGTTGAAGTCCGACGCCTGATCCTTGGCTAACACCGGTGTAGATTTTGGTGGTCGACGGAGGCATGACCCCCAGCGCGTTCTAACAAGACGTCTGGAGGACCTGAGCACATGCACCCATGGCTTCGTTCGTTTTTTCAAAACTGTATGTATCACTGTAAAGATATCGATTGTTCAATACACGGCCTTTTCTTCACGGGCCGCTCTCATTTCGTTCGCGGCTCAGGCTCCCATTAGGGTTCATAGATGCCTTCAAACCCATTGACACGGTGCGCACGAGCGCACCAGGCGAGTATATTCTAGTATCACCATTGTACCTCCGCCGGATTCAGGATGATTATTGCGGGACCGTGCCGGGTAACTCTACCTACCTACCTACCAAGCCAGGCTCTATCGTCAGCGATTTTGAGAATCAGCGGCAAGTTTGGGTTCGAAGGCGGCGACGACCCACGACTCTGAATCTGCTGCTACAGTTTTTTTTTTCAATTGCTGATGGTTATTGGGGTTCGCATTTACACCAGTAGTAGAGCAATGAGGTTCTATGCAGAACGAAAACGATGATTGCGGGTCACATCCGACTCCGGAGGTTTGGATTTTGGCTTTCGAAAAGTCTTCTTGTTTGCTGATTGGAATTTCCCAATGGCGCCAAGATCGGGCGGCTTCTCATCAAGTATCGCGCGTCGACGGGGCCAGCCCCGTCCAACGGTGTAGAACGATTCAGGTATATTACAATTGCGCCACTCATCAAGCCCAGTCGACGTAACGACCGATGCCCATCGCCTCGGCCTTTTGCACGACGGCGCATGCGATCGCAACGTCCTGGAGCCCGACACCGACCGACTTGAAGATCGTCACAGGCCGCGTCGATGCGGGGGGACCCGGGGGGAGGCGCAGCTCGCCGGCGGCGTCGAACGCGACGAGCGCGCCGATCTCGACGACCTCGCTGCCTGCGACGCCCGCGGCGATGAGCTCGCCCGCCTCCGCGAGACACGCGGCGCGCGAGTCGACCACGAGCCTGTGCGCCGCGACCGCGCGGCGGACGAGCGCGCTGTCGACCTCGTGCATCGTGGGCTTGAAGCTCCCGACGAGCACGACGTGCGTGCCGTCTGCGACCCATGCGGAGGGGAACAGGGGGACCGTGGATGAGGTGGCGCAGATGACGAGGTTTGCGGAGAGGACCGCGTCCTTGAGCGCAGGATGCGCGCTCGGGGCGGTGGCGTCGTCTGTTGGAAAGGTGATGCCAGTTCGTGTGGTGCAAGGAGCACTGACTGGCGATGCAAGTCACCCGGACGGCCGGAAAGCGCGTGCGAACGAGGGTTGCGAGCTGCGATGCGCGGTCATTGATCGTGCGGTTGACGATCGTGCACGTCTGGATCGACGGGAAGGCGCGAAGATGGAGCAGCAGGTGTTCCTTGATCTGCGCACCCGCACCGAACGCGACGAGACTCGAGGGTTCGCGCGGCCCGACGAGGTTGGTCGACAGCAGGGAGCCTAGCCGTGGATCGCACTCAAAGAGATCCCGGGCCAGCGCGGAGACATACCGGCGGCGTTCCTGAGTGCGGTGAGGTTCGCCGCGTTCAGGATCGCCTTCACGGCGCCGGTGTCTTCGTCGAGAACCAGGGTTGAGGCAGGGAGTCCTCGCAGGTCAGTCGGCGACGTCGGAACGCAGACGACTTTGACTGAGGTGCCGCGAAGTGTGATGGGCTGTGCGATACGCGCAGGCATAAACAGGGCGGTGTGATTTTGAGTGGGGAGAACTATTCGGTGAGGTGTATATGCTGCTGGACGTTCTGCGTTGCCGCCCGACGTAAGGACGGAAAAAACGCGACCCATTAGCGTCTGCAGTACTTCCGGGGAGAAGTCCGATGTGACTCGAGCAACATCTGTCCCAGAAAGGCATAATAGAGACATTAGGGTTGATGCAAGTTGTGTGCAAGGCAAGGCAGGTGTGGCGTCGCTGAGGATGCGTGAGATGAGAGGAGGGAGGAAATGGAAACGGCGCTGTGCGCGGGATCAAGGACCAGGAGACATGAGGAGTGTGTGTTTGCAGGGTCCTAGTCTCCCTGAGGGATACATAAAAATTGGCGTGGTCTCAGGATACCTGATCTGTCAGATCAAGGATATCCTGAGGCACAAAGGTTCAAGGAATCGATCTACTCTGCCTACGGGAGACTAGGCCGTCCCGGCCTCCAAGGTTTCACGACGCAGCGGCCAAAGCCGGCGGAAGTCCAGTCGGAGGAAACAGAGCGAGGCGGCCGAAACCCGTACGCAAGACCTCAGTGGCTCTTGAAGCTTGAAGCTTGAAGCTTGAAGAGCCACAGACTCGGAGGTCTGAGAAGAACGAGACCCACACCAACCCCGAGCGTAAGCGAGAAAAACAACGGGGGGGGAGGGTGGGGCAAAACAGAAAGGTGCAGGTGCAGGGCTCGAGAGAAACGAGAGAAAAGACTTGCCAGAGTAGCGTAGTACTGGTACGCGGAAGCAACGCGGAAGACTCAGACTTAGTCAGACTGAGATCTGAGACTTGACTCAAACTCATGAGTCAGAGCGAAGCCAATGATAGGTCACGTGTAGGTAGGTAGGTAGGTATATTCCGACGCGGTCCCGTTAAGAAACAGCCGGTGCCCGTACTACATACACAGCGTCAGATGTATGCTACGGATACAATCTTTCTCCAATGTAGGATAGATCAATCTAATCTACGAGGAGGATCTCTCTAAGACAGACGCTATGATGAACAAGCTCGTTCCTCGCTCATCATAGGAGCGATCCTACAGTAGTCTCTTAAACAGACGCTACAACCAATTTGTGCTCGTACCTCGCATGGTTGTAGAGCGATCCTCGCGACTCGCTGTGCTGCCACCTGCCTTGCCTTCCACTCAGGCAGTTAACGGCTACAGGCTACTGCCAACCAACTCCAAATGTGGAAAGTTCGAGGCTCGTCAAAGGCTCGTATTACAGTACGCGGAATTCCCAAATTATTCCAATACATAGGTACATATACATTATATGTGGGTAGTACAAGTGCTACAGGTGTAGCCAGAGCAAGGTCAGAACGGAGTCCCATTACTCTCCAAGCGAGACAAGCACCATGCTGCCCACCCCCGCTAGCAGGCTCCCGAGGGCGAGCGCGCGCCGCGCCGCGCTCGGTGGATCATTCCGGCCCGTGTTTTCTTCTTCAGCATCGCGAGCGTGCCCTTCGCCGTGCACGTGCGGCCCGTCCTCGAGGTTCCCGAACACAAAGTCCGAGGCGATCATCTCGACGGTGGCAGCGTAAATCAGCATGCCCGCCGACACGGCGGACATGACGCCCTTGACGAGCAGCGTGCTGGGCTGCGCTGCGGTCTGTATCAGACAAAGAAAGTCGGCGCGCGCACAGGATAACGGACCTTGGGCCTGGTGGGCGAACGCAAGCATGCCGATCGCGATGCCCGCGGGCGTCGTGAGCGCGAAGAGCAGCGAGAGCGTGATGGAGAACCAGTCGCGCCGGTGCGCTTTTGGCGCAGGCAGCGAGGCGATGCGGATCCCGAGAGACAGGCCCTCGAAGAGCTGGTGGAAGACAATCGCGGTCAGCAGGGAGGCTGCATGGGGCGCGAGGTCAGTGCGGAGCGGCTGGATAGGGTAGCGCGACGCACTGAAGTCGCCGCCGGTGGTGAGCGCGAGGGTCAGGCCGATGACGAGCGAGTGTAGCATGATGCCGAGCTCGAGAACCTGGCGAGTTCGATGAGCGAAGCCACATGGAGTACGAGACGCGCGTACGATGATTCCGACTACCTGGCGCCCGCGCCCTATCTTGGCCACATCCTCTCTGCGCTCAGGCTCCGCCTCACGGTCCGCCTCTGAGGGATGTGAGGCAGCTTCGAGGTTCGCAGTGGTGACACGGACGCTGAGGAGGCGACCGTCGTGACGGCTAAGTGCACAATGACGAGAGGAAGTGGTGGTGAAATTAGGTAGTGGTGTAGCTTTGGGCCGGACGAGGAGGGGCGAAGTTTCTGTTGTATCCGGCCTAAGCTGCGATTGAGAACGAGATGGCGAGGCAGATCCGGCGGGGGTCGGCGGGGCAGAAGGATCTGCGTGGAGAAAGTCTACGTATGACGTCGAAATATCTGGGAAGGGTTAATAGACCATGCAAAGCGCAAAGAAAGGCTGAGCGCACATTCTATCAGAAAGATCAGCAAGAGCGAGCTCAGTCTGTGCATGCATTGTCAGTCCAAGTGTCGCAGGTAGCATAAAGTTGTGCGCACATAATGAACCCCGTCTGCTTCCCGACTTTGGGATAGTCCTTTGTCACGGCAGGATTTTGCAAATGCTCGAAGGAATCCTGGAGGAGATGGCAAAATGCAGTCGAAAGGATAACGCCTGGTAGGCAGCCCGTTAGCAAAATCAAAACCAGCAACTTGCACAACGCATACCGGTCCCAAAATGCTTGCCTATGAAGAATGCGACATGCGGTATACGCAGAAACGATGACCGCTTCGACACACCGGGGAAAGACACAGCTGTCCAAGAGCCAGAGTGAGCCTCAACCTCCAAAAAAATCGGAGTACGCCACCGAAGAGAGACACGAAGAAAATGCCGAAGATGGAGACCGTTTTTGGGTCCGTCTGTGGGTCGCGTCCGCCAGAATAAAGACCGGGGGGTCCGAAGAAAGACGGGGCCATCCCCCAAGCTGCAAAACAGAGGTGTACGTCTCCAGTTGAGCTCGGGTCGAGGCAATAAATAGAGTTCTTCGAATGAGGACCGCACCAGCCGCACCTGACCTGCATCCAATGAGAAGCGGCCAAATTTGCCAAGAGGCAAGACGAGGAAGGGCAAAGGAAGAAGCATCGGAGAACCAGGGCAGTCGATTTGTACAGAAGGGAGAGTTACACACAGGCAGATGATTACAACGAGGCAGACTATATAATAGAGAAAGAGACGAAAGAAAATGACAGCTATTTCTTGTTTCGCGAACTCCTACGAGGGCCGGAGCCACTCGCGACTGGCGGAACAACAGTCGTCTTGGGGGTGAGGTGCACCCGCTTCCGCGAAGGTGAGTGGTCTGCAACATCATCTGCTGGCCTTCCACGCTTGGGACGTGCGAGGGCGGGCGTCGGGGAAGGGGAGGAAGGGGGGTCCTCCATGTTAGCTGGAGCGTCGTCGGAGTCATTGTCACTCGCGACAAGGCGGGGCTTAGGGGACTGTGTGCTGGAGCATTCCCGAGGTTCAGGCTGTGCAGTGGGGGGAGGCAGGGCTGCCTGTTTCCGCTCGCGAGAGCAGTCGAGGGTTGGAGAAGGAGGGGAGATGGCTCTGGAAGCCTTCGACGCCCGTTTCCGGCGGGCAGGAGTATTGGCCGCGGTTTTAGCAGTGGCGTGCGCTTTCAGCGCCGAGACCCCCGAAGTTTGACTGGCCGCCTTTTTCTTTCCCTTCCCTTTCGAATGTCCTGATCTGGGCTTGGGCGACGTGGTCGGGACGAGCTGATGCTGGGACCCCGTGGCCTCCTGCTCGTCGTCGGGAATGAATTCCACGATGTACTCTACGCCGTCGGTGAGAGCAAGGGCGTTTTGGGTCAGAGAGAAAAGCGGCTCCTCCGTGGCTGGGTTGCCATCGTGCAGAGATTCGACGGGGACGGGATGGGAGATATCGCTGTCCTCCTCCTCCCTGCATAGAGCCGGGGTAGGATCCAGTGCACCGGGGTTTACGAGTTCGGTAGCCCTTATAGGCTTGGCCCTGCAGTATGGTTCATGAGTTTTGCCCGATACTATTAGAAGATCGACTGACCGCTCGGTCTGATAAAGGGACTCAAGGATCTGAAGTCTATAATGCGACGATGAGTCCTTGCACAGGTGCACACCACTAGGTACATACCGGGCCTCGACGATATCTTGGTCTGCGAAAGTCCGGGGCAATTGGAGGAGGACCTCGTGTATAAAACTCCAGGCTATGGGACTGATGGAAAGAAGGGTCTTAAGGTCGCTCCGATCGATGAAAGTCTCAGTATTGTAGCACAGCGCAAAAAGCTGCTTCTTGATCTGATCGAAGTGTTCCTCGACAGAATTCACCGGAGGAGGGAGGAGGTTGGGGCCAGCAGGAAGCTCCTTCTTGTGTGTATAGATGTCGAGCATTATCGTCGAGTAGATGGAGGAGGAACAAGGTGAGAGTGGTCGGTTCGTTCGTGCCCGTTATATAGCAGGTTCGGCTTTTATCATACGCTTTGACCCCGCAGGTAAGACAACGCACAACATGGGCCTCCATTGTGCAGAATTGGGGTCGGGATCAAAGCTCGAGCCTCTTTTCTTGATGCGCTTGAGCCTTCGTGAAGTTCGGGCAGGCCAGTGTCCGACGCTTTGACGGCGCTTTGGCCTAAGCAGATCCGCTTGGTAGCGCCTGGGTAGGGCCTGACTCAGAGCGCCTGCTTGCATTGTTCGGTGGACTTGTTCATGGGCGTCAATTAGCAGCGCAAGCTGGTGAGGAATAGAAAAGCGAAACGCGACATCAGTTCCCTTCAGTAAGTTTCCGTCACGATGTGATCGACCAATGATCGACTATCATCGAGGGTGACTAAATCGGAACCTTTGACCAGTCACGTCGACCGTCTCCGAGTCTATCCAGGTCTATAGAGGTCTATCCACTCAATTTGCCACTGCCAGTCTCAAGGTCTATCCTCTCAAGTATCCTCTCTATTCGTTGTCTACCCTGTGCCAACTCCCGAGGAACATGGTACCGATGCCTTGAATCTGTGGCAACGCGTTGAAAATCGACAAAGCGCACCCAAGCCCTAAGTAGCCCTTGTCCATGCACAACCAAAGCGCAGCAAAGCGCTTCGCCTAGGACTTGCTATAAAGTTGCTACGATGGTGATGGCAACGACCAAGCATCCTCCCTCTAGCACCGGTGCGTTTTCATCTTTTTGTTGGTGGCGCTATCGCTAATCGTGTTAAAATCGCCAGATCATGCCACAAACTTTCCTTCATCTACTTCCGCACGACGTTCTATATGAACTCTTCTTACTTTGCGTGACGACGTCCCCGGATCCATGGCTCCCGGTCGTCCTGTCGCAAGTTTGCCAGTCATGGCGTTACGCGGCTCTCGCGTCTCCCACCCTTTGGACGACGGTGTCTTTCCGAATGTCCCACCCACAACAAATACATCGTGAACCGCAGGCCTTTCTTGAGCGCTCTCGTGGCCTGCCGATCGACATGCTCATATATTTCGACCGCCACCCTGCAGATCGCGTTGGTCGTCTCGTATCCTCCAATGCTCACCGGCTTCGTAGCCTCACCTTGACTTCAGCAGCAGGAGGTCTGGTCTTGGACTCCGTCGGCTTCTTCGCAAGGATGCCCTTCCCTTTGATGTCATTATTTCGCGCTGTTGTCCCTGGCGAAATGGACTTTCACATTATTCGAAGTCCCGACCCTGCCTGTCCTTTTTTTGCGCCGTATCCCACTCCTCCGGACCTCGATGTTCCCATCCACCGACATTTTCTCTGGTTCAGCTGGAACGTTCGGAATCTTACGACCCTCTCTCTCATGGGTTTGGCTCCATTCGAAAGGCCTTCGATGGAACACACGTGGAGCATCCTCAGCGGGTGTAGCGGGACCCTCCGGCACTTCGACTTTGAAGGCTGGGCTCCATCCACCAATGACCCACCGCGCAACTTCCCTCCGATAACGTTCCCTATGCTGCGTTCATTACGGCTCGGCTATCTCGATGATATCTCGAGCCTTGTAGCATTCATCGTTGCTCCCTGCCTTCATGTCCTCAGCTTCTACAACGCACTGCTCTGCCCCACCACTCGCTTGTATCAGGAGACCACACTGATTACCCAGTGCGACTTATCACGCGTCTTCCGAACACTCGCACCGAGCTGCACCCGTCTCACCATGATGACGCTCTTCGGACTCGACGTCTGCGCACGCGATGCAGTGGATGTTCTTTTCAGCACTATATCGGAAGCGACGGGCCTCATGCTCTTGTCATGCCACCCTTCCATCACGGACGGCCTCTTCCAGCCTGAAGCACGCTACCGCATTCCGAAGGTCGTGTTGCCCAAACTCCGCTATCTGAGTATCACATCCACATGCCCCATCGATCTCGCGCGTTTCCTCCTTCGGCACAAGACGGTGGCTACATCACCTCTCAAGCTCCTCCAGATCTCCAGAAAGCAATGCCATGCGGCATCTGCAAGACCTGGAATACGGTCGATCTTGGCCGTCGTGTTGGACCTGAACGTGAAGGAAGGAATGTGTGTCTCCCTGCTTGACCGCCCTTCCGAGATTCTTCGGAGCTATCATGCAAACCTGCTAGCCACTGGCAGCTAGTGGGTTTCTGTATGGTCGCGATCCTGTACGAAGTAGATTAACATGCTATGGATCTTTCCTCATATGTGCTTGTGCCCTCTGCAATCTGAGTTGTCGTGAACGCGTGAACGTACACGTTGTGACCCTGATAATAATATGGGTGACCGTGACGGGCCTGCTGCTCGATGTTTCCACCACCACCACAGTCTCAAGACGCGGATTCTCCTGTCCGGCTTACCGATACAGATGCGGCTCTCGCTCGACTGTCTGCCGTGCAGAAGCGGTATCTCGAGGACCTGTATATCAAGCATCTTGTGCCTCGAGCCCACCTCCAGAGTCCAAGACCACCTTTGATCAATATCGGCACATATGTGCGGGCCACAGCGATCGATGAACTCGTCTTCCAGTGGCTTCAGACCTCTGCGGACCGTGGAATGCGTTGCCAAATCGTCAGCTTGGGTGCCGGGAGCGATACGCGGTTCTGGCGGATTGCGGTACGTTTTACCTGCAGAAGCTCGGAGGCTTATGCTGGTGCCCAGATAGACAGGCGCCCAAAAGCATGCCCTTGCTGCATATATTGAGCTGGATTTCCCAGAAATAACGAGCAAGAAGGCCATGGCGATACGCAAGAGCAAGGATTTGAGTGCGGTGCTGGGCAATCCTGCGGACGTGATGGTGGGTGCGTCGACCCTCCCTTACTACATTTTCGTGACGTCGTAACATGCTCAAAGTACACGGTGGCACCGGGTTGAAGTCGCTCACGTACCATCTTATACCGGCAGACCTCCGACTACCACCGGCAGATACTCTCAGCAAACTCCTTGCCTCGGAAGGCGGCGCGATACTGTCGCCCACCCTTCCAACGCTTCTGCTCTTCGAATGCGTCCTAGTTTACATGGCGCCATCCGCGTCGTCCGCCGTCCTAAAATGGTTCATGGACTACTTTTCTTCCAGCGGAATCCTGGGCAGCATTGTGTACGAAATGTTTCGCCTGCAAGACTCGTTCGGGCGGGTCATGGTGGAAAATCTCAAGGTATTGTACTGACCCATCACTCTCAGCCAGTCATTCACCCTCGTCGAAGGCCCGTCACATCTCACTTCCTGGTGCCGTACCATATCCAGATGTCGCATCCCTTCCCGGCCGTTTTCTGAACATTGGGTTCACGGCCGCCCGTGCTCTTACCCTCAAGGAGATCAAAAAGTCTTGCATATCGCACGCAGAGCTGGAGAGGTGATTTTGCTTGACCGAATCTGTCGTTAGCTTTTGCTAAATGGATCGAAGGATATCTCAGCTTGAGTTAGTTGATGAAGTAGAGGAACTTGATCTTGTCCTTGAGCATTATGCCATCACCTGGGGGCTCTTTGCTCCCCAATCATCAGCAGGTGCGGCGTGGGGCAAGTGGGGTCTCAGTGTCAAAGACACTGCACAAGTGGACGAAGACGAGGACTGAATGTGTTCGCAGAAGGACCGCTCCTTGTATTACCACCCAATGACTCGATCTTACCCTCTCATTGGATGCCCTGCAGCTCACCATCAAGCTTCAATTCTTTACCACTGCTCCCTTCCCCTTCATACGGCCACCCTCCCGGGCCAGCTTCCCGAGCTTCGCTGACCGATCCCTCTTGAACTTCCTGTCGCATTCGCAATCCTGAGGGCGGTCCGTCGCAAACGCGAATGGCACGTCAGAGGAAATTGGCGGAATGCGCGAGCCTGCGGAAAGTTTCTGGGTGGCCATCTTGGATGGGAATGCTCCCTGGAGTAACTTGACGGACTGCGGTAGACGGTCGAGATTCGCGACCTTCTCGGGCCCACTTGTGACTGCGGGTCGACACCCAGTGGCACCCACGACATCCTCAAGCACTCGTTTCTTCTCACGCCAGCAGTTTGCCCTGCGTCGCATCGAAATTTGGCGGACGACGCGCTCAACGGTCTGCTGCAGCTCCTCGACCTCCAGCCCCATTGCCCAATTCCTACTTTGCATTACGTCTTTTTCCCCTTGCACTCCCTATCGTATTGAGCCGCGCGAGTCTCCGGATGCAGATCGTTTTCTCAGTTCTCGCTCCTCCGCCCTCTGCACCATCGCCTTCTTCTCCCACTCCATGTCGTATTGCGCTATAACTTATAAGGGCCTGGATGCAAAGGATCTGCCCCCGGGTTCCGTAGACACCGCATTGATTTACAAACTGGCTCAATTAGCGCCTTTTGCATGTGTCCGATCTCAGCAGCGAGGCGGCAGTACTGGTCTGACGGTGGTCGTTATATTTTTTATCCGCGATTACTGAAGTAAGCTGAAGTATCGAAATATACTTGTCGCCCTCTCCCTGAAAACTATTAAGGCAAAACTAAGCCCAGATGTAAAACCCTACAGGCCTACATACTTGTTCTAAGTTGTTCAAGACTCAAAATTCTCAAATCCTTGATATCTGATGCCTACCCAGCGATTACGTAAGGGTTACCTCTGAAATAAACACGGAACTTGGGTAGACTACACAACATGCCTCTTGCGCGGGCTAACACATCCTCCCGCAACAAATCCCGCTCTCCCCTTCCTCCAAGTCCCCGCCCACCCAACTTTCTCCCCCCCTCTCATTATGCAGAAGCCGGTGGAATAACGCCCAGGCAGCCCTACAGGCAGCCCACCACACATGAACCGTCCTCGTCTTCTTCAGACTCCCATCCTCAGTATCAGACGCAGCTAGAGTCTCGCCGGAACTCTGCGTTTATGCCCATCTCATCAAATTCCGACTCGTCCTTCGAGTTCGCTGCAAAGCCCACTGAAAAAGAAAGCAAGCGGTTCTCCATGCACAGTGGTGGGGGTAGCAAGGGCGGCGTTTCATCCTCTTCACCCCATTCGAGACGCGAAAGCCATATGACGAACCTTCCGCTCGTCGAAGCACAATTATTACCCTCACTCAGAGACACAATAGACCGGATGACGAGGGTTCCGTCTAAGATGTTGACCCCCACGTCTCCCCCTGAGAACACCAACGAGCCCTCCCCGACCTCCTCGTCGTACTTTTCGATGGCGCAGCTTCACGACGATTCCTCACATTCCCTCTCACCACCTCCACCTTCAGCAACACCCAAATCGTTGAAGTCAGCCCTGCGTGCGCCAACTCCGAAACTGCGGTCCAGATCGCCGCGCCTCGTCACGCCGACCACACCCACTGCGACGATAGCTCCGCAGCCCCGTTCGGGCTTGGAGAACAGTGGTCAGGGTACCTGGGCTTACGGTGTGCGTACCTTCAATTTCGGTGGCTTCCACTTCGACTTATTCCCGTCGATGCAAATTAGAACGACGCTAGGGCCCAACCGCCAACGCGCAGCCGCGCACGCTCACGGACAGACCCAGGTGCTCCTCCCCAAGCCTCTAGAATCCCCACTACTCCGATCCCCACTTCCGATCCCCGTGATGCGAAAGGATCTTCGAATATACCTCGACCTCGGGCGATCCCAGGCCTGCGGTCCGCGTCAGCGACTCCGCGTTCTCGGCAACACGAGACAGCTGGGAACGACTCGGCATCTGATCTGGAGCTGAGGTATGAACTACAGAGCAGGGACCGCCGTTCACTGCGAGTGGTGAACGGCGGTGCTATATCCAGCAGCGGGAGTGAGAGTGAGAGCGAGACCAGAGCCGGCATAGGTCTTGGACTCGCGTTAACTACCCCGTATACCTCGCAGTCCTTTGCATCCAAGCTACGCGCACGGTTAACGGGGAGCAGTACCGGCGCAGCCGATGAAGCTGCGGAGAGGCGGCGCAAGGAGCTGCTCGGACTGGTCAAAGGCCTCGATGGACTCGGCTCGCAGCTTCGAGGCCCGTCTAAGCACTACGATGACGGAGGCAGTGATCACAAGTCTGAACTCGTGGTTAGTGGGAGTGGGAGAGTGGATTTCGGTGCTGGGGTCGCACAGGCGGAGCCACCACGAGTAATGGTATCGTCCTCCAGCGGCGCGGACGGCGAATTCGACCAGGATAATCTCTACAACAGAAATCGCCCGACATCGATGTGGAAGCGCAGCCGTTCGTTATCCCCTGCTCAGCCTCCGCCTCCCCCGCAAGACCACTTCCATGACAAGGCACTTAGTAAACCTACTTCCCGCTCTCCCGTTATCAGGCAACCTCCCCGACCTGCTTCACAAGCTGCGGACAGAGCCAGTATCATGCCAAATGCACTGAGGCGACATTCAGTTTATCACCAAGCTCTCCAATCGCCGCCGGCGTCCCCATCACCGCCCGACACCCAGTTTGAGGATGAAGAGGAGCGTAGGTTCTTGACGCAGTCGCCCGACAGTCTTTACGAAGAAGGACATGACGATGACGAATGGCGCGAAGAACCTCATATGACCGACCATTCAACGCCCCATCTCCAAGCTCGCGATCCCTGGCAACGTCAATTTCCGCGCAACTCCGAGGATCTGGCGAACTCCGACACCGTCCTTCTCGCGCTGCAGTCTCGGATGACTGCTGCGCGGGACAGGGAGGCGCTAGGAATCCCGCCGTCTGCTTCGGACGCGGGGGATGCGGGTCGCGAGCGCATGTCCTACATGGATAGCGGTTCGTCGCTAGCAAGAGTGGGGATGTCCTGGGAGGGGGGTGGGGGCAGGGGAGCAGGTGATTTGAGCTCAGGTGCCCAAAGACTCTTCAGGACTTTGAGCGGCCGGACAGCAGAGGGGGCCAGTGAGCGGGGCAGTCGGAGCGGGGATCCGGGTTACATGTTTGGCCAAGGTGACATATTGAAGGGTCATGCTGAGCGGCCGGCTTCCCTCGCCTTTTCACACAGCTCAAGTGCATCGTCGGTGTACGACGACGACGACGAGAATGAGCAAAGGGAAGATAATACCAGAGAGTTGTGGCGTAACGGAGACGCTTTTCCTGAAACGGACGAGCCTGACGGCGAAAACCAAGAGCAGAGTCCAACTGATGATCCAGGAGCCGATGGGTGGCGACAGACACTTCCTCCCAAGACCTATGCCGCCATAGTGCATCGCTGTGGGCCACTTGAGATACACCGTCAGGAGGCCATCCACGCCCTCTGCGTTACAGAAGAGTCCTTCGTCGCGCGCCTGCGCAACACTATCAACCTCTTCATTCTTCCACTTCGCCTGCAAGACTCCAAGTGTTACATCTCTGGTGTACCCTCGGAAATCGCCAAGCTGTTCGACTGGTTCGAAGATATCCTCAACCTCCACATGCAGCTGCTCTCCGCGTTGTGTTCTGTGCAGGACACGCAGCATCCGGTCGTTGACCGTGTCGCGGAAGCGATACGGGGAAGTTTTGTGAAGCGTTTGGAGGTTTACCAGCCATACCTCGCGCGGCTTGTCAATGTCGCCGGTGTCATTGCCCGACTTGTTGCTGATCTAACAAGCGACTTCGGTGAGTTTGTCCGGATACAGGAAGGGGTTCGAGAATGCCAGGGTTGGACTTTGGAGGGCCTTCTCGTCGATCCTGTAACCAGACTGGGGCGCTACCCTGAGATGTTCCGCGTGAGTGAGCCTTGCGGTCGCTGAGTTTTTATTGATTCATTGCGCGTTCTCAGGAATTGCACCAGTGTACACCCAAAGCGCATGTCGATCATGTCCCGACATTCGTGTTGCTGCATTCGACGGAGATGGTCATTAAAGTGATGACGGAGGTCAAGATCCGGGAAGATGAGTATGACCTCGTGAAAAGCATATCTCGGCGCATCAAAGGTTTACCGTCTTCAGCTCCGCTAGCGAAGCGTGGGCGCAGGCTGCTCTTTCACGGTCAACTGTTTCGGGTGCCTCTAGACATTCAAAGCCATGATCCGTGTCTTTCTCTATCATCGGATCCTCACAAATCTCATATGGATCCTCCGAAGCGCGCAAGCAACCTCGTCCACGCCATCCACGAGTGGGATAAGCACCGGGAACGATCAGGATCTGTCAAGTCCAATGGTTCGGCAAGTACCACGACGTCTTCCTATTCGTATGCTGCGAGCTCCTCTTCTGCGTCGTCAGAGCCTCCAGTGACCCCGTCATCGCCGCATTTCGCCACTCGGTCCTCCATCCCGGTGCCGAGGTCGAATACATCAAGTTCCCACTCCTCGACATCGCAGGAAATTCGCGGTCCCTGTCGACGTGGCCCATCGGATTCTCAATTATACGAGCTGCAGTTGCTCCAGATCTTTGTTTTTACGGATTTTCTGGTTCTGGCGGACGTGTCGAAATCCCGGCAGAACGAGTCAGAGGAGTGGGCTCTACTTGAAAAGGTCGGAATCGGCAAAGTTATAGGTGTCGCAGAGCTTCCAGTAGACACGAACAGTGCAGTGCTCTCGAGCTTACTTGCTGATACATGCTCATCGTCCTCGTGTAGATGGTTCGCTTGTTCTGGAACTGGACATTCTTCCGCTGGACATCAAGAATCTAGGCGACGGCGTCATTACTGAAGGTGTTTCTCTCGAGGTCTTGCGTCTGCGCGTCCCCGGTTCGTCCACTCAAGAAGAGCTTCACAAGACTTGCTCTGCCGCGCTCGAAAAATCTGCAAAGCTGACCGTGCGATCTATCTCAACATTCCCACTACCAGGAGAATATGCTGACCCGGACCGTGACTACGATACCCATCAACGTTCAGTGTCGCGGCGCCCTCTACCCAAGAGTCCTTCCTTAATCGCTCAGAATCGACCTGGAGATCCAAGCAGTCCACGCAAGCAAGAACGGGAAGAACGAGGGTGGTGGTCAGCGTGTTTTCATCAAGTGCTCAAAGAGTTTCAGACCCGAGAAGTATCCTGAACTTGGTATCTTAGTCGTGTGCACTGAAGTATCGAACAAGTATTTATTTCTCGTGTCAATTAACAGTCGCCCTCACTCTGAAAACCAATAAGAGCTCGTTTGGCTGCCAGCAGTCTCCGACTCTAAAAGAGGCGGCATTACGTCATTGATAATGTGTCAGTTAGTTCCCACGGTTCGGCTCCTGGCAGCAGGATGTGCGAGAGGATATGGCGACTTCCGAACGAAAAGCGCATCAAAGTTAGTGGTAAAGCATCTAATCCTAGTACCAATGACTGGCGCATTCTGTGTCTAGACGATCCTGATCAACAACATATCAGAAACACTGGTTGCTAGAATTCCGGGTTCCCACGGTTGAAGCGTTCCTGGGAGGGGAATGAAGGCACTGCGAATAGACCTACATACTATTGTGTGATGGCTAGCCGCTGAATTGAAAGGGTGTTGGTCAATGAGGATCCTATAGAGAGGCTGGTCATAGCTGGCGCAACGTTCAAATTTGCCCAACCTCCCCTTGACCCAGGACATCATGCCAGAACAGATGTGTGTCGGACTCAGACTCGATTCGTTGCTATCAACCATTTCGCTGATACAAATGAGAACGCTAATAGGTATCATATATGTAGGTATCATATATGTAGTACTGTAAATTGGAATGTGGGTTGATAGCAAAAGCGGTGAGATACAATTGAAAGGCGGAGGTAGCGCTACAGTGAGAAGGTAAGTAGATAAACGAGAGTAGATTATATAGATTCAGGACGAGTCAGTCGACTTCTCCGCCATTAATCAGAGCCGCAAACACACCACGCTGCTGGATGAGCTGTTCGTAGGTCCCCTGCTCCGCAATCCGGCCATCATGCACAACAAGGATGCGGTCGCACATCATCATCACGGGAATCTTGTGCGTAATCATCACAGTCGTGCGGCCGACTTTCGCGTGCCGGATGGTGTCGAGGACGGCGGCCTGGTTGGCGTCGTCGAGGGCGGACGTGCATTCGTCTAGGATGAGAATCTTGGATGGGCGCGCAAGCGCCCGCGCGATTTGGAGGCGCTGGGCCTGGCCGCCCGAAATGAGGGCGGCGTTCTCGCCCACGGGGGTGTCGTAGCCCTGAGGCAGAGTCATAATGAATTCATGAACATTGGCCGCGTTCGCGGCGCGGTGGATGTCGGCGTGCGAAAGCGTGCTGCCGTAAGCTATGTTCTCTGCGATCGTGGCGTCGAACAGGGTCGGCTGCTGGCTGACGACGGAGACATGCTGGCGGAGGTGCGTGACGTCGGTGGAACGAAGGCTGTCTAGGCCGACGGAGATGGTACCGAAGCTCGGCTCGTAGAGGCGTTGCAGCAAGGCGGCGACGGTAGACTTACCAGAACCGGAGGCACCCACTACCGCGACGCACTCCCCGGGTTGGATCTTCAAATTGATGTTCTGCAGTACCGGGGCATCAACGCGTCCAGGATATGAGAATCCGACATCGTGGAACGTTATCGCGCCATCAAGACACGGGCGGAGAAAGCCGTCCGACTCGTCGGTACGGGTCGGCAGACACAGCAACTCATTGAAATCGCGCGTCGCCTGCAGGGCCTTGGCGATACGTTGAGCTGTGAATGATAACAATTAGTTAAGAAACACACGGTGAGGAATGGGAAGACGCACTGAACGCCATCAGCTGCGAGCCGATGGTCACGGTGAACACCACTAGGTTCATGACTTGCACCATCTGCAAATACGTGTACGTCCCTCGCGCGACGAGGACGGCGCCGAAGTAGAACAGAAGCGCCTCAGCCAGATAGATGAGTCCGCAAGCGACGCCGTAGGTACATCCTTCCACAAATGCGCCCCTCTTTGCAGCGACGAGGGCGCGCTCCGCTGCCTGATCAAACTGCGCTCCAAAGACGCGCTCGAAGCGCATAGACCGGATCCCACGGATGCTGGAGATGGTCTAGAGCAGTACCTGGATCAGACACTGAACACTCTTAAAAGAGATAAAGAACATACCTCGTAGTACCGCGTCGCCACCTCTTCGCGAGCGCGCTTGTTGGTCAGCTCGCACTGCGCAACAAAGCCTGTCTGCACTGCCATCGCCGCCCCGAACACCGGCACGATCGCGAAGCCCACGAGCGCGAGCTGCCAACCCTTGAGCAGCGCCCACAGGAGCCCTACGCCAAACATTGCGCCTACGACGAGGAACTGCCCAGCGACGCTGGCGAGCAGCTCCCGCGCGTCGTCCCCGTCCTTGATAAGCACGCGCCCGAGCGATCCAGCCGGACGCGAATCGAACCACCGCTTGTCCTGCCGCAGAACGCGTGCGAACGCGCGCTTCCGCAGACGCGTAACCCACGCCATCGCCGCCACCTGCATCACGGTGTACTTAAGCCCCATGAGCAGCCCATCGAGGCCCGCTACCGCCAGTACGAGAGCGCCATACGTGTTGATCGTGCGCGTGTCTTGCGCGCCGATCGACACCTCGAAGAAGAGGCGCGAAAGGAGGAACGAGAAAATGGGCGTCATGGCGCCGCTGAGAAGACACAGTATGAGCCCAAAGAAGACCAACGGCTTGTGGGGAATCGTGGGGTAGATCCCGCGCATGAGGCCCCAAGTTGTCATGGGCTCTTCCGCATTGGAGGTGCCGGGGGAGATCTCCACTTTGATGTCGCTGCTGAACGCGTGCGGATCCTTGAAATCAAAGGCGGAGGGCGTAAAGCGCAGGCTGGGCGGGCGAGTAAAGACAGTCGAAGGAGCTGGTAGGGGTTTGTACGGGTTTGGAGTGCGGTGCCAGGAGAAGGAGGCGATGTTGGGGGAGAACTGCGCAACCCGTGCAACACGCGTCAGCGCCGACGGGGGCGCTGTAGCAGAAAAGTTCGGGATGTCCGTGCTCAAGAACAGCTGGCCGAAGGCAGGGGGACGCGAGGTGAGTTGAGGCCCAGGGAAAGACCTGTGTGGAACCACGTGTGGGAGTGGGGCAACTTCGGGTCGGGTCGGCGCGTCGATGTGACTAGACATGGTGCTAAAGACGCCACAAACATATGTGTCCAGGTCGGCCCTCGGGCCACTCTCGACGACACAACCGTCCTTGAGAACGTACACAAAATCCTCGCGGCCTATCTGCATGAGGTCGTGCGTAATGACAATTGTCGTCCGGCCCCTGCGCCACCGGCGCACCTCATCGAACACGGCGACACGCGAAGTGGGATCCAGTGCAGAAGTGGCCTCATCTGAAGAAGATGATTTGAGTACCAAGGGCCTTGGGATGAAGAAAGAGAACACGGCATACCAAGCACCAACACGTCCGGATCCCGGAGCATCACACGCGCGAGCGCCAGACGCTGCTTCTGCCCGCCACTCAGGCTCGCGCCGTTGCCTCCCAGCATCGTATTATACCCCTCCGGTAGCCCGCCCACGAAGTCGTGCATTAACACACGTTGACAAGCAGCCTCAACTTCTACGCGTGTCGCGGACGTCCCGAGGGCGACGTTATCGTAGATGCTCAAGTCAAACAGCGCGCACGCTGCGCCCTGCCCGACGACGGCGATATCGAGCGCACGCAGGTCCTCGGATCGGTCATCGACAACGATGACGCCGCGCTGAGGGGCGTACAGACCAGCGAGGAGGGACGCGACGGTGCTTTTGCCTGATCCGGATGGCCCGACGATGAACGTCGTGGTGCGCGCGTGGAGGACGAGCGTGGCGGTGCGCAGGACAGGAAGCGCGGGGCGCGATGGGTACGCGAACGAGACATCGCGGAGGGTTATGTCCGCGCGGCATGGAACGAGCGCCGGCGCGTCCGAAGTCTCGCGCGCGTCGATGAGCGCGAGCAGGGAGGTGAGCGCAAATTTGCCTTTAGCGAGGAGGATGAACTGCGGGATGCAGAGCTGAAGATTGGTAGCAGCCATGAGGCAAGCCCAGAACACTGCCATGACATCTCCCGCACCGATGTTGCCCGACTTGACGATGCCCGCGCCGAACCAGAAGCCCTGGACGAACATGCCCATCATGACGAATTGTGCAAGGCCCGAGGTAAAGCCCCACACTGCGACGAGCTTCCGGACCGCCAGTTCGATGTGGTCGAGCACGGCGGCGAGCGCGGTCTGCTCGTGAGCCGCGGCGTTGAAGGCCTTGACGGTGCTGATGCCAGTGGCGGTGACAGCGCGGTCGACGAGGGTGGCGGCGACCGCGGTCTGCTGGCGTTCCGTGGCAAGGAGAGAGCCAGCGACGGTCTGCGAGCCGGCCTGTATGGTAACGAGGATGGGAACTGCCGACAGGATAACGAGCGTGAGGGAGTAGGACCGGCTGAAGGCGAGGACAAGGCAAGTGACACAAGTCGTAAGGTATTCGATTATTCGTCCGGTGGCGAGTGACGACGCAGATCGGACCTCGTCGGTTTCTCTGGACAAATTTGAGGGTTTAGAGTGGATACGCGAGGAATAACGAAGCACACACCTATTGAACTGAGCCATGAGACCGCCTGCCCCAACGGGGCCTTGGTCGTCCGAAGACGGCGTCTCCTCCTCGACCCGGCTGTCAAACCACATCATGTCCTTTGCTGCAACGGATGCGTAGACGCGCTTCCGCAGCGCCAGAACGTTGTGTTCCCCGGTCAGTATCCACAGATAGCTGGTGAGACTGCTGAGCGTGAAGGACCCAACCGCGAGCCCAATTAGCTGTAGAGCCGCTAGTCCAACGCGTTGGAGCAGAAGATCCTTCTCGCCGAGGGTCGTAAACTTGGAAAAGGCGTCAAAGGCATGGCCAATGACAATGGTCATGAAGGGCGCGACCCCGCCCGACAAAATTGATGAGATTATCGCGGGGAGAAGCAGGCGCAGTCGTTGTTGTCGTGAAAGAAAAGAAAAGAGTGGCCACCGCGAGACAGGCGGCGGTGAGGCGATGATGGGTTCGTAAATGAGAAAGTCGGTGGACGTGGCCGAGCCACAGTCAGATTCCAAAGAGGCGCGAAGCTCGTAGGCATCGCCAGCGACGTCGACGTCGATCTCGAGTGAGGAGCGACGCATAGTGGGAGGAGGGACTCTGACATTGTTTTTGTTGCTTAAAGCACAATGAACATTTGGCCTTATTTGGCTGCGATCTCTCGCTTTGACTCGCCCCCATTGTTCATCTACTAAGGCTCACACGATCGCCGATCCATGGGAAAGATAAAAAAGGCTTAGAAGTTTTCAGGCGCTCCGGATCTAAACATCTTTTTGTGATTTTCCGTCGTCCGTCGACCGGGGTCCAGGTCCACTACTTATCCACGGACCACTGGTGGAGAGATTCAGAGCAACCTGAAGCTTGGTGGCTGCGAAAGGCTATACACAAGAGAGTCAGACGTCTTCGCAGCGTAGTGTGAACGAAGAGGCGTGAGGGCCGCCGCGTTGCACGGTCTGACACGGTGACGCGGCCATCGCCGTTCAGAGAACAAAGTCAGCTAAGACTGATCTAATCTAATCTACACTTGACTTGACTTTCAGCGATAGCGCAGCGCTCAACGTAAGCCAGCATACGAAGGATCTGCACCACAAGAGCAAGGCCTGGACCAGCAGCATCGTGATATTGCGCAGGACGTGGCCACAGCTTACTCTTGAATTCTGACTGTCGACGGACGTCCCGGACTCGGAGCGCTGGTTCAAGTCTACAGGTTGCCTGTGAATGGGAGCGGAAAGCAAACCAGGCCGAAAACGCGAGCGAGGAAGAAGGCTGCGGTCTACCAGGTGCTTCGGCTGGCGCAAAAAAAAACTTCCGATTGGTCTCGAAGAAATTTTGAGCAGCGCCTCCGCCGCAGGCAAGTACAACGTCGTGTGCGTACTAGCCGTGCCCAAATCTAAAAAACTCCTGTGTGGAACGGTTCGATCGGCGGGTAAATGGGATATACAGTATACAGTGCGGTCAGTCCATGCATATGCTTCCGATACGGATACTCGGTCCACCCTATTGTCGGCTGGCTAACGCAGAAAGCAGGATGTCATTGTCGATTTTCGCGGCTGCAACAGCTGCTTGAGTATGCACTCGAGTAAGAATTGAAACGGCACACATTTTAGAACCAGCTGTGTGAACTTTCTAGCAAGTTCGGGCTCCCCCTCCTCCAACCGCCGCAAATTCTCGATGCTGAGCTTCCACAACACGGCTGGGCGCTCCACGACTACCGACGCGTTGCGGGGGAGGTTCGCTAACGCCGAGAGCTCACCGGCGAGCGTACCCGGAACCATGGACTCCTCGACACTCTCCGAGTGGTCCGAAAATCGATACGACGCGCGCAGAACGCCTGATTCGATGATGTACAACCCGTCTGCGGGGTCGTCCTGTCTCCAAAGTACCAGGCCTTCCGGAACAGACATGCGCTGGAGAGATGACAGCATTGGCCGGAACTGTTCAATATTCACGTCGCCGTACGACGAGAATGCTTTGACAAGGGTATTGTATGGTTCGGCCGAGATGTCCGGCTCCTCTCGGGTATCTGCTGCTGGGTTGAATAGTTGTACTTCCGGTGTAGGTTCAACTGACCGTTGGCAATGGTGCGATGACCCGCGTCTCTGAGATGGATTCGCCGGGGCGAGCCTACAAGCGAACTATCAAGAGTTTCCTGGTAGGCAATATTCATGTTCTGGCGGCCCGGCAGCACTACAGAAATCGTTGAGCAGGTCGCAAACGCCCAGGCTCCACTCACTATACGCGGATGTCTCCGACTTCTGTGATCTGAACCAGGCCCGAAGATACGCGTTTTCGGTCCCTATAAGGTAGAAATTGGGAATTGCGTAGATGCCAAAACAAACTGTCCTCACATTCCATGGCGTCGTTGAACGTCGAGAACAACTCCACTCCATCCGCGTTCAGAACATCGACGCTCTCCAGCGCCTTGCCAATGGCCGAATCTGCGGAGAACCCGCAGAACACTAGTGTGACGTACTTCGACGAAAGGAGGCGATGCACGCGGACGAATGCTTCTGCGGAGGACATGTCAACTCCTGCGACGAGCGAGAGGTCCAGCACGAGGAAGCGGACGGGATTCCGAAGCCACGAAGGCTCGTCAAGGAGACTTCGGATCGTCGCTTCAACATGCGTGATGGTCCCGAAGAACAAGAATCCTACATGACGGTCAGTTTTTTTCCCTCGGGCAAGCACACAAGTTGAACCTTGGAGACGCAGGATTGTCGTCTGCTTAGAGACTTCCCGGATGTAAGCACGCTGCGAGCTCGGCCGGCGTACGGTCGACATCGCCGTTTCTCCGGTGTGCAACGCACGAATGCTCGTACGCTGTGAGTTTTGGACCACGAAGAAGAAGCCTGTCGCTTGCGAATCGGCGTTTTGCAGCAAGGGAAAAAAGGAGATGGCTCACAGCTGACGACAATCCCAAACAATACACCGATTACGAAGTCCCACACCGTCATGCACACCATGATGCTCACAATCGTGATGTACTCTGATCTGTATGGAGCACGAAGTTGCAGTCTCGAGGTTGGTTTGAGCTGCGCAACGCACCTGCTGACGCGATGCCGGGTATCCCACAATGCCTCTTTGCACAGGTCGATCCCAAGAACAAAGATAAGCGCCCCTACGACCATAACAGCTGGATAGAGCGTGAGAACTGGGACATGTGATGAATGTTGGAAACCAACGAATGAAGGCGATAGGCCCCGTTCCGATCAACAATAACGCCGTCGTAGCGACGGCCAACAACAAGCCCGCTATGCGGGTCCCTCCCCCCACGCGATAAAATCTGCAAACGAATTGAACTCACGCGAGCAATTCCCGCGGTTGAACTTACAAGAGCGTATTTACGTAAACGAGATAGTTCGGCCTGGCATGCGATGAGCGACGCAGACGGGATCGGATTCAGAACTTACACAGTCCCCAGAACTCCAGAGAGTAGATTGGAATAACCATGAGCCACGAGCTCCTTGTTGGTGTCGACGTCCTCGTTCAAAGAAACAGCTGGTATGATGTCACGCAAGTCAGATCTGACGAGGTTTCGACGACATACCCAGGGCTGGGACGTTCAAAGGTGGGTGGAGAATATTGAAAAACAACAGAGCGAATTGCGTGGGCATTGTCGCCCACAGGGGCCCGAACTGCACCTTGCTGAAATCTGCGGGACTATCAGGATCGTCGGAATGAAAGGCTAAAAGACGCACGGTAATACTGGTAGAACTTGTACCAAGACTCCTTTGATCCTCCGGCGGCCATGTCGAATACCCACCCTCGATCCCGCAGACCAGCAATATCGAGCTGGCCCACAGCAACCACAATATAGAAGATCATGGGAATCATGATAAAATCTGTGTTGCGTTCGAGATGCCGGAGCCTGCCTCAGATAACGACACTTACAAAGGGGGAAGATGAGTTGATGCCTCCACCGTAAACCCTCCGTCACTACTCGAAGAAGTATAGCGAGGGCGAGAGGGATGGTCCATAATGCAAGGTTGTGTGAGTCGAGGAACACAAACTTGAATGTGGACCAAGTTGCGGTGAAGTCATCCTCAGGTATGCGGAGAGAAACCGTCAACCTGGCGAAAATTAGTCAAAACACTTTGTTGGTGAAAGACCGGATGCAGACCCTGTTTCGATGAGGAAGGCTCCCACGCCTCCAATACACCCGACTAGAATGTGCCGCGGGAAAAATCCGATGAGGAGTCCCAGCTTGAGAAAGCCGAGCAGGAAGAAGGATAAACCTTACAGCTACAGCTCAGAGATAGATGGACGGTTGAGATAGAGGGGGCACACCAGTCAGCACGGAGCTCAGCGCGTAGGCAACAAGCGTCGTGCAAATAATCTCCTGAGGATGCTCTGGTCCAATCTCACGCGCAATGGACGTCGCAAGAATATGGAAAAACGGCTGGCTCGGCGATCTAAATCAAAACATGTAAGGCGCTAGAATTGCGGAGCGACGTACCACCACCTCGATCATCATACTGCCATTCGCCCCGGCGAAACCGCTCCCACCAAACGTGTACGTGAGCTGCGCGATCACGCACGAGACGAAAAACATCGACACGCCCATGGGCCCCAGGTCGCTGAACGGTGGTGTTGTGGGGAATATGATCATGCCATACGACACGCCGTCGAGGATATTCAAGAGACACCCAAGCACAACGGCTGGAAGAGCCCGGACAGCTTGTTTTAAAGTTGTTGCTGCTAAACTTTCAAGCGATTTCAGACTTTGAAGTTTGGGTCGTTTTGGGAGAAGAGGGGTGGACTCGGATGGGGGCTCGATGGCGGGCACAGGTGAAAAGGCGATGTGCGGAGTCTCAATTTCTGGAATTGGGAGGAGTTCGCTGTGCGAAGAGATCGTCGGAGGAAGGGAATCCGTCCTCGACACGATCGGTCGCAGCAAAGACAATCCTGAGGGCTGAAATCCGGGTTCGAGCGATTCGGCAAAATTGCGGTTTCTTGGAGTTACGGAGCCACTTCTGTGGCCCGACGGGTGTTCCACCGGGTCCAATTCCGGCACAGACAGGTCTGGAACAAAGCTCTGGTGCAAAGTCTCTCTGGCGGGAGGAGAAAACATGCCCATTTCCATGCCGCTCAGCTCCATCGTGTTGAGGCGGATCGAGTCTTGAGAATGGGTGTGAGGAATGGACATGGGAGTGCCAAAAACGTCCGACGATTCCGAGACGGATGAAATAGACTGAGAGAGCTGGGGAGAGCGATGGAAAGATCGCGCTTGTAACAGGCTATATGGTACTTAGAATCAGGATACTATAATTGCGCGAGCGGAAAGAAGGATTGCGACTGACCCAGCTCTACGTAATGAAGCGTCGTTCTGGAGCATGCGCGGGGTAGCCGGAGGAAGAGGAGGACTCTGCGGCGCTCGTGCGTGCTCGGTTTCGCTTGCGGGCGCTCCGCCCGTCGGGGAATCAGGGGTCATCATGAGGTGTGTACAAGCGGGACAGGTTGTACAGTTCCTGTAACGGAAGCGGGGCGAGTCCACTCAGTGCCGTGTATTGCGCGGTGAAGGGGTAATTAATGGCAACAAAGGTCACAAGCACGGCGGAGACAAAAAAAATGCACAGCTCCGAACCGCATTTACATTTACGCGTCGTGACGGCCGCCTCACGTGTGTGTCACACTTGCCCTCCGAACCACCATGTCGAATACAATTGCCCTGTGAGCAGGGACTCGGTTGCTCTCTGGGAATTGTCACACTAACGCCGCCGAGGTACCCTCTGTCCAACTTCACGTTTAGGTACTGGCTCCGTTCCCCGCTTTCGTCACCCGGGCCAGCTGACCTTGTCAAGCACGAAAGAAGCCCAGCCGGAGGAAGATCCCTCGGTCTCTGCACGTCTCCAGCGTCTTCAGAACAACTATGAGGACTTTGGCATGCGTCGCACTGTTGAAGGCATTCTAGTAGTCCACGACCACGGCCATCCGCACATCCTTATGCTCCAGATCGCCAATGCGTTCTTTAAGCTGTGCGTGCACCATATAGCGTGTCAGTGTACCAGCTCACGCCATATTCGCGCTGCCAGGCCGGGCGACTACCTTCTTCCCGGTGAGGACGAGATCAGCGGCCTTAAAAAGCGCCTCGATGACCGCCTCGCGCCCCCCGCGTCCTCGGGCCTCCCATCGAACGTGACGGACGGCGCAGAATGGGAGATTGGGGACTGTCTTGCGCAGTGGTGGCGGCCGAATTTTGAAACGTTCATGGTGAGTGAGCAACGTTTGCGTGTGTGCATCGGAGCACGGGATTCTTTCCCGCGCTTACTTCGCAGGCGACCCTAACACCTATGTACCTTCGCGGTCGACGCCGCATGGAGCCAGTACCTCAAGCGAGCGCTATTCTCGCCTATCCGCGGTCAACCTTCTCCTCGTCCGATTTCCATCGCAGGACTAGTTTCGACTTCCTGCCTATGATCCATCCCTTCTAACACCACTCGATCTGTCCTTCTTCATATACTCTTCGGCGCTGACACCTCCCCAGTACCCGTTCATCCCCGCGCACATAACCAAGCCAAAAGAGTGCAAAAAACTCTTTGTCGTGCAGATGCCCGAACGAAGTGCGTTCCCTTCTTCTCTCCTGCGTGTTCGTGACGCGCATACCCTTCTTAGAAGTCCTCGCGGTTCCCAAAAACATGAAGCTCCTCGCCATCCCCCTCTTCGAGCTGTACGACAACGCCGCGCGCTACGGGCCCCAGCTCTCCGCGATCCCGCATCTGCTCTCGCGCTACAGCTTCATATATCAGTAAGACGGGACGTGTCATTGTATTCTAGAAGCTCTCGAGAATGTTACCGCACGTTGCCCATTAATATCTGAACCAACGTGCTGGGCTAACCTTCCACTTAGAAATGCCCTCACTGTCCCAAGTCTCGTATAAGCAACAAGTTACTCATCTGCAATCCGGAACTAGGGCGCGCACGACGCGCTACAGCAGGCTCAGTGTTCTTGCGGATTGCGGGTTTTGGTCCCATTATATGCATTATTGTAAGACGCAGTGCGGGACGGCCTTGCTAATTGACATGTCGTCGACAATCATCGCCTCCAGCTACAGACACCGCACTGTCGTGTACTTGCAGCTGTGTAGGCTATCTTTGGTGAAGTTTTCTGCGTCGCAGGCAGTGCCTCGAAGTTTGACTCTGGAGGGCTAAGGCTTCCAGGTATTCAGCAGATTCGTGTTGGATTCGCGTCCCTGTGTTCTTGTTCACACTGAGACTTCCTGATCGCCCGTCAGCAACCTGGTTGAAAAAAAAAATTGCGAGGGCTGTCTATTCATAGGCGGAGACAGGTTCATTTATTTGCTTACTTATCAGCATCAGGACCGGGCCCAATGAAGTCGTGGGTAGGATCTCGAACTCGTGGCAGGTTTATAACTTTCTAACCTTGTTTTAAGTTTGCGCCTTGCTGCAATGTTCTCGGGCGCTTTTCCCACCAGATGCGTTCGCCGACCTGTACATCAAGGTCTCGTCCGCTCTCAAGTGAGCATCTTAATGTACTGCGGTGCGTGCGGCACGTCTGTTGCGATCAAGACAAGGCGATACCGATAGAAGAAAGGCATTAGCTTGTTTGTTTTTAGTAGTTGCGTGCCAACCTGAACTCTCTTTCCTGAGACCTCCGGCCCCCACTTGCCTTCGCTGTTCTAATTCGCCATGAATTTCAGCTCAGCAGTGCTCGACATCGTGGACCTGATGTGGATAGCAATTACTCTCTGCACTCCCCCCGTCCTGCGCGCGATTCTTGCTGCGCCATCGCTCCTGTTGAACCCCACGGCGCTCTCCCGCATCAGCTTCGGCCGGGTGTGGGGAGCCTTCGAGCAGGAAGGGGATCCTTGTTCCATCCCTGACAAGGCGGCAATTATAACGCCTCACGCCTCACGCATCAGGCATCGTCCTCGAAACTGGCGCAGGTAAGCACATACAACTTGAAACTCTACCGACGCCTTCTGGTTCCCCTCCAGGGCATGGATATACCGCAGCGTACCTCGACCGCACTAAATGCACGACTTCGGAAGTACATTGCGCTGGAGCCCAACACGCTTATGCACGCCCAGATCCACGCCAACGCGCAAGCAGCGGGCTTCTCCGAGGTGGATCACTCGCTTGTCATTCTTCCAAGCGGCGCGGAGGGCGTCAAGTCGATTCCGTCAGCCGCGGCCGGGCACCCCACAAAATCAACACACTCGTGTCCGTGCTGACCCTCTGTACCGTCCCCGCCCGGCAGCAGACGCTCCCTGCGCTGGTCGAGGAGGTGCTCGCACCCGGAGGCACAGTTATACTCTATGAGCACGGGCTGAGCCACGACGCGGACGTCGCCTGGTGGCAGCGTTTCTGGACGCCAGTCTGGCGAGGCCGCCGCGAAGAGTCTTCGACGGGTGCCGTCTCGACCGCTCCACGACGTTGTAGATAAAAAGGGCTTACGGTCGACAGCGGAGCATCATTCTGGGTAGAGGGAAGCATCTGGAATCCGACCGAGTTCGAAGAAGAAACCCTGCTAAATTTGGCGTCAGTTGGGGCGCTTTGTCAGAAAGGGATGAGATTGTGTGTTCGATTAGTTGATCTTATTCCAAAACTCCTGCCTTCAGTTTCAACACGTCCCACACTTCTACACTTTACTTATGTTGTTTATGTGTTAACTTTTTACGCTCTTATGAAGATATCTCTGATATCTAGTTCCACATGATTGATGCATCCATGATATCGCGCTGAACTATCGTCGATTTTCGTACTTCCTTAGACTTGCAGTCACTTTTCCGTATTTGAACAGGTTTAGGAGCGATATCGATCGCTTTGACCAGGTGCACAGCCTCAACGTCGGCCCCGGGCCGGTTGTTACTTGTTGCTAGCTGAAGCTACGAGAGCTTGCTCCGGCTAGCCTAAGTGAAAGATAAGGTAGACGAAAGATGGAGGACGACCTCTGGTCTCGCACATATGACTTGTGACTTGTCGTCACAAGTCACTCACTCTTTTTCGTGCTCGCGACATCCATGTCTCCCGGGTCGCCGTCGTCTCGCACGCGCGGTTTTTTGCCTGGATCTTTCTGAGGGTCTCTTCAACATGCATCATCTGGGCTACTTGGCCGTGTCCCAAGTCCTTTCGGCCCGTCTCGGGACCGTCTGCATATCTTTTCATCCCAGGCTTCCAGGTCTGCTTTGTAGCGCCAGGGAGACCTGCGGGACAATCTGCTTCGCTTCAAGATGCTCTGCTGCCTCTGACAGTGGAACAACTGTCTGGATGTCCGCTGAGTACCCTTTTAATATCATTTTTATGTAGTTGGCCTGGCCGCTCTTTCGGGTGGTTCCCAGAGGGCGGGAGGCCATGTTTTTCCATCTATTTCTTATACTGGGCATGCACCTGGGTGCATGCTTGATCTCTGTCACCGGGAGGTTGATCAGTTACATCCCACCTCTTTCATTCTATCTTCGCTGGATGGACCAATCGGTTCATTTAGATTCTTGATGCGGGGAGGTTGTCTGGCACGATCTGCTTGGCGATCATCTGTGCAAGTGGGTCGGGAGGGCACTCCAGGAGCCCCGGGGCTCGCTGGAGGTGTCCCTCTAGCTCTTCTATCTTCTGCCGAACATATTGTTCTATGTTAAAATTTCCCTGCATCTCGAATTTGTACAGCTCGGTCTGGATGTTATCGTGCACATCGTACCCCATCCGGGCCCTTGGGGGTGGGACCCATTCATACCTCCTCCTCTCTTCCTTCGCACCCCTCCTTTGTGGTGTTTTGGTCCCTTCTTCGCCTTGCCCTTCAAGCGAGCTTTGCTCTTGGGAGCGTTGCTCCGGTTGTGGGGTTTCTGGGCTTCATCTTCGAAGTGCTGGGAGCTCCTTGCGTACGAAATTGACCGCGCGATCCAGTCCCAGATTATTTGGGCCTCTCTCGCTCAGCTTCCATGCTGCCGACAGAGTGCCCCTGTTCTGGATCGGGCCGGTGAGCTTCCTGCTTGCCGGTAGCGTCAATTTCTTCCAAACCGATAACTCTCCCAATTTTTGGCACATTTGTCGGATTCGTTCTGACTTACATACCTATCTTATGTTATCATATACTCATCATGTCTCATCCATAGAGTTCTCGCAACTAGTCTACCTTATTGCTAGCTGAAGCTACGAGAGCTTGCTCCGGCTAGCCTAAGTGAAAGATAAGGTAGACGAAAGATGGAGGACGACCTCTGGTCTCGCACATATGACTTGTGACTTGTCGTCACAAGTCACTCACTCTTTTTCGTGCTCGCGACATCCATGTCTCCCGGGTCGCCGTCGTCTCGCACGCGCGGTTTTTTGCCCCCACCCACCATCCCTATTGAGCTCTATCCTTCTACGCTTGGGGTTTCTGGGCTTCATCTTCGAAGTGCTGGGAGCTCCTTGCGTACGAAATTGACCGCGCGATCCAGTCCCAGATTATTTGGGCCTCTCTCGCTCAGCTTCCATGCTGCCGACAGAGTGCCCCTGTTCTGGATCGGGCCGGTGAGCTTCCTGCTTGCCGGTAGCGTCAATTTCTTCCAAACCGATAACTCTCCCAATTTTTGGCACATTTGTCGGATTCGTTCTGACTTACATACCTATCTTATGTTATCATATACTCATCATGTCTCATCCATAGAGTTCTCGCAACTAGTCTACCTTATTCGTGCATCGTTCGTGACTGAGTCTGAATCGTCACGGTGGCAAGCAAGATAAGATCTGGCCGCTCGACACGCAGAGCACCACGGCACAAGGCACTAGGTCAATACTCGCAGACGTGCGCTTGTCCACAGACATTACAGGATGGCACGAGTATCGAGGCTGTAATCCTCTGAAACCTCTGCGATGCACGCGGCGCTGCGGTTGGAGCGTCCACACTTCCCGAATTCCAGTTGAATCGTGGCGCGACAACCGTGTTATAACATCTACATATCTTTCCCTGTTCTATGATAAGCACTGCAACTGGACTAGTCGAGCCTGAGGCCCTGAGGAGCTCAATCACTCCACAATCGCTGCAGAGGCGACATGAGCCCGCCAGCCAGCGGACGCACGGCACTCCAGATGTCCGCCGCGACATCTTCTCGCTCCCTCCCAGCATCGATGGTCAGCCAGGTCACCTCAGTAAGCTCGCGGCAGATTTCGCGAAAGACATCGCGGACCTTCCGCTGCATCTCCTCTTTCTCATAGCGCTCCTCGCCGTACCCGCCACGTTCCCTAGCCTTTTCCGGCGTGATATCGAGGAACAAGGTGAGATCGGGCGCAGGCAGGGAGACATCCGGGGAGCGGCACCACTCGAGCGGCAGGCCCTTGGCTGCGGAGAACGCGACGCCGGAGAAGGCGTAGCGGTCGCACACGACGGACGTGCCTCGGGCGAGCAGTCGCTCAATTTCGCCGCTGGAAAGGACGTTGGAACGTGCGCGCAGACGGAGGAGGGCCATACACGAGTTCCCAGCGGTTCGCGGAGAAGAGGAGATGAATTGCGCGGTCGTCGAGCTCCGATTGAGAACGCAAGTACGAATCTATCATCTGCCCGATGGGTGTTGTGCGGTCCGGGAACTTGAGCAGCTTGACCGAAACACCTTCAGCCTCGAGACGCGCTTGAAGAGCCGCGACCTGGGTTGTTTTGCCTGACCTGTCGAGGCCTTCGACTGCAATAAATGCGCCGCGGCTCATGGTGGCAGGGGACTGAGCACCGGGCAGACAAGACGCCGCACGTGCCGTTACATGACGCACCTTCCACTTGTCCTCCACCACCATGGCGCCCGCTGCAAAACCCGCTGCACCAATCAACTGTAAGCTCCTGCTTATTGGCAACTCCTCGGTCGGCAAGAGCAGCTTGCTTCTCCGTTTCTCCGATGAGCAGTGGCTCCCCGAAGACGAGAGCAGCGCGACCATTGGCGTTGACTTTCGCGTACGGCCCTTGGTCTCTGCTGCATCCTCGTTCTCACGTTGCCTGTGGTGTAGGTGCACAAGATGGATGTGAAGGGAAAGAAGGTCAAGCTTAGCATATGGGTCCGTTTCTTCCTCGAATCGTGTCAGGGCCCTTTCTCTTACATGCGCGAAGGACACCGCAGGCCAGGAACGGTTTCGCACAATAACGTCCTCGTATTACCGCGGTGCACAAGGAATCATCCTAGGTCCGTGCTTGCTACCGAATGCGCCTGCTATTCTTACATACGTCTGCAGTGTATGATGTCTCTAACCGAGAATCCTTCGACGCGCTACCGCGGTGGTACAGTGAGCTCGAGACCTACGTCAGCGACAAGGTCGTCAAGATTCTAGTTGGAAATAAGGTCGACAAGGTGCCACTAGCCCCCCCCCCCTGCTGGTCCATGCTGACTCCGCGGTAGGAGTTCTCACGACAAGTACCTACGGCTGAGGCTGAGGCCTTCGCGACCCGGATGAACTCCCTCTTCGTCGAAGCGTCCGCAAAGACGGCCGTCGGTGTCAAGGAGGCTTTCACCGACGTCGTCGAGCGCATCATGGACATTCCCGAGCTGTGGGATTCGGCCGCACCTGGCGTCGGTGCTGGCACCAAGTCCACCACCACTATGCCCGGGGGCGGCAACGTAAACCTCGCTGAGGAAGACGAGCAGTCGGGCGGCGGGTGCTCCTGCTAGTTTCTAGAGTTTGCGACACGACACGACGACTAGACACGACTCATATACGACGGTATCATCACCACCTATACGCATGCATACTCATGTAAATTCCCAGCACTTAATTCATTATTTTTCATCCCAGACCTGTCCGTCGCGAAATGTCTTGTCTCCAGCGAATCTCAAGGGACCGCGTAATTCATGTCCGGAATGTTACTAGCATGCCTCCCGCAAGTACATGCTCCTCTTGTGTGCCCCAGGCATCAGTTTCTCCAATCTAGCGTCACCGAAGGGCGCGCAGCTCGCGAAGGAGTGAGCATGATGCAAGCGGCGATGCTCACGCAAGCTATCATCACCCGGTCGACAACGGCTTTGTTTGAAGGGAATCTGAAACTCGACTTGCGTCCGCCGGCCTGGCGGTGTGTACATGTGTGCTTTGCTTCGCTTGCCTTTAAATGTAGCATCCCAGCGCCTCCTGTCGATCTCATTCCAGAGGTCCGTGAATGTACGCATCAGTGGGAAACATCGGCCATGCGCTCTTTCACGGAGTGCCACTTGTCAATGGGAAGCTCATTCGTCCAATTTTGTGTTCACTGCCTAGTCTCCCAAGTCATACCATTAACCTGGGTTTTTTTTTTTTTTTTTTTTGAGCGAGGTAGAAAAAAACTTGTTTGATGTTCACTGCCGTCTTTAGGGCCAAGATGTAGGCTGTCGCAATTATTATGGGAATAGTTATGTATATAATAAGATACTTTGAAATCCTCAAGGCGGCCGTCAAGTGACATGTTTCGAAGTTTCTCGTATCAGAGCGGTGGTCGCAACCTCTGGCTTTATTAGGTAGGAAACTCGGCGGCTCTCGTCGACCTTTATTAGCCCGAACTTGTATTTTCCCACCACTTCGTCGCCCAATGTAGCACCCATCTCCGGCCAGACACTATCAGCCAGTTCGGGGTCGAAGATGGCCGCAGTCATACTGATGACGGACATGCGCACAGACAGAATGTCCCTCCGTAGCTGGATAGAAAGCTCTTTGGCCTCTTGACAAAGCGTCATGACTCTAGACTGGACCATGTCCAGCATGGGCTCATACTCAGCAGGCGACAACCCATGCGCCCAGGCAAGCAAAGCGATGATATCGTCGGCATAGCTGCGGCAATCCGGGAGCCGCGGTTTGTCGTGCGTTTTGTATATGCTGGTTGCCGTGATTGCCCGCCAACGCTGGACCACTGCCCACGGCTCTTCGAAAGACATCAGAGACTGTCGGGGCGCAGATCCAGGGTCAGCTTACCGCGCCCTGTCATTTCGTCGATAACTGCCTGGAGGCACCCGTGCGGATCAAAGCTCAACGGGCCAACATCGCCGGCGAAAAAAACGCGGAAAAGCTCGCAAAGGAGTTTGTCGTGCAGTACGACGTCGAGGAGCAAGCCGCGGTTTTCCGGCGTCAGATCCTGCCGTGCCAGCGAATGGAGTAGGATTGTGTCTGAATGCTCCCGATGTGCGCAACTGCGTACAAGATGCGAGTGCTTGTCCGCTAGTTGATCGCCCTGGTCCACAACATACATGACCAGATTATCCAGGGTGTCGTTGAGGCTGTCGACCGCAGACTTGATACGCGCCTCCGAGACTTGGTCGAGGCAGTTGTCGAAGACATCAATGAAGAGTTCGTCTCTGCCCTTTCCGGCGCTTTCGTTGTGTGCCATCGCAAGCTGCTCGCGGAGGGTGTCTCGCTCCGCCATCAGCTTTTCGATCTGGATCTTATCCCTTGAGGCGTCCGCTTTTAGAGCTTCCGTCTTGTCGGAGAGACGCTGGCAGGCAGATTCGAGTTTTTTGGCCCCTTTCTGCTCCACCGCTAGTTCATGCTGCGTCTCCTCGAGGGCCTCCTTGAGGTCCTGGAATGACGGGTGTACACCATGTCTGGAACTTTCCCCTTCGTGCTGGAAAACGGGCCGGCGGCTCGGGTTTTGCTGCGCTTCCTCCAAGATCGCGATTCGCTTCCGCAGAGCTTCCTGGTCGGCCATAGAGCTGTCGAGCTCCTTATTGAGAAGATTGAGCTCTGCCTGGTATCTGCTAGCGGCGTCCCGTGCCTCTTGCAGCTCTAATTGAGGGGATTTCGTGTCGGTGTCTAGGAGCCCAGGTGACAGTACTTCGGTAGGGTCGGGGCGAGATAATAGCTTGGTGCCATTAGAAGCAGCTGCGGTGTAGAATGTCGACATACATTGAGGCCTACAGGCGAGGAGGATGATGGAGTCCTAGCGGGTGTCAGTACCAAAGCGGCACGGTGTTGGATAGGTTCACTTGGGGATGTCGGACATGATACTTGAGACCGTGTAAGCCCGGAGAGAGTGCATGTCAGATAGACCTCACCATTCGTCTATTCTTGAGGATGAAGCGGGCGAGTCAGTGCTATACTGGAATGAGATTTGACTGTCGTCAGATGGTCAGATGCGGAAGCAGAAGTAACGCGCATTGAACACCACGGGTGGGCCATGATGCTCAGTCAACTCACTGCTTACATCTTTTCCCCCTCGAGCCGTGCGCGCTTCGATCCTCGTCCCAGCTCAAAGTCCCCAGCGCTGCCACTGCTTTCATCGTTCCTCTCTCTTTTCTCAGAGGTCGACACGCCTTCCTCTGCGCTGGACTTCGGAACGCGGATGTGCTTCTCTACAGCCTCGAAAGATCTTCCTTCATCGTGGTGGCGGAGGCTATCTGAGTTGTTCCACCGTTTTCGGTTGATGCGAATAGGCTGAGGATGTCTAGTTTCATCCCGGCTACTGCTGTGGTGCATGATGATGTCGTTGGAAGATGAGTCCATTCGCAGGTGACCAGGTTGTGCAGGATCACAAAGGCTTGACACCGTGGTTGTTTTGGAATCAAAGAGACTTGATTTTGGATGGTCTAGGCAGACCACGGGGATTGGCAAGGAGGTCCACCCTACAATGAGCGAGGGACGAGTACTTTTGTTCAAACACTGTGACTGTAGCGTCCAAGCGGGTACCGTTACCGCTGCCGAGAAAATGGACCCCCTGCTGTATGTTCGTGTTATTGGTAGTCCTAGAGAGACTAGGTTCATCGTGACCGTGACCCTCACGTGACTTTCATGTCTTTCGTCTCGACTCTCGTCGAGCAGTCCAAGAGCAGTCTCTGAGTCTTATGTAGACTCTCTATAGTACTACTACTGCTCGTGGACTCTAGTCGTGTTTCATATCAGAGTCTTGTTCCCCGCCTACTCACCCAGACGGTCCGTCCAGAACAGGGATCTGTGTACATCATTCTGCCTAAATTTCTCGCGTGGCACGGATCACTCCGGACCGTCTGGGTTACTGAGACAGCGCTTGATAGGCTCTGTGATTCCTTTTGCTAGTAACGCGTCGCGACATCGACTCAGTCTCAAGGCCTCACGGGCCTCATCTCAGTCTCCCACAGAGTTAAATTGTCTGTCGTAAGCTTATAACAAATTTTCCGAGCGCTTGCTGTTAAACAGGGCACGACTGGGACCCGCTCAACTAACTTGAACGCGTCGTTTCGCGAAGGGTCACAAGTCATTCGTCTCCAAATCGTGACCGCTCGGACACTTGTCTTTCTTTCATACCTCCTACACCAAAATGGCGGACAATCGGCGTGCTCCGTACACTGGCCGGAGCAGGTTCACTCTATCTGCCCATCCCATATCTCTCGGCTCATACGCTGTGGCTCAGAAAACTCATACTCAGCATTGACGTCGGCACGACTTTTACAGCGACTTCATACTGCCTGTTGCAACCGGGAAATGTTCCAAAGTTTGAGGAGGTGTGCATTCGTCTCACTCTCGTCTCTCCTGTCTAACAGCGGCCAGATTCTCCGGTGGCCAAAGCAGGCAAGTCTCAAGGTAGAAGCCACTGGCATTGCTATCATACTTATGCTCAAGTTGAGGCAACGGCCGATGCCAAAGTTCCATCTGTTCTATATTATGACGAAAGCGGGGTAGCCAGAGCTTTTGGGGCGGAGACAGAGGATGAGGTCTGCCTATCATGCGCCTTCTTCTCATTTTTCACCGTAAGAGCAGGACACAATTTTGGAAGCAGAGGAAAAGGAATGGGTCAAAACCGAATGGTTCGTGAGCCCTTTTAGCCCATGCCTTGCATTGATTGGAGTTGCGCACCCAGGTGGAAGTTACGCATGCGGCCTGGACATCTTCCCATCATCCGAGATCTCGAGCTCCCTCCCCTCCCGCCCAACGTCTCCGTCGATCAGGTATTCACGGACCATCTTGGCTATATCAAAGAGCAAGTGAAGGCATATATCACTACGACCTATGGCTCCGGCGGGAACATCTGGGACGTTCTCAGTCCCACTATGTATGTTATCTTGACAACGCCCAATGGGTGGGAGGGAGCCCAGCAGAACCGCATGCGCCAAGCTGCTATTGCGGCGGGCCTCGTCGATCAGGATGGCGGACGGAGGGTTAAATTTGTGACTGAAGCAGAAGTACGCACGACATCTGTCAGCAATATATACTGCTCATGTCATTACAGGCTGCCGTCCTGTACGCTGCCGACTCTGGGAGTGTCGGGGACTGGCTTGTGGTATGTGTTCACGTATGCAGTCGCTCATATCCCAACTTTCGCGTTAGGACGATGGCCATCTCATTCTTTGCGACTGCGGTGGTGAGCGTCACGATCATTTCATCGCACGAGCTCTTGCTAACGGTTTCCTACTCAAAGGCGGTACCGTTGACATTACGTTCGTCCATGACAAGCAAGTTTTTCTAAATGTTGACGCTCGGACAGAGGATACAAAATCAACTCCGTTAGACCCACTTTGAAACTGGAAGAGGCGTCGGCCTCGCGATGCATGTGTCCCAGCACGATCCATTATTTTGCCACTGATGATCTACCCAGGCTATCTGGCCGGTGCCGTCTTCGTGACCCTAGCCGCGAAAGCTTTCTTCGAAAGTAAGTATTACTGCTGGAAGTATGCATTTGCTGACAGCCCGTAGATCGCTTGCGTGGAACTGAGTGGGACAATGAGGACCGCATGCAGCGTATAGTGTACCATTTCGACAGAAACGCCAAGAAGAAGGTGCGACCCGTCGATCTCTTGACGACATAGCAGTGAAGACCTCGATCTAGTTTGCGGAGGGGGATACAGTTGCATACGTCCAGGTTGACGGCCACCGGACCCTCCCGGATCTCGGCATTACGCGTGGGAGGCTCAAGATCACCGGGTGAGAAAGGAGTATCACCGGATTTCATCCTGAATCTAAAACCCTGACCGCAGCGCGGAAATGGAATCATTTTTCAAAGATTCACTGGAAAAGATCACAGAAGGCTTAGAGATTGCCTTCGAAAATGGTGGACGACTGGCTGATGTGCGTATCTTCCTCGCAGTTCGATGGCCCTGACATCTATTCAGAAAGTAATATTGGTCGGCGGACTAGCCAGTTCCCCTTACATGTACTCAAAACTCGTCGCCTGGGGCAACCAGTTTGGCATCTCAGTCAGCCGACCAGATGGCCCCACTGTCAAGGCAGTCGCAAACGGCGCTTTGGCCTGGCATCTGGACTCTAGCGTCGGGTCACGAATCGCGAAATGCCACTACGGGCTCTCCATCGGAGCTCCCTTTGACCAAGCTGATCCCCAACATTGCGAGGACGGACGTCGAAGAGTACAGGGACTAGATGGCCGGTGGTATATCTATGATGTATGGGCTTGTATCGTCAAAAAGGTGTGCCGCGCGTTCCTTCCGGATATCCCGCTGAAGCGGCCGTCTTTCAGAACGAAAGACTGGAGGCTGCCAAGGAATTTCGACGACCATTTCATTCGCTGAGACAAGCGGATGTCACCAACAAAGATTACTCATTGACGGTTTACGCGTACCGAAGAGTCACAGCGCCGACCTTCCTGAAATTTCCTCGTACGTGAATTTTCCTTCGACTCCCCCGATGTTCCTACGTCCCGACAGGAAGGGAAAATCTTCTTCCCGGATTCGATTCGATATGCACTGTAAAGGGTGACCTTACAAGGTGCTTTGAGTCCGCGGACCTCGAAACTGCGCTATCGGGCATTCAATATAAAAGAGTTACGGTGAACAACGACTGCGTCGTTGTCATTTTCTCCCCTGATCTCGGTATCTATAGTTTGATGTTTGCCTGAACCTGGGGGAGACAGAGATAACTGCACGGCTGCGGTGGATGGAAGATGTACGTTCTTTTCACTTCGTGATTAATCATCGGTTAGGTTTGACAATTTCTCGAAGGACGTCGAAGTTTATGGACCAGCCACCGTCGCCTATGACTAGTCTGCCCAAAGTCTGCCAGATACTAGGAGAAAGCGCTGGTGATACAGACCATCTCGAACATACCATCATGATAATCGTCGTACACTATCAACAGGATAGTAAACATCTACATCCATATATTAGTCCATTTTTTCAACATTTCAAACTCTGAAAAACAAACTCTTGATATTTGGTCTGACTAGGGAGACTACTAAAAATTGTGAATACCTGTAACTAGTCTCTCTTGACGAACCCCCTCGCTCGCACCTCCGAGTTCTGAGAGTCAGTCACCAAATTGTGACACAGGCCGTCCGTCACACGGCTCACTTGTCCAATTATTCGGTTCGCAAGGGCCATACTCTATTGTCTATCCCATGATGCTTGGTGGCAAATACGACGACTCAGCGAGCCGTCGTCGAATGTCCAGCGACCGCGATCGGCCACCTACCAGCTCTCACGATCGCACAGGCGGCTTCTTTCCTGCGCCCCTAGGAAAACATACGCGGTTTGATAACGAAGAGGGACATCCAACTACCGGCCGTAAACGTGAAAGGACTTGCAGCCGGGAGCGACGCGACCCTGGGCGCTCAAGCCTCTACGAGCGCGAAGTCAGTCGGCGGCAGGGCTCGTACCGCGGCTCTGCCGAGCCTTCAAAGCGCGCTAAGTATGAGCACCCTTCGTAAGTGATGAGCGGGAGATAGTAGGGTGGATACTGAGCCCCACCGATGCAGTGACACTGCTGACCCCGAGTTTCATGATCTGTATGTCTACAGTTGTAAAATTTACTGCACTACAAGCTGATTCCTATGCCCTCACTATAGCACAAGTTCCCACAAGCTGCAAACAAGTTTTTTGTCCGCTGACGGGTGCGATCATCCGTGACATCCATGACATTCATGACTCGCAACTCATTGCTTTTGTAGCCCGCATTCCTCGCGCTCCACACCTGTTGTCGCTCCATCGCTAGAACCCAGTGTGAGTGGCTACCATCGAAATGCCTGAGCCAATTCAAACTGGATTGATTGCACAGAAGCGTTTCGGAGTGAAACTTGAGCGACGCACCTCGGGAATATTCGATCTCGGCCGAGAGGCATTTTCAGCGTCCGTAACTGCCATTAAACATCTCGTGTCCGGGTCCGGCAGCCCAGAACCGCCCGCGCCAGTCACTTCGCTTGCTCAACAGCTCCAAGACGCTCTCGAAGCCGCCGCTCAAGCCCACGAGGAGCTGAAGTTCGCCCACCAGCAGCTCTCGGATAATCGGAAACAGTGCAAAGAGCTCAGGCAACAGGTTGCGGCCTTGCAGGCAGACGAGCGCCACTCGCCACTTGACGCAGCAGTTCAACGTCAGAAGGCGGATGTCCAAGAGACACGTGAACTAGTTGACCGTCTTGTGGCAGAGGCAGAGATTTACCGACGTCGATCGGTCCACAACGACCGAGCTAATGCCTCATTGCTGGAACAGAACCAAGAACTCGCTGAAAACGTCAAAAAATACGAAGGGCGCATCCAGGGCTTGATCTCCGACAAAGGAAAACTGAATGCGCAACTAAAGAAACTGCGAAGTTCGCCCGGTAGTCACTTCCAAGCCGCCTCAGCCAGCACTATATCGTTGGATCCTTTTGACAACAAAGTAGACCAAGTTTCGGAGGCAGCTGTGAAGAATGGCGCCGAAAGCCTCAACGACTCCATTGACACCTTCGTCTGCAATCTACTTGATGCAGTCGACGAGCCCGTAACACCGCATCCCAAATCTAGTTACGACACCACGGCTCTAAATCACGGAGACAACAAACTGCTCACTGCTCTAGTCGAGCATCGTGGTGTTCAGGACAAGCGCGGATTCCTTCTCGATGCATTCCTCCACAACGAGCTAGTCCACCTTCTCGATTCGCTTTTCTTTTCCGGGGAGGTGGTATCTCGCACTGTGGACAAAGGCACCCTCACCGCACTTTTCACGGATATGTCCAAGCGCGGTAGGTGTAACGTTTTCGAATACTAACTCATCTCATCTCATTCTCTACAGAGCCTTGGACCGTGGTGCAACGATGGCGTGCCCTGGCTGCGGCATCTGGCGGTAACCTCCTTTTCAAATCCAAGCTGTGGAAGACCACCATCTCTGCCCGTGCGCAGTCCATCATAACGGTATTCGCCTGGGTCTATCATCAACCGGCGGAGACGTTCGAACCCCTTGTCACGAAGATACAGACCCAACTTGAGGACCTATGCAGGGAGGCCAATCAGCTCGCTCTCTCTGCGTGTCGGGACGTGCTTTCTGTGCGGATGTCCGTCGTTGTAGCGCCTGAGGCCAAAGGCACTTTCCTGCCTTTCAATCCTAACCGGGTTGTCAGCGTCTGGCCCGACATGGGTGCGGTGATGGGCGACGAGGTGATCGCGCTCTACAAATTCGGCTTAAAGAGACAGACGGAGGACGGACAAAACACCCTCCTCGTCAAGCCTCAAGTCACTACAGTGGCACTGCTGCGGGAGATGGCGAAGGTGTGATCCACAGTCAAAGGAGTTCAGGATGTTGTACAATGGCATCGCATTACGCGTAAAATACCTCCCTCATATAGGCTAGTACAACTAATTGACCCTATCTTGATGATAATTTCTTCGTTTCTATTCGTCTGGAATGTGGAACGGAAGCCAGGGGTTGGAGGCACAGTGGAACGGATCAGGTTTCTATCTGCATTATTCACGGCCTAAAAGATTTGTTATGGTCGTTGCTGGTGGACTTTTTGGCGACGGTGGTCATTGATGCAGAAATCATCTGATTCATCAAGTATGTGTGGGTCTGAGGTTGGTAGAGAGACGTGCATAGTAAAGAGATGCGTTCGAGGGTCACAGTATGCCTATTGGGTACCACAAACGGGCAGGAAAATACGACATCTCCGGCGGGAAAGACAGCTGTGAGGTCGACCTGGAACTTTCTGCCGTTTTTGCCGCCATTTTGGATTGCGAATATACAGGTTTACAGAATATGTAGTAAGAAAGCGCACCCAAGGTCGCTCTAACTGTCGCGGGAAAGAGTATGCAGTATGCAGAAACTAGCAACAGTATTTTGGTCCGTTCCAGATAGCGCAGCTGTGGGACGTATGAGCGGAGACACGCAGCCGCCACAGGGCAGAACTCACCGCCCATCAATCGAGCGCGTCGAGCACGCCCACCATGCCCACCGCGTCGAGAGCACTCACAACACCCACCGTAGACTCCGCGACGCCCATACTTGCGCCCGCATTAGCCACACTCAGCCCCGAGCTGCCATTTACCGGCTTCCTATCTGGCGCGCTCCACGTCTCGTCGTCCGAGTCGTGCTGCGCGCTCGTGGGCGAGAACACCTCGATGCTGTACTCAGGGTTCAGCTCCACGCTCCCCGCGCGCAGGTTCTGGTCTGGCCAAGGATCAGATTCGGGCTTCTCCAGAAACAGGAGGGACACGCACTGATCTGCGGCCCCAGGAGCTCGGCGTCCTGGACCCCGTTCTCGGCGCTGTTCGCCGTCGGAGGATCGACCTCGGCCTCGTCGCCGTTGGCGAGGGGCTCGATGGTTATCTCAGGCGCAGGGGAGCCGATGTCTGCGTGCCAGATGCGTAAGGACTCGAAGAGAACGGGTGGAGGCGACGTACGCATGGTAAAGTCGTTGTTTCGCGCGTCTTCGATCTGGTCGTGGGTCGGCTCGATTGTGATTCGGGGCGCGGGGGAGCCGATTTCTAGGCATCGTCAGACGGGAGAAAAGAATATAAACTAGAAGGTAAACGATCTCTCGTACGACAAAAGATCATTCTCTAGGCGAGAGATCTATAAACCATCCGTTTTCATACGGGAGATTGGTTACCGCTCTAGATAGAAACCAAAGTACCTTCGGGGGGGACCGACTCCTCGCCCTCAGCGTCGACCTCTCCGTCGGTGGTCTCGGCGTTAGCGAGCTCAAAAAAGGTCCGGTCGTTTTCTGCTAGAACTGTAAACCGAAGGGCAAAGAAAGCCGCGGAACCGACCTTTGTTTGAATTCTCAAGGGGAGAGCCCTCCACATCCATCCCTTCCTCGACAATCTCCCCCTCCGCGTCCTCGTCACTCCCCGCCCCGCCGTCTTGGGCTGGTTCGTCGACCTGCTCTCGCGCCTTGCCCTTGCCAGCATACGACTGGGGCCGCTTGGCGAGCACCACCCCGTCAAACACCGACCGTGGGGGTGCAGAGACACTGCCCGAGTCTTCGACCGCTGACGCCTTCGCCTTCGGTTTACGGGGCGCGCGTACGCTGGCCCTCCAGGTGCGCGCCGGGGGAACATTGTCGCCGCGCGCCTGTGCTGCCTGGCGTCGTGTCAGCAGCCCCTGGCCCGTCGCCTCGTCGGCCGCCTTGCTCCGCGTGCGCGGTGCGGGCGCGGACGCGCTCTGTTCAGCATTACGCACATTTTGTCGCCCCCGCCCGCGCTTTGGTGCCGGTTCCGTAGAAACAGAGTCGTCCTGTGCGCGTTGTTTTCGTTTCGACGTCGATGCAGACGCGTCCGCAGGGAGGTCTTCCTGCAGCGCAGCAGCCACTGCAGCCCGTCAGTGCGTTGTTTCTGCTCGAGCTCGCCACATACGTCCGTGTTTCTCCACCTTTTGCAGCAGGGCGATTGAAGCATCCTTGGTAAGACTCCTGGCGGTGCCAGGGCGCTCGTGGCCAGCTGCACGGAGGACGTCGACCATCATGGGGCGCAGAGTGTTTCCGGTAAACAGGGCCCAGGGAAAGCCTTGTTCAGTGGACATGGTGGACCGTGGTAGCAGATAGGTAAAAAAACGATCACCTGATGCCACAATTCCTGTGCTTCATCTGGTGGTCGGCAACTGTGCCAGGAATCAGTGATGCAAAATGTGGCACTACCGCATTTGGGAATTTGCCCCTATCTGAGCAGGTTTTTCTTTGCTGAGGCCTGAGGAGGGGCGAAATTGAGCTGAAACCACGATAACTTGCATATGTACTACTATTAGATATACTTGAGCACTTTTTGACAATTATTGATGATCTTGTTATGAATATATTCACTTGGCCTAAACTCATGTCCTCCGAACATTTCTGGCCTAGGAGCAGTACAGGATCCTTCAATAGAGGTGTACAGCTATGTATTGTTACTTTGGGGTCGCATTCTATTGGCCGTAATTTTGAATTTTCCCCTCATTCTCTCACAGTGGGCAAATTCAACCCGAGAGATGGGCATATCTCCGAAATCGTTTTGAATGAAGCTAAACTGGCTAATAGAAGCTCAAGACATAACAATGCCATGAGCTTTACTCCCTATAACATTGACCTGAATGTGGGTGGATCCCTCACAATCCTCACTGACCATCGTTCAGGCCAAAGTCGGAGTTTGAAATTGGCGGGGCATTGCCGACCACCACAAGTTCATCAATTTCATACCTGCGGATTCCGCAAAATCGAAAGCGCAGGAGGTTGTAGAGGAGACCCGTGGACAAAGTTGGGGACTATGTCGCCATAATAATTATAACAAGTGCATGAAGCAATTAAACAACCGAGGATCTAGTGTACTCCCGCAGAAAAATCGATCCTACTGTCGCCGTCCGCTCTCTACTTCCCCTGCTGCATCGAAGAAGGTCGCACCGATGGGGCTCCCGTTCCACGAATCCTCGGGGCTCCGCTCCCCCTCCCGAATCAGGCTTGCGATGCTCGCCGTATGCCGGTGGCTTCGTCCAGCACTCGCAGTGGTGCCCGAAACGCGCTTGCCCCGCGCGGGTGCGTGGCCGTTACCGTTGCCATTTACGAGGGGCACAGCAGGCGCGCTATGGGGAAGGGGCGAGCGGTACGCGATATCCTCCTCCTCATCGTCCGACGCCTGCGAGTCGTCCAGCTCAAAGTCCGCCGCATCCGCCATCATCTGTCGCCGGGCGGGTGCGTCTAGGTCGTAAAGCTCGTACTTGGACCGCGGGGGCGCAGGTGGCGCAGTTGCTGTTGTGGTGTTGCGCATTTCATCGGGAAGGAAGAGGTAGAAGAAGAAGATGGCGAGGCAGGCGCCTCCAACGACGTCGATGAGGTAGTGGTGCGATAGGTACATTGTCGCCCAGTATAGCACGCCCGCGTAGGCCCACACGTAGCGTGTTGTCTGCGGGAAGAAGTGCGACAGAAAGAGCGCCTCGAGGGTCGCGCACCCCGCGTGTAGCGAGGGAAACGCGCCAAAGATGAGGGGGGCGCCCGAAAAGGTCATGGTATAGCCGTTGCTGTGGAATATGCGGTCGATGCGCAGTAAGCCGCCGGGAGAGCCACGCATTCCGTAGTTTGCAGGGGTGAGCCCGTGGATAACCTCGTACCACGGCGCGGCGCAGGGGAAAATGATCTGAAAGAAAACGCCCGCACAGTTCATGTAGCCAAAAACGCGAGCCCAAAGGTGCAGCACCTCCTTGGCTCGGAAAAGCCACACGAAAGCCGCAACGACGAAGGGGAAGGCGAAGTGGTTTATGCCATACGGCAGCCACGCGATGACGTCGAAGACGGGATGCGTGAAGCGCGTGAGGATGTCGGAGATGTTGGCGCCGTAGAGGACGGACTCGAGGGTCGGGAGAAGGGCAACAGAGACAGTGGGACGCCATGCCGGTGGGATGAAGCGCGAGGTGTAGTACATGAGGAGCCATGCAAATACAGGGATCGCAGGCATGAAGAACTGGGATGTAAAAGGGACGAGGAGCGCCACAGAAAAGAGAACGGGTATCGCGAGTTTGAGGGGGTATGCTGGCGCCTGCATCAACAGCAGCCAGAAGACAGCCGACAGCAGGTGGAAAATGTACACGGAATCGGCCCATGTGAAGGTGTGGCGTCTAAGCCGAGTTATGGTGTCTTTGGGAGACAGCGATTTGTCGAGGCGGCCGACTGCGGCGAGGAACGCATTGTATATGGTGAGCGCAGTCTGCACCACGGCTGACCCAGGGCGCATGTATATCCTAGCCATCTGCGCAATGTTGTACAATCCGGATCGTGAGCGGTGGGGGTGCCACGCACCGAGAATCCCGCCCTTTAGCCTTTCCGCGGTCGCAAACGGAAAGAGGTATGTCTGAGCTAGACCAAAAAAATTGCGTATGAGTGATGCGACATTCTAAGGTGTTTACTAACCACCGAGAGCGCTCGAACAAGGTGCCGTAGAGGTTTTTATGCCAGTTTTGGAAGCGAAGCGGTCGAGACAGCTGTCGGGCTAAAGCCTAAGGTGGAGAAGGGCCAAGGGCAGGAGCTTTGGGGTGTCAACCGAATCGACCGGAAAAGTCCGAATCGGCGATTTCCCTATATGGAAGTTCAGGCAGCTATTGGGGCAGAAAACCAACAGAAGATGCGGGTGGCGACCTGTTTAGAGCCGATCTAGAATGATTCAGTACCGAGATTTCTAATGAGCTTGTATTCCAAAAAAATAACCATAATACCCATAATTCTGAACCATAAATTTCCAGCAGACACCACTACTACTAGTGTGACCATCCGGAAAATGGTCCTTCTTGGAGATGTCTCCCAGAAAATACCTACCGTTAACCGCGACCACCTCTTCCATGATATTCAATGAATAACTAGGGTTGTGTCTGGCAGGTCTGAATCATGTCTATATCATAATGATACTTAGGCTCTTTACTAACCGATCTCAGGCTGAACCAGACCACTATTATAGTACTGGGTCACCGGGTGAGATCCGCTCGCAAATATCGTTTTTCAGCGGTGTTTCTTTACAGATTTTACTCGGTGCACGAATCTCCAGCGATAAGAGAAAGGGGTCAGATTATTTGCAGTACTAGTATCTATGCCTCGGCATGTTTCAATCGCGTTGGAAGTCGACACACCCATACTTCACCGAATCTGCGCGCCAAGGCTCACTCATCGGCTCTCCCCGGAGTGAATGACTCGCTTCTCAGATCTCATCCTCAGGCTCCCTAGCAGCGCAGAGGACGTTAAGTCGATTTTCTCCATGCCCCATGGAATTTATATCTTCATATCTCTGCACCATCCCGCACGGCAGTAGATGGTCTCCGCGCTTTTTGGTGAGGCTCTTGATCCCGGAGGAACATTTGTATGCTTCAAGAGGACGACTCGGAGACCTTCTGGCCGTGGGCCCGTGGCAGCGTTAGACTGGTGGAGGCTTTTCGACAGCCAGTTGTCGCCTCAGTCGTCCCGTATCTCTGTGTACAAATAAGCTTATAGAAGACTGCGTAGAATCAGTCTGGGCAGATGTAAACATATGGAATTCAATTACCGGTTTTTAGGTTGAAAACCTCTTTTAGTGTCAATTGGGGTGGTTTGTGGAAATTTAAGATGACCGGAGATCGCGAGCTACTGCGATCGAGTAGGCTATCTTTCTTTTTCTAAACTCCTCCCCCCGGCTTCTGTTGCTAGTCCTATGTACTGTGTTCACTGTTGATTTTTCAATGATTTTTTGTGTCGATGGATACAAAACGTTACTTACTCCTCTTTTAAGTTCTACACCCTCGTGTGTTCTTAAATCTGTACTTTAGCCACAGTTTGGGCTTTTTCTTGGATATGCTGCCTTGAAACGGTACTTCCACTTCTCAACATTCGATAGTGTACCGTTTTGGAACGATATTGATTGCATTGATCAAGCGCACAGCCACAGCTTCCGTCCGCTTCCCCCCCACAGATTGCCTTCAGGTTGCCCGGTTGCAGGTTACGTGACAGACGATTGGCCGTGTATAGTACAACATAGTACATCGTGCTTGAAGAAATACAGTGAAACAACGTCAGATACTTAGAAAGCCAGGCTATCTCTCATCGAGCCAAGTCGCGAGGAGCCTCACCAGCCGTTTCGCGGTACTCTCGAGCCGCTCGTCCCGGGTCCGCTCCGTCTCAACAATAGTGCGCTTGGTCTTCCCCGCAGCAATCATCTGGAGCCCCACCCGGCGCGGCGAGAACGAGACAGACAGCGTGGAGAAGGCGATCGGTGCGGGCTTCAGCGAGCACACCGAGTTCTTCGGGTGGGAGGCGCGCACCGGGGACGGCGCGGTGCGGAACACGCTCGAGGTCGGCGATGGCGAGACGCTGCCCGCACCCGCACCCGCCCCTTGAGAGGGCGCCGTGGCGCTGACGCTCACGACGCCCTCGCGCACACCGTACACGCGCACGAGATCCTCCAAGCGGCTTCGGGGCTGCGCGAGGTCGAAGAGGTCTTTGAACGACTCGTCGCGCTCGAGGTGCAGCTCTGAGTCGTCCGCCCACACGTCCTCGCGGACCTTGAGCGCGATGAAGAGGTCGAGCGTCGCTGTCTCGCGCTGTATCGTGCCGAGCCGCAGGCTCGTGGGGCTGACGGGTGCATATGATGACTGGGGTGTTGGTGGAAGTGGGAAGGGGTCGGAGGAGTATGGGGACCGAATGAGCGAGTCGTACGCTGGCAGATAGGTCGATCGGAGGACGTGCATGCACGCTGGATCGATGTCAGGGATTTCAGGGATGGCACTTTCAATAGAATTGTACGAGCTACTCACCGGTGTACAATGCGCGATTCACGAGCCTCAGACCGACCGAAAGCCAGTAGAGGGTCTTTCGCTGTCTTTCCAGCCTCCCTTCGTCGAAAGCGGGCGTTTGCGGGAACGTCATGTGCACAATCTGTAGCAAGAGATGGGCAGGCAGTGTAGACAGCGTCATGGCTGGCCTGCAATGTGGAAATGGTGGAGGAATATCATTTCGCTCCGTGGACAAGTATGGGGGCGGGGGCTGGGGCATAGACTTCTCATCGAGTATCATTGCTGGGAGTTTTGACCTCTTATCGTTGATAAAGCGCTTATTTCGGGAGCTGGGAAGATTGCGGAATAGCTCGAGCTGCGCAGCTGGGGAGGACCGAGTTCAAGGTGTTGTTGAGGGCGCTAATAGTCGCTGACCAATAACACGTCGTTCCTCACCGTCACTGGAAGTCTAGAGTGGGAATCCCACTCTACCATCGGGTACTAGCGGGTGCCGTAGAACGCGGGAGGTAGAGATCTGGCGAGAGAAGAGCGTTCGCTGTGATTGGTTGAGAACAAGTCCGCCAAAGCATCGAAGAGTCTTGAAGGAGTCCAAACTTGGCAAAACTTTCCCTTGTCCCGACATCTTTTCTCCTCGCCCCTGTGGTCCAACACGGTCCACAATAGACCTTCAGCACAGAAGACTCTCAACGTGCTCGTTCTCTCCGTTCAAATGGCTGAGAAACGAACCTAACTATACGCAATATTCGCAAGGACTTGGAAGGCTATACATAAACCGGAGCATTGAAGAAATGCGAGAAGATCATCCTACGACATAACCCAGTGACCACATGCCTTGTTCCATCCTGAAAGCTGTCGTTCATACGGTCGGAGACGAATTCACCTCAATTCGCTTTGTAAGAATGGCTAGAGTGTATTCCAGCGAACATGTGGAGCTTTCTCTTCCTCCCAGCAAATTAATGTCCCGCTAATCATGATACTATCTCCTCCAGGCTTAGTAAAGAGCCCAGCCTGAGCGCCTTGTCTGCTTTCCAGTTCCATGGACCCGAATCGTTTGGAACTTTTTCGTGGGTCAGGATGTCATCCTTCCATTGGTACGTTTGCTTTCTATCACTTGGGTATCTCATCTATGGGCTAAAGATAATTGGCTCCTTTTGAAATGCATCCTACTCTTCGCCGTGTTCTGCCACTGGCAGCGTGTTTCCAACCTCGGAATCTACCCAAGCTTCACGGCTTGAAAAAGTTCTTCAGGATTGTTGAGATTTCTTTGACGTCCCTCAAGCAAGCAGTACTATGTATCATCATACAGAATCCTCGCTCAATGCACCCACAGAACCGAGCCTCCCCACCCGTTGCGATTCACTACAAGGAACGAAAACGGACACCACCAAAGATCCCGTCGTCTACCTCCAAAAATAAAACAACTCCGCGCTGCATTTTCCTCTGCCGACCACAGATAGATATGATCATGGGTTATACCTGTGTCGCACTAAGGTGATCCCCCAAAAAGCTTACCACTTCGAGAAACAGGACTTGGGCGTTGCTTGGGCGCATACCCGTCGTGCTCCACAGATATTCCTTCGGGAATGTAGACTCAAAAGTTCGGACAAACCCCCCCGCGCCGGCGCAGGCCGCGCCGCTACATTGTGCCGGATTGGGCGAACAAAGGAATATCGTAGATGGGATCTGAACAATTCTCAACACGAGGCTGCTTACGGAGACAAATTTACCATAGCTTGAACGCGGAAGCAAATTTCGTCAATTAACTACGATGAATGCAAGCTAGCACCATCTCAACCGTGCCCACCCTCCAGAAGTTAACAAGGCCCTGAAGCCTCCCTAGATCTTTCAACGGTGCACATCGGTATGCTACGGCATTTCTTTGTCTATCACTGTCAACTGTCTTCGCCGTCTTAGGCAACTCCTTGCAACGTGTTGTCGCCAAACACGATTCCAAATAGCTTTCTTTCGTCAACGTCTTTCTACGCGATTTCTTGTTTCCTGACAGCGCTCTCGAGGGCCAGTTTCGCAAAGCTCATCTTCCCGGCGGAGTGCCGCATGACGCGCGATGTCGGACGCGGCTTCCTCTCCGTACAACTCCTCGATATCGTCATGCTCATCGCCATCCGAAGCGGCTTCCCCGCGAGCGATCATCGCGTCTGAAGACCTGCCGCTGCCTACCGCCCCGCGTCCCTTCCCGACGAAAAAATCGCACGCACGCAAGCAGCCGTTGGGCCACATCCCGCGCCCAAGAAACGCCTTCATCCTTTTCCGCTGTGACTATGCCCGCCAGAACAAAAGAATGGTCGACGACCATGACCAGAATGACGTCTCCCGCACGGTGGGAACACTTTGGAGGAACATGTCCAAGGAGCAACGCGCGCCCTGGGTCGTCCTGGCCGAAGCCGAAAAGAAAAGGCACGCGACGCTGTACCCCGGCTATAAATATACTCCGAACAGAAAGTCAAGGCCTACCGAGAAAGAAGTGACAAAGCAGATAGAGAGGGAGGCAGAGAAGGCGGTAGACGCAGAGCTCGCCGCGGAGACTGCGCGGAAGCTCAACGACATGGTGACGGTCTACTATCCCCCGTGGGCAACGCGTCGCACGCTGACCTATTTCGCGCGTCGCGCGATATCGTGCCCACCACCCGAAGCAGTTCAAATTGAACCGTACAGCGAGAGCGTCGACCGAGCGATGGTCGTAACCAATGCTCCACCGGAAGTGGCAAAACCTGCAAAAACTGCCAGTTGCGCAGAAGCCTTTGTCCCATCGGCGTACGGCATTCTCGATGGAGACAGCACATGCGCCGACGAGGGCGCCGCAGCGCCAGCGGGAGCCATTCGTGCGGATCACGTGTTGTCGCGGCGTGCGCACACCATCGATCCGCCAGGCGGAACCAGCAGCTGGGGTGCCGAGGATCGACTGTCACCGTCTTCGTATCCTGAAGGTGCTCGCGAGGCACATCGTATCCACGAGACGCAAGGACCGACCAGTTCGGCAGACACCTTTGACCTGACCATGTACGGAACTCACTCGAGGGCCTCCACGTACACCGAAGCTGTTCCATCGTACGCAGACCATTCTTTGTTGCTTCATTCATACACCGTCGAATCCGCGACCGGAAGGGGTACCTGGGTAGATGCGCCGTATTTCCAGAGCACGAGTACTCAGGACGGATCCCATGTATGTCGAATTGTTTGTCGACGGGATGGCTGCTCATTCGACAGAAACAGGCCGTGCAAGCGCATCAACCGATCTTCTACACGCAGCAGGGGGACATGGCGATGCCGGTGGTGAGCTATTGTTAATAAAGAGTGTGCAATGCGTCCCAGCTCATTTCTCCGACAGTTGTACGTCTCGGGCGTAGATTCATCGCCGGTCCTATCTCAAGTTGAGCGATACTACGACAGCAGGTGGTCGCACGAAATACCTACTCTGGAGCTGGAACCACCATCATCCCCGAGCGAGGGGACCCCGTCGCCTATCACGCCTTTAGAACGCCCCATATTCACTCAAACATCCGGCCTTGTAACCGGGTCTCCCCCCGCAACGCACGCTGATACAATCCAGCCAACACAGGGCAAAGTATGTCCGGACGACTTGCGCTCCGGGTTTGGAACCATCTTCCAGTCTCTTACGGCGGTCTATGGAGTCGATTCAGACACATCCTACAGCCCAGGGGTAAACAGCTTTGTCCGTGAATCATCGGTACGAACGACGTACTCACCTCGCGACGGAGGCCCTCTCTAAGAATTTCCACGTTTTTCCGTCCATTACTTCCCACGCTGTACCACTCCCCACACTCCTTGTAATCCCCTGTTGTCGTTATGTAGTCCCACGAGCCTGTATCGATAAACAATTCCAGTCACTCCTTCAAGATTTTCCTGACTGGGCCAGACGAAGGCTCATTCCAGAGACGAGAATCCAGATCCCAGTCGACAAAGGAGTGGTTCCCGCGTAAAAGGTCCATCGGTCGCTGCTGCAGCACGATGCGCTGAGGGGATGGGCGTGGAAAGCGGTAGTCCAGGAGAGCCAGGGAGATACTGAAAGCCGGACGCTGTGCCTCAAAGGACACCGTCTGCCTCGCAGAAGTGTCGCAGATTTTCGGGACACGGCTGCAGAGGATTCCATCTGTGGGTCGCATATATTCTCTCGCGCGGTTCTCATTGAGCCCAGCGGTATCGGATGCTATCTTAGTAACGGGTGTGCTGGAGGAAGAGGGGTGCAATGTCAGAGAGGCGATGTGCGAGGCGTGTATGTCCGCTAGCTCTCGGACGCCGGACCTAGTCGCGCTTCGCCCAAAAGTTTCTCGCATGGCCCATCATCTCATTCGCCGCCGTTGGGCCAGTGAAGAACTCTTGCCGCGAGGGATTCAGTCCGGGCGACTCTATTTTGGATGTGTCAAGATGAGGATCGGAGGTGATCATGGCGGTGCTCATTGTGAAACCGTCGAGCTAAAGCCCACTTTCAGGCTAGCCCCCGTGTACCCGTGTTATGAGTCGTCGCGTAGCCATATTTCAGATGCGCTGATCGTTTAAATGTCTCCGAATCCTGTGCCTTGGACGCTACCCTGTCAGAGGTTATCGCGGGCTTCGACAAGGTCGACGATCGCCAGCTTGGTGCCCCGCCACCTGCCTAGGTACTCAAGAAGCTCCTGCTAGGTAAGAGACCGTATGTTCGGGGTCCTGAAGGAGGACTTCGCGCCGAATGTACCTGGCAGTAGACGCAAAATGCAAAGGCTGCGATATTGATGTTGGCAGAGCAGGGTGCCACAGTTGAGGTTACGAATGGTCTGGCTACCCCACAGCGTCAGTCCACAGTTAGGTACGCTCGTTCGCAATGCTTATTTACCTTGCAATAAGATGTGGCCGAATGATCAACCTCCCGTGGCGCCTCTGAGACGGATACGACGCGGTCCTCTCATCATTCGAAGTCGTGAAGATGCCCACAGTGCGGCAGCCCATGCGCCGAGGCAGACCCTATGTCTTTACCTCTCCGGCTCTTGCGGAGCAGAAAGCCAGGGGGGTATCGTTCCCAACACCGCCGCGAGCAACCTGACTGGCCATCTGCCCATAACCTTCCCTATTGCTTCGTCCCTCAGTCCGTGGGCGACGTCCTCCAGGCCGAGCAAGTCCAGCATCTGGTTCGATGGCGATGAGGAAAATGCACGCTGCTCAACATCGCCGCCGCATTTGAGCGAGCAAGACGTTGGAGGTTTCTTTAGTTGCTATTTTGAGGCGGGCTGGGATGGTCTGCGGCTTGGTCTGGAAGAGATGCGATAAGTACACTGTGTATGTAGGGCACAACCTCAGAGTCCCAGCCAAAAGTTCAGTGGCTACACAGTTGAGGCCACGAGAGGTTTCCCTGGCCTGCAGAGCAGATGGGCTTGCGAGCCCGCCCCGATGCTGGACCTTGCTAGACGAACAACAAAGGTGGATGGCACCAGGGAATTTTTCTTCGCGTAACATGTTACGTTACCGGGTATCACTTACCGTACTGCCACTTTTCCAGTCCGGTCCCGTGAGCCTCGGAAGACGCCGAGCACCCCAAAAGGAAGCTGGTTGGCAACAATCGGCCCGGCACCCGGGCGTTCAAAAAATACAGTTGCGGATTGGTTGCGGACTCTGGAAAGCTGATGGACCAAGGAAAGGCTCAAAAAATCTGAGACATAAGAAACAATCTTGACCGCCGTACTAATCTGACCCAAAAAACCTTCCTCGTTAGTTGAACAATTCCTCAGCACTTTCGAACAAAATGCCCCGATTGACGCCAAAAAAGGCTTTCTTCTTCAAAGTCGGTCGGATTCCAAATGTTTCCCTCTACCCAGAGTGATTCTCCGTTTTCGTCCGTAAGCCCTTTTATCCACGACGTCGTGGGGCGGTCGAGACGGCACCCATCGAAGACCCTTCGCCAGACTGGCGTCCAGAAACGTTGCCACCAGGCAACGTCTGCGCGGGGGCTCAGCCCGTGCTCTTGGAATACAAATGTGCCTCCGGGTACGATCACCTCCTCGACCAGTGCACGGAGCGTCTGCTGCGGGGCGGGGACGGTGCAGAGGGTCAGCACGGACACGAGCGTGTTGATTTTGTGGGGTGCCGCGGCCGACAGAATCGACTTGACGTCCTCCGCGCCGCTTGGGAGGATTACAAGCGAGCCATCCACCTCGGAAAAGCCCGCAGCTTGTGCCTTGGCGCGGATCTGGGCGTGCATAAGCGTGTTGGGCTCCAGCGCAATATACTTCGTGCATTTAGTGCGGTCGAGATATGCTGCGGTGTATCCATGCCCTGGAGGGACAAAATCATATAGAATTGGTTGAATTGCAAGTTGTATGAAGTTCTTACCTGCGCCGATGTCGAGGACGATGCCTGATGCGTGCGGCGTGATGAGTGCCGCCTTGTCAGGGCTGGAATAAGAATCGATGCCCTCCCCAAAGGCTCCCCACACTCGTTCGAAGCTGATACGGGAGAGCGCCGTGGGGTTCAAAAGGAGTGATGGTGCAGCAAAAATTGCACGCAGGACGGGAGGGACACCGAGACTGAACGTCAGGCGCATTTGGTCCACAATGTCAAACACTGCCGCGCTGAATTTCATCGCGAATCAAAACAGCGAGACGTAGTCACGGTGGAGAGAGAGTTGGCACTCCCAAACTAGTAAGCTGATGTATTTCTTTTATCAGCACCCTGTCTTGATCGCAACAGATGTGCACCATAGCACATTCATTCAGATATAGATGCTCGCTTGGAAGCAGACGAGACTTGTAGGCTCTTGTAGGTCCGACCAACGAACGCATTTGGCGGGCGCCGTGTGGTTGATGTTTGAAACAAGGTTGTAGGTTGAAAACGAACCACAAGTCCGTTTTGGGCATACATATCCTAAGAAATGCCACGTTCTGGTAGTAATTTCGAACTGTTCTGGCTTGAATAGACACACCCTGTTTTTTGTTTGTTTTTCGGCCAAAATTGGCAGAATTCCCATATAAGGAGATGGGTCACCTTTGGAGCTCTTGCCTATTCTGTCGCAACTAAGTATAGAATTCATCTACTCGTACAGCTATGTAAAACCTCGCAGCCTCGTGGAAGACGTAGGTCCTCCCAGATATTAGAAAGACGCGACTGGATCATATATATTCTACGCGCCACATGCGGTCGGGACTTCAAAGTCGTCCGTACGGACACCTCCGCCCCAAGGCGTGCGGAGAACAACACTTGCGTCGGGGCCGAGCCCCTTGGCGGAGAAGCCCTTCCACAGAGTGCAGAAGTTCTCACCCCCCGTGAGCTGCTGGTCCGCAAGGATGATCGCGTCGCGCGCCTCGAAGAACCCGGGGCGGCAGGGCTGAAGCTTCATGGCGTTGAGCACGAGCCTAACAAGAGGATCAGCACGGGCGGACGGAGACATTTGTAAGGGGTGCCGACGTACTGGAAGATGAGCGAGTTGCCGTGCTTGGGCACAAGGGGCTTCTTGCCCGAGCTCGGGCGGTAGAAGTCACCCTCGGGGACGGTCCCGTCGACATTGGGCGCAGGCGGGTACAGGCTGTCCGAAAATCCGTGCTTCTCAATGAGGCCCTGGGAAACGACCCAGAGGATCTGCGCCCAGACCTCGCCGATGGCGTGGACACCGAAGTATCCTGGCTTGTCGAGGGTCTTGTAGGTCGAAGGGTTGATGGTCTCGTTCTGTGGTGCAACCAGGTGAGCGGAAGGAAGCCACGGATAGAAGAAAAGACGCACAAGAGAATAAGGGTAGTTGCGGATACCCTGGACGCGGTTGGCAGCCCAGGAGCCCATGGCGTAGTCGGAGTAATTGGCCGTGCTGCGGATGGTGGTAGCCAGGAAATCTAGCGGGAGAATTTAGTTCTGCATACAAGGACGAAAGTAATTTGTTTGCTCACCTCCCCAGCCTTCACCCATACCACCGCTCTCACCGAAAGGCAAGCATCCGGAGTTCATGGGGCCACCCGTAAGACGGGTGCTCAAACCGTGGCTCAGCTCGTGGATGACGATGCCAGCCTCGAAGTCGCCGTCTCTGTACGGGATGGCCGTGTTCCAGAGGTACATGCGCATGCGCCCATTCTGACCATCAGGTGGGGTCATGAAGTTGGCGTTGTTGTAGCCCGAGCCGTCCTGAGCGTTGGCGATGACGGCATCGTTGCCCTGACCGCCACGTCCAAAGTTGTACTGTTGGAAATTGCCGGAGACTTCGTCAAAGCCGTACCTTATCGTCGTGTATTAGCATCGAGGATTCATTGGAAGGGCAAAACAATACCTGTAGTACAGGTCGTGGACCATGTTGGTCGTGTAGAAAAGCTGCGTAACGGTCGCGTTGATGAACTTCTGCGCTTCCTCGAGGGCGTCCGACTTCTCTGTCTCTTTGGGCTTGTATTTGAAGTCGAAAGCCTTGCGGGAACCGGCATCGGGACGATAGTTGTCAACGTAGCCGTTCTGACCTTCCCAGTTCTCCTGAGCAAAAACCTGGAGGACGCTCAGCTTCGAGTCAGAAGGCAGGAAAACGGCGTACATTGTTGCCCCAGGTATTGGTAGTGTTGCGATAGAATTCCTTGGTCGAAAGTCTGACTCCCTGGAGCGAAGGGTCATTAGCAAAGGGAAGCGAGTGCCACCCAACCGGCGACGCAAGAGCATCAAAGTTCTCCTTCTCGGTGGTACGTTTGCCCTCCTCGGGGTCGTTAACACCAAAGGCGAAGACGTTGTAGGTCGCGGTGGTCTGGGGAATGGGGACAGGCGCGTCGGAGGCCCAGTCGACAACGGAAATGATCCGGTGAGGGGAAATCGCGGAGACAGCCGCCTCATACCAGTTGTCCTGCATCTCGACTTCGAACTACGACGCTTGATGAGCAAAAGAAACGAATCGATAGACGTGGAAACTCACCTTCCAGACGAGGCTGAGGTGAACAGAGTCGTCGTTCTTGCCGGGGACCTGCACGTAAGAAAGCTTGGCCTTAACAGGGTTAACAGCATCGGGGACATTGTCGACCATGATGTAGGGGAGGTCGTCCGATGGGGCAAAGTGGTTGTTCTCGGAGTACTCGATCATCTTCGACAGGTGAGAGTCAAAGTTGCTGAGGATGTCGTTGACGACATGGTCGTTGGGAGTAGCTGCGACCATGAATTGCAGAAGAGCTGCGCGAAGGTCGAGGTCCTGGCCCGGGGTCTGGGCAGCCATCTCGATCGGAAGGTCATGGAAGCGGCAGTTCGAATGGTGGACGTGGGTGAGGTGCTCCAGCGCCTTGTCGGCGACAGGGGCGGGGGCAGAGTCTCCCATGACGACCTGTTCACCGTCGGCTACCAAGGATGATGTGTAGCGCATCTCAAGCTCGTCGGTAAGACCGTCGCAAAACTCGTGGTGAGGATAACGGATATCGGCATCGAGAGCAGCCTGCACATAAGGAGAAGGAACGGGACCGGCGAAGAACTAGAGTGCGAATGTTAATGCATTGATCTGGTTTACGAGTTGTCATTGAAGACATACCGAGTTGCCGTATGACAACACCATTCCGTCCTTAATATTGATGTTCATATCACCGTCGGAGACCTCTAGGCCATTGACCATCTGGCGGACGTAGACATGGGTTATGCCTGTGTTAGAGTCGGTGTAAGAGTCCTTGCGGATCTTGTACGTGCTTGACTCGGTGAGCTGATTGCCAAGGATGTCCTCGACGAACAACCGCGCAACTTCGAAGGGGTCAGACGCCTCCGACATGCGAGTGAACGCATTGGTGACGATCTGATAAGGAGTGGAACGGTATATGGCGTGCTTGTGCACTGGGCCGAAGCCCAGGGACTTGCGATGCCGCATGGGACCGTCGCCCTCACGATGAGCGAGGGCGTTCCCGGCGAGCCCCGCCACCGCCAGGGCTGCGGTGAGTGAACAGCGCATGTGTCTGAAGGAAGGGAAGAGTAGAGATGAGCCCAGCAATGAGTAGGAGTGGTCTTGCGAGGAGTGGTGGTGGGAGGAGAGAGCTGCGCAAACGGAAGCCGAAACGGGCTAGATAAGGAGGGCAAGCACGTGACGCTTGCGTATACCTGCCCGGCACTTGCGCTCGAGTCACTTTGCCTTAACACCACTGAAAATGATAGTCCGAGCTGCGTTCACCGTTATATCCCGCTGTTTCCTGGCTATATCGCTACTGATTCCTTTTTCCTCGGAAAACTCGCCCGATACCGCCTCGAGGAAACCTTGAGGACAGAGACGCGTCAGCGAAAGGCTTACGCGTACACCAACTCGTGGTTCCTTAGCGGTTCCCCAGAGCCATCGTCTTTGGGGACGCCGCTCAAGGTGGAGTGCCAACTCGTGTCAGAGCATGTCTTCATGCCAACCGGTTATCGTGCGGACAGCCGATTGCGCGAGGCTGCTTTTTCTGGCTATGATGGCCGTTGAATTCGCCCAGTTTGGAGCCTAGCTCTGTACAGACTTCGTCTCTGCATCCATTGAACGCTTTCGCGACGATAAGAAGGCACAGCAATCCAAACTCTAGCCTCCAGAATCCATATTCATCGCGCCGTTTCGGTGAGTGATTGGCGTTCATCGTGTGTTCAACCCAGGTCTCAAACGTTTTGAGACCGTGGTTGCTGACCGGGGCAACCTAGTTGCTGGCTTTGTTCTCCCCTCAGAGTTAGTTGCTACTGTTAGACCCATCTCATCGACCCCAATCCGAACACCTGCATATTTAACTTCAATGGAAAGTGGATCGACCTCCTCGAGAGTGCAAACCAACGATCAACGGCATTCTCTGGAGATAATCCACTCCGATTTATCCCCTCATAAGTACTGACAATAGAAGGACAGGCGGTTGATCCCGTTTTGTTCCACGCTTTGACCTCAGACGCTTTGGTTTTGTGCTTGGACTTGCAGGTGGCCTATAAAGTAAAGACAACACTCTTTTCACTATCTCTCAACCATGCAGCGAGCCGTCTTTCACCTCCTCCCTCACGATGTCCTGTACGACCTCTTCGTCTTAGCCGCCTCGGATGTGCAAGACACCAACCCGTACTTTGCCACCACCGCATCGCACGTATGTGCTTCCTGGCGTGCCACCGCGCTTGCGACCCCTCCTATCTGGAAAAATATCTGCCTGCAGGCGCGCAGCGACAGCGCTAAAAACCTCGAAGCGAAACTGTATCTCACGCGTGCCACCGGCATGAAGGTTACAGTAGTGATCGAGGTGCACGCCGTCGATAGACCCTTTTCATGCCCGCTCGTTCTTCCAGAACTCCTCAACGGCAACCAGATCTACTACCTAAGGCTTGTGGTTCGCGAAAGGGCGCAAGCTTCGGTGTTCATGGGCTTCCTCGCCCGTCTGGGCGCGAAGATGGCTGTTACGAGCTTCGGCCTCGTCGTGCATTCGGAGATGATGTTCGAAATCACTCGCGAGGGGAATGGCCCGCTGAGTACACCTGCCTGGTGCCTCGAGCAATCCCGCTTCCTCTGGCACCAGTGGGACACATCGGACATAACCTCATTGATCATTCAGGGCCTCGACGAAGTACCCTCTCTGGAGTGTATGCGGGACGCGCTCATCGGGTGCCAGTGGACACTGAACATCTTCGATTTTTCGAGTTGTACCCCCACTTCATCATCGTCCACCCCTCTTGAGCCCGTGTTCCTTCCCGCCCTCAGTTTTCTGCGCCTCGCATACGAGAGCGAGATCTCCGGGCTCGCACGACTATTCCACGCCCCGAACCTCATCGTGCTCGACCTCACGGACGAGATCGCCACCGACTATCCGGGGGAGAGCGCTGGTACGGACGAGCGGCTCCTCCTCGAGATACTCCTCCCGAGCTGTCACACCGTCTCCGTCCTCTCGCTCACCGGCCTTGTCGGCTGTGCCCTCGAAACGGTCGACATATTTTATCAGCACCTCCCCCACCTCAGAACCCTCGTCCTCCGCTCCACGGGCCCCGAGTATGAGGATGCGCTCTTCCAGGCCGACGCTCGGTACGACGGCGCCGCCCTCGTTTTTCCTGAGCTTGAGAGCCTGCGTACACGGATACGTGCGCGGTCGGGCTCGCGGTGTTTCTGTCTCGACACCGAACCGTCGAAGAGGTGCCTGCGTTGTATCACCTCCACCTGTCGGCCAGGAACTGGGCGGAGGCATACCCACCGAATGAGTCCTCGCTTTCCGTAGCTCTGCATCGGGCAATGGAGGACGGCATGATGATACAGGTGGAGAAAGCGGAATCTTTAAACGATCTGGATTAAATACCATTCTCAACATCTCATTGTAGTGCAGATTGGAATGGAATTCTAGCTGGAGGGAGATGGGGTCAAGAACACTATCTCATGTCCAGTCAGGATTACCTTTCGCCACCGGAGGTTCAGTCATCGCAACTGGTGGATCGACCGCAATTTGAGAAAATACCTGTAGCCAAGACTCAGCGGGACGCTACCGAGGTTTCCGAGGAGAGAATCTGACAAATCTGACCCGCATTTCATTGGATCAATGAACCGGAAGGCAGGCCGGTCTGTGTTGTGCATGAGCAGCAAGGTTACTGGCACGATCCGAGTGTCGAGCGGGGTCCAAGTGACGGGAGTCATTCGAAAGATAAACCTTGGGAAATTCTAGAGTGTGCTGTGTTGTGTGAGTGATGTGGAACTGTGCGCACGATCAGTAGTACTCGCGAAGATGTTCAAGTTCGCAAGTTGATTTATGAGGCAAGAACAAAGAAGCAAGGTGAAGTTCAAGTTGAGTTGAAGTTGAACCGTGAATCGGACCGTGACGTTGCTACAGAGTCTGAACCAGCGGAAGGTTCCGGCCCCCCCGGCAGATAAATTTCCACCGCGCTGCCAGCGCTGGGAGAGAACGAGTACTAGCTAGAGACTGCGCTTAGACTGGAAGCGCGCCGATATATCCCTTGGCCCTCAACGTTGCCCAAAATCATTGTGTTGGGCTGCGCAATGCAGCAGCGCTTTGTGTAAACGCGCAGTGGCTGGCAGCGTGCGTTGCTCACTCATCTTCAAAAGATCTCTGTGAGCCCGTCGCCGGACTCGTCTATACACCGTGATACTACTATGTATACAACTGAAGAAAATTCAAGCTGATACACCCTGCCCAATGCGATCATGAAGAACCACGGGCAACCGTCCCTTGTGCAGCACAAAGTAGTCCCGCAAATCCGATTCCCAACGTCGCCGGTCGTATCCATCCTCGAACGAGAGGTCAAATGCGCGCATCACATGTGCGATGACCATGCGCATTTCGATCATAGCCAGGTTCCGCCCGATGCAGTTCGCGGGGCCCGCGGAGAAGGGGATGAACGCGTCCTGGTTGAGAGTGGAGAGCGGGTCGTCCTCGGCTGCGAGCCATCGCTCGGGGATGAAGCTGTCGGGATCCGGGGAGAAATACCGCGGGTCGCGCTGGATCGTGTATGGTGGGAAGAGGACAGCGGTACCCTCTGAGATGACGAAACTGGAGGGTAGCTTTTCAGCGGCGCAGATCTTTCAACAGTCCCTTGAGACATACCCGTCGCCGAGTACCTTGCTTCCGCCGCCAACTGTTGGGGCTCGCTGCAGCGAGGTCGGCACCGGAGGTTGCAAGCGAAGAGTCTCTTTGCTGTTGAGCTATATCAACCACAGTCATTGCCATTGCCGTGTCAAGCCCACGCACATGACCGCGTTCAGATAAGGCATGTTTGACAGCAGGGAGGCATCCGTGGGCTCCTTAGTCCCAGGCCCTCGGGGAAAGAATTCATCCACCTCCGCTTGAAGGAGTTTGTACGACTGGGGATGCGACAGGAGGTTGAAAAAAGCATTGCTCAATACGGTGGCAGTCGTATCGGCCCCAGCAATGATCGCAACGACGGAATCTAAGAAGGCAAACTTAGATGTGTGTTATGCGGTTATGGATTGGAAGCTCACTCGCAACAGCTAGAGGAAAAGGATACAATTCGCCCTTGGCGCGCTTATGCTCGGTCTTCACGCACACCGTGATTAGTTTCCAGGTTGATCCAATTAACGAAAGTCTTACAAGAAAATAGAACAAGTCATTGTGAACGGATCCCTCCTGCAGTCGTCGCTGGGCCTGCTCAGCAGCGAATTTGGCAAGGGCTCGCATGTCTCGGCCAACCATTGGCGTGTGACGCAGAAACATGGTGCACCAGGGGATGTGCTGCACCAGCGACGGGAACCTAAAGCATTGTGAGCAGGCATTCGTTCGTCACTGTGCGTGGCCCACGCTAATCCGCGCTCCAACGTGATCCACAGCCTGTCCTTGTCTCCCTCGCGCATCAGTTCGAACCCTCCGCCAAAGCTGATCAGAGGCAGATCCTCAGTCAGAGTCCAATTTTCAACTGTTTTGACATTGGCTCACGCTAGATCACCCATGAAATCGAACCTGTGAGATGTTTAGATACACCTCCTGTCTAGACCCTCATCACTCACGAGAAGAAACTGAACCACCGCGATACATCGATAGTCCGCCCCTTCTGCTCCTTAAGGACATCGATGAGCTGAGCCACCCGTCCAACCAGCAGAGCTTCGTATCCCTTGATAGCAGCCGGAACAAAAGCAGTATTCCAGGCCTTGCGCGCCGCTGCATGGCGCTTCAAATCGCGGGCGTTGATAAGGACGCCCTCCGCCGGCTTAAAGTTGTTGCTAGAGGCGCCTATCGTCCGGCCATCCCACACTATGTACAAGCCGCTAGGTCAATGAAGCAGCCGAGACGGGGCGAAGAGAACATACAAGGCCCTTTCGGCATGCCGTTCGCACCGAGAACCGAGGGCAAAAATGAGATATCGGCTATCGACAGCTCGTTTGGGCCTGGAGAGTCAATGCGTCTTTGAATAAAATATGTATAACGTGTGTCTTACCAACACGAACGATGGGGCCGTACTTGTCGTGCAGAGACTTGACATAGAGGTGCAGTTTCCCCTGCGACGCGACGCGGAGAAGCCACAGCTTTGATATCTTGCACGCCAAAGGACCGGGATATTTTGCCAGGGAGTGAGCGGGAGATATCCGGTATGCTGTTATCGAGAGCAGCAGACCAGCATAGAAGATCGAGTACGAGAAAAACAGAGATATGAGCATGGTCGACGGTTTCTCCCGGGGCAAGAACGAAAGCACGGCAGGCAAGACGACGAGCGGAACTGCGAGGGATTTCAAAGTCGTTGGTTCATGCCGTTTAAACAGCAGATGGGACACCTAAGAGAGTCAACATGTCAAGCTACAATTGGAGCTCCAGGAAGTAAAAAAGAGACGCACAACAGCCGCCAGAAGCACAAGGAGACTAGGATTGGTAGGTGTCATGGTGGGAGCAGCTAGACGTGTGTACATGTGTACCTCACCGCGCACGCATCAGCGGACGCGCCGGACCCACTGGCAATCGCCGTGCAATGCGGTGGCAGCGGAAGACCGATGATCGCCCATTTGCTTGAGGTGTTCGTGTCCGATGCTCCTTGGAGAAGACGGCAGACGATAGATATCAGCTGGGTCCGAAGTAGACTCCAGTACTTAGAGCCTCGACATACCGACGAAAACTTCAAGTCTTGGAACTTCACATTGCATACGCCTACCGAGCCTCGACGGTGGCAGATCAGAGGCCGAACGCGGCCTTACAAAAATTGCTCCTGGGTGGTAGAACTGGGAGAGCCAAGGAGCACTGAAGGTGAGCACTTCTGACCGGCACTTGCCGCGATTGGCGGGCCGAACCGCGATTATAGAGACAAAGACTTGGACAAAGACCTCTTTCTCCCAAACGAAATATGCACGCAATCTCTGAAGATTAATCCGATATATCGTGACAAATGTAACATATATACAGTCAGTGACGTCGCGTCCATAGATTTAACATGTCGTGCCCCGCCTACCGCACCACGTCCGTGCGGTAGCTCGGCGGCGGCGGCGAGAACGTCCGCCCCGTCCCCGCGTCGCCCGCCCCGTCGTCGTCGTACGCGGTGTGATACGACGCGCCCGTCGGCTCCACGCCGTGGTGCAGGTGCCCCGGGTCCGCGAACGGCGAGCGCGGGAACGGCGGCGTCGGCAGGGCGTCCGCCGCGCGTGGCTGGTACGCCGCGTACTGCGCCTGCGTCGGCGTCTGCGGGGGCGACTGCGCCTGCGCCGGCTGGAACGGCAGCGACTGGCGGCGCGACGCGTACTCCTGCGGGCGCTCGCGCATCTGCGTGTCCCACCCGACCTCGTCCGACGTCTGCTGGCGCCGCCCGTGCGCGTGCACCTCCGCGTCGCCCGGCGGGACGTACGCGCCCGGCACGATCTCCGCGCGACCCGCGCCCGCGCCCGACCGCTGCGGCTGCGGCGCGTACATCACCTGCGGCGCGGGCCCGGGCGTGTACCCGACCGCGCGGCCCTGCGCGTCCCACTGCTGGTGCTGCTCGGCCTGCTCGTGGTACTGCCGCTGCTGCGCGGCCCACTCGGCGTGCTGCCGCTGCTTCTGCTGCTGCTCGTAGTCGTACCGCGGGTGCAGGCCCGCGCCGCTCGCGGTGAGCGGGATGTCCGAGAGGCTGCCGCGCGGGTTGAAGGCGCCGCCGACGGAGGCGTCGCTGTCGTTGAGCTGCGGGTGCACGTAGATGTCGGCGCGCGTCTGTTTCGCCTGGCGCGCCTTGCGGCGCGCGTAGATCACGTCGGGTTTCGCGTGTGCCATCTGGCGCAGGATCCACCACATCGCGAGGATGGTGACGAGGGCCGTCACCGCGAGCACCGAGTTGCTGATGATGCGCGTCTTCGTGTCCGTCTTGCCCTCGTTCGCCTGCTCGATGATGACGCCGAGGTAGACGGTGATGAACTGCTTCGGCAGCGAGAGAATGGCGGCGATGGAGAACACGACTATGCCCATGCCGCAGGTCGAAAACACGGCGGTGGTGACTAGGAGCGGTAAGGATCGAGCGTGTCTGATTGCAGATGCTTACAGTGACCAGGGATGGCGCTGAACCGCGCGACAAGCGCGATCTTGAAGCCACCGGTGCGCACACAGTGGGCAAGGCACGCGTACGGAATCTGAGTGCGCTCCATCTTCTCGCCGCGCGCGCGGCAGCAGTACTTGAAGGCATAGAAGTTCCCCACTTCGCCGAGGAAAGTGCCAGCGGCGACGATGCCGAAGCCGACCCACAGACCCCAGACAAGGCCGCAGAGAATAGCGACAATCTCGTGTCCGAAGAGCTAGAGGGTGTTAGTGTCCCGCAAGCCACAATGTTGGTGATTACTCACTGGGGGGAAGGAGATGATAAAGAAGATGCCAATAGGGACTAGCCAGCCAAACTTGAAACTATAAAGATATGTTAGTGTGGGTCTAACATGCATCGCCCGCTGCAGCGCGGTCGTCCACACAAAGAGCATAACCAAGAACCCGCAGCAAAACATGTTGAAGGTATGTAGAAGATATTTCCAAAGATTTTTGCATATCTGGAAATTAAGATATGCAAGACACATCTGGAAGACATCCTAAGAAAAAGTGTCTTCTAGATATGGCTTGCATGTCTCTTGAGATCCCAACTACCAGATATGCAAAGAGTTTTGGAATTATCTTCGACATACCGTTAACATATGTTGCCATAAGTTTTTTGTTATGCTCCTTGTGCCACAGGCTTGCACCACTCGCTCCAGCTTCGCACCGCGCCCAGCATCGCGAGAAAGATACGACACTCACTCATGCAGCCAGTGGGTTGCAGGCCTAGGTGGAGAATGAGCATTACCACTAAGGGGGAAGAAAGAGAGCTCACAAGAGTGCCTTCACTGGACACGGCAGATCAGCATGACAGCCAGATAGCTAGAGCTTTACCTTAAGCACCTATTTGGGTGTGGTAAAGAGTAACGAGCGCAGTGACTGCCACAAGGACGAATATGATGATGTAGTATGCTTCGCGACATTAGCTCTGTGCTGGATCAACAAGAGAAGCACACACTAATCCATTCCTTCCTGAGCCAAAAGCGCCAGCTGAGGAGTTGTTTCCAGTTGAAGAGACCGTCACTGAGGGCCTTGGCTTCACTGGGGGTAGGGCTAGGGGTGCGGGAGATGTTGCGGATGTCCTGCGTTCCCTTGGCATGAGAATTGAAAGTGGAAACTGAGGAGGGATCGAAAGAGCCATTCGGCGGCGGGTACGAGCCCATGGCCAGCGTCGAGTCGCTGTGGGATGGCCTATAGGCCGGATAGGGCATCGCCATTGCGTCTTGAAGGTGTCGCGGGGTATATTGAAGAAGAAGATTGGGAGAAGAGCGATGGATGGTTTGTGGATGGTAACGATCCCGCCAAGCTACCGTGACTGCGGCTTTGCACCGCCACTGCGAGGCTGTGCTGGCCTGATTTGCGACACGAGCTCGGCGCCCCGGCGTCCTGCCATAGTGCTGCCGTGTCGCGCCTCCACAGCCGCCGCCGCCAGTGGCGCCAGGTTCATCCTCTGCACCGCCGTCGACGCCGGACTCCACAGCGCCAGCGCGATTCCGCGCACCGCCTCGCTCGCATGCCGCAAAGACGCCGGCAAATGCGCAGTGACCGCAGCCTTCCGCCGGTCATGCCCCTTGTGGTCTCCGAAGTCGCGCATACCCGTACATGCACGCTCTTCGCTTACCTTCTCCACGTTGGTTCGCTCGCGCCAGTCCCCACTCCCTGTCCCACTTCCACCCACATGAACTGTGCCGCGCGAGAGTGCGCCAGTTCCTCCGTGACACTGTTCTAATTTTGGATTGAATACTTGTAACTTGGTGGTTGTTCTGTGCATACATTCTGTGAATGGACAATCATGCAACAGCCTTCGCCTAACTGGAGGACTCCAGGGAATTTTCTGGGAGGAGAGAACTCCTCCCGTACTCCAGTCGTCATTTGGCTGGAGCACTGCGCGAAGCAGGACAATCGTCGGGCGTTAAATCAGACGCGTCAATGGCACGGCGAGAACAAAGCGTGATGCAACCGTGCTGTGCTCCGAACTTCCTCAAGAGCCAAGTACAGCTTAGGGAAGCGCGGAAGCCGCTGACACGGGGAGTCGGGGCAAGGTGAGGAGAGGAGCGCGTTCATTCAAGTCGTCGGGTTCGACACGGGGGAATAATGTTTACCTCAAGGCTCATGGACCCCAAGCAAACGACTATCTTCGGTGACTCGCGCCAGGCAGGCTTGCCATCGAGCCTGAATCGAGCATACCCACGCATATAAGTAAGCAGCGCCGAATAAATATACACGGACAGCAGGGTACCTCCGTGGTGCAAATAAAAGGCAGAGATGCTGCATCACGGGCCCACGTACAACAATAAGGAGAATAAATTAGATGTTGTGTATGGTGTGATGGTCCATGTGTCTCCCCAGTTCTTAAGGGAGGATATGCACACTTCAGCACTCTCCAGGCGGGCATGGCTCAATGAGCTTCTTGTAGGCCACGCAGAACGATTCCACATAGCAATGGGCAGCATGGCCCGTCATGTCTTCTTGGCTTTGGTGTTCCCCCCCGACAGGTAACAGGGATGGTGAGCAATCTCGTTGGGTTCAAGTCAAGCAGTCAATTGGAGGTAGAACATGTGTGTCAAGAGAACAAGACAAAGTTGCTTCAATAAGCGACGTATAATTATTTGGTTTCGACTACTGTCGTCTATGAAGTCGGAATATGCTTATATACAGGAGGCGGAGGCGTAAACTAGTGCCCCTCTACGCGCACCGCAACTACTGCACCTTGGTCTTGACACTCTGCCCGACCGCGGCCTCGGCGCGGATGCCCTCTGCCTCGACCTCCGCCATGAGCTTGCGCTCCATCTCGTCGCGCTGCTCCTTGCTCGCGTTCTTCATCTCGCGCTTGGCCTTCTGGAGGCGCGCGCGGTATGCCCGGTACTTGTCGTCCGTGCCGAAGATGCGGTCGCACCAGCGGAACGACGTGCTGAAGTTGTTCGTGAACGCCATGTGGTGGAAGTCGTGGTGCTCCGCCCCGGACCAGAACGGCACGATGTGCTGCAGCGACCACGGGAAGTCTGGCGCGGGTTAGCTACGTCTCGCCGAAGCAAGGAGTGCACGCACCATAGCCGCTGTGCGCGTCGATGGCCTGGAAGAGGCGCAACGTGATCCAGACGTACATCGTGAACATGTGCAGGTCTCTCGTGAAGTAACAGTACAACAGCGGCCCCGCGATGGTGCCCGCGCCCAGGATGGCCACCTCCGCGGGGTGCGCGTACTCTGCGGCGAGCCCAAACGGCGCCGAGTACTTGTGATGGATTTTGTGGATGTGCTTGTACAGCGGGCCCCAGTGCAGCGCCTGGTGCGCGGTGTAGTGGCAGATGTCTTCAAACACGAAGAACAGGGCCATCGGCAGCAGCATCTCCTTGAACGACGGCAGGGGCACCTCGTACGTGCGAATCCCGAACACCTCTGCCAAGGGGTGGAAAAGCCAGATCTAAGGGGGTTAGGTACATTCGCGAAGCCCGAGTAATACTCACGAGTGGCAGCTCGATCATGAAGTGCGAGTACAGGACCTGCTTAGTGCATTCCCACTGTTCCTGCGGCGTTGGGATCTTCGCGGCCTGCAGCTTCCAGCGACGGAAGTAAGGAATCGCGTCAACGATGATCCACGGTATCGCGCGGCCAAAGTAGACCGTCTGGCGCTCAGTATTGAGAGAGACCCTGGCATACTCAAAAGACCGTGCACACCTCATGCATGATGAAGCTCATTAAGCCTGTGGCGAGAATGGGGTTGCCGATGAAGATATACCACGCGACCCATTGCTGCTCAAGCCACGAGAGCTGGGTCAAGTCGGTCTGGTCGTAGGGTGACCAAGTGGTGGTCGCGTTGGCAGACATGGTGGCGGAAAAGAAGAAGCCGGGCGCCTTTTAGCTACGTGCGAAACAGAAAGTGGCATGTTTTCAAAATTTTGTTCATGATGCGATTCTCACGTGACCATTCCCCAACCTCCAAAGCTTCAACCCCGAATCTCCCCGATCACTCGGGACTCGTTCCAGGAGCCTCCAGATGAGCCCGAATTTTCGGTCGGGGCCATTACGAGGCTCTGGCTGGTATGCTCCTATGGCTCCCGCCCACTGCTCGCAGATCGTTGTCATCAATCCCGATTCCCGCCGCATATTTACCCCGGCCTCGGGAAGCTTCATCCAAATCAAGCCACGGCAAAGAACTTCAAATATAGCCTTCGGATCCCGTTTGAGTCTTTGTCTTGTAGACAGGATCTACTTCTCCACCCTTCTCGTCTTCAAGTCTCGGTGGAAACCACCAACCTTCAATCCATTGCTAGACTGTGCCAATCGGGATTTTTTTTCGGGATAGTCGCTCGCCTGAATTAGATTCGGGGTTCCCAATCGGCTAAGGCTCAGGCGACGATGGGAGAAATGCGACCAGCATTTCAGCTCTTTTCAGGCGCCGTCCCACGAGGTCCTGTTGGGTACCCGTTCTTGCCTAGGTTTTTCAATGAACATCCATCTCTTTCAGTTAGACCGTGATGTTGCCACCGGCTCTGATGTTAGACGCTTGTCGACTCCGCTGTGTGCTCCCCACTCCGTTCCGCGCCGCGGGCCCGAAACCGTGACGTGCGCTATAAACTCACAATTTTTTTTTTCAACCAGGGACGGCAGCTTCTTCGCCCTAGTGCAAAGCAACGTCTGCAACCTGTACTTCTATACGGACGGCATCGTACGCACTCAGAACCAGCTCGTTTGACAGCGTCGGTTGCGTCCAGTCTCTGCACACTCGAAGATACTACTTTCGTTTTTGTCGCATCGGAGTTTGGGATAGTAAGCTCTCTGGTTGTGTTAAGCTATTAATCCGGGGATCCTCCAGGTCAGTCCAGGTCCGTGCATTGGTTCCTAATCCTGTGCGCGGACAGCGACATATATACTTCCCTCTCTCGGCACGGCCGCGCTTCCCCGCGCGCATGTTCACCCGCGACCCCTGCGAAAAATTGTGCTTACAGCTGCAGGCATCGACACAGTCGTCCGGTCCAGCCTGAGGTCGCCAGCGCTCTTCCCGTATACCGTACTCGCAGCCTCGTGTCTGGGCTGCGCTGTCTGGAATAGCCTCAAGGTCGTCAGCTGCAACGCTCCCTCCACCTCTGGAGAAAACTCCTTGACCACCGTAGTACTCATATTCGATCGGGAGATGATCAGCTCCGGATTGATTCCCTCGTGGACGGACGAGGAAACCCCTCTGTTGTTAATGACAACTCTAGGTGTGTAATTCTACCAACCTACCTACCTACCTGCCTACCTACCTACCTACCTAGAACAGTTTGAGGCGATCGAGAACGTCAGGCACCATCAAGTCCGCATCGAATTTTGCCATGACTGTCAGTCTCGCCGAGGAGTCTCTTGAAAACAGATTTTGAGCTTGTGCCTCGCTTGTTGTACCGAGGAGTATACCCACTCTGCTAGGTTCAAATACAACTCGCCCTCCTCGAGGGGCTGATTTAGTTGAACCATCTCATCTTCAGCCTATTTGACGCTAACCTAGCGCTGAGTAAGCTCGGGAGGATTGACCACCCGTCGCAGGGTTTGTTTGCGTCCTGTTTGCCTGAATTGGGAATGTCCCCACAAGCGCCCTCGACACCATATGTCAGGATAATCATCAGTCTTGGCATTCCAATCAACGAAATATCTCGCGCTATCCATATCCAGAGCCGAACTTCAATTTCCACTCATACATGACTGCATTTGCGGCCCGATTGCCGGATTTGGGAGGGGACCCACAATGTTAACGGACTCGAAGCCAACCAACGATGAACGTTAACCCGACACCCCTGGCCACTGGCGCACGCGGCAAAGCGGATTTGCTGTTTCTGGATGGATAGAAATCCCTCCTGAATTCTAAGAAACGGGAGCTCTTGATAAAGAAGGGTGTAGGGTGCAAAATTGCCCCCTATCCTGCTGGGATCTTCCGAGATCTGGTCATATCTGCCGGAAGTTGCCGGAAGTTGCCGGAGATTGCCGAGATCTGCTCAGAAGGCGGTGACGTCAGGAAAATCATTCCATGCAGAAAAAGATTGATTAAAAATTCAACTTCAACTTCAACTTCACCTTCAAGTACTTTAGTTTACATAAATAACTTTCGAGCTCGGGGCTACACACCGTCCAGCACCGTCACTGGTCCCGTGCCGCGCACGGGCCATCTCAGAACGGGGGGCCAGCGGAGTTTAAAACACTTTCTTGCTTCCTCCCACCATCCCGCCGCACCCTCCCGCCCTCGCCCCCTGCCCCCGCTCTTGGCTGTTCCTCGCCGCTCCTACTCGCGCTAAGCGTCACGTAGTCCCAAGACGCCGGCGACGCGACGCAGTGCACCGTGACGCCAGTGGACGTTTTACTCGGCCTAACTCTGTCGCGAACATGATCGTGTGCTCGACCAAATCCCCCAATCGCATCAATCTCCCTCCCGCAGTCTCCCGCAGTCCGCGCGTAAACGAGTTTCACACACCACCCTATCAGTCCTTCGCCAAGCAACCCGGCGACCCGCGCCATCAATTAACCCGCATGGCAACCAAATCTAGCTCATATATCCGATATTTCCTGCGAATGGTTCAGCCACGGTCATTCTCGCCGCCATGGTCCACTTCCTCGACCTCCTCAATGCCCATGTCAGTCGCCGCCTGCGCCCCGCTCCTCCGTCTGCTCACCGTTCGCAGTGCGCCGACAGCTTCGTCGGCCGGTGGTTCCGTCTCGAAGGCTGCGGCCATCCCAAGGAGCGCGTGGGGTCCAGGTCCGTCTGACTGCTGTTCGTGCGGCGTGTTTCTGACCGTGCCGCAGATTCACCACGGAAATTCGCGCAGGGTTGACTACCTGGGTGAGTCGGTACTGCGCAGATACCGCGCACGCTAACGACGTCTGCAGGCAGCCATGGCATACATCGTCCGTCCACCATCCGCTGCACGACTCTATCTAACGCGCCTCAGATCTCCGTCAACGCATCCATTCTCTCGGATTCCGGCGGGACCTGCGTGTGTTCGACGAACGACTTTTGTCCTCCGGGGACCAACCCGGCCTACGGTGCGTCTCCAGACCTCGCGTCGACAATAGCTAAGCCCCACAGATGTGTGCGTGAACGAAGTGCGCAACGACCTCATCACGTCCACCGCCGCCATTGCCGCCCTCTCATCGTTCCTCATGGGCCTCCTCGCCAACCTCCCTGTCGGCATGGCCCCGGGGCTCGGTCTCAATGCCTACGTGCGTCCCGCTTGTTACCCCCGAATGTGGCTGATTTTTCCAGTTTGCGTACTCGGTCGTCGGGTGAACATCTCCCCCGCTGCACTGAAACGGAGCAGCTGACGCGCACGCAGGTTCCACGGGTCTGGCATCCTCTCGTATCGCGAGGCCCTGAGCGCTGTGTTCCTTGAGGGGTCCGTCTGCCTTATTTCTGCAGCGTCTCAGCTCACGTCTTTAGATGGATCTTCTTCATCCTCTCCCTCCTCGGTCTCCGCCAGTGGCTCGTCCGCATCATGCCCCAATCACTCGTCCTCGCCGTCGGCGCAGGCATCGGCCTCTTCATTGCGTGAGTCCCCCACACTTCCTCCTGTCCCGCGCTAAAAAAAGACACCAGCTTCATCGGCCTCTGTAAGTCTGCCCGCTCTCCACGCCACCCCTTCTAACCCACACAGCCTCGGGCGGCCTCGGCGTCATCGGCGGCAACACCACCAACTTCGTCGGCCTCGGCGGCTGCCTCCCCGAAAATATGAACCCCACCCTCCGCAACTACTGCGTCCGCGGCGTCCTCCGCAGCCCCACCATGTGGCTCGGCATCTTCCTCGGCGGGTGCGTCCCGCCCATTGCCCGCTAATGCCCACTCACCCGCGCAGGATCCTGACGGTGCTGCTCATGCTCTACCGCGTGCGCGGCGCGATCCTCATCGGCATCTTCCTCACCTCTATCGTGTCGTGGCCGCGCCCGACGGCCGTCACCTACTTCCCGCACACTGCCGCGGGCGACGCGCTGTTCGACTATTTCAAGCAGGTCGTCACGTTCCACCGCCTGGAGAAGGTCGGGAACGCCATTGATGTACGTCCCCCGCCCCCGTTCGTCGTGCGTCTGACTGACTGTGTGACATGTAGTATCACTATGGGTAAGCGCGTCTTGCATTGCATCCCACGCGACGCCTACTGACCGCGTCCAGGAAAGGAAGGGTGTGGTATGGTGCGTCTTCGCGCCGCATGTCGTGGTTTTTTCACTAAACGCGGGAAAAGCGCTCGTCACGTTTCTCTATGTCGACATTCTGGGCAAGTACTCGTGGGCTCCACCGTCTCCTGTTCCTGACATTTCCGCTGCAGACACGACGGGTACGCTGTACTCCATGGCGAAGTTCGCGGGGCTCCGCGACCCTGTCACGCTGGACTTCGAGAACTCGACGATTGCGTACTGCGTCGACGCGTTCAGCATCAGCATGGGCGCGCTCATGGGCAGCAGCCCGGTCACGGCCTTCATCGAGAGCGCCACCGGTATCAGTGGTGCGTCCTCTCCCCGGCCAACGTTCTACCTGTATCTGAATGGGGTGGACAGAGGGCGGAAAGACCGGAATCACAGCGATGGTCACCGGCCTCGCGTTCTTTGTCTCAGTCTTCTTCGCGCCCATCTTCGCGTCGATCCCCTCGTGGGCGACGGGCGGCGCGTTGGTCATCGTCGGCTCCCTCATGATGCGCAAGTACGTACTCTCTCCTGCCTGCCCGCCCGCAAAAGCAAGTGCTCACAGTGCACAGCGTGCGCGACGTCAACTGGGACTACATCGGCGACGCCGTCCCCGCGTTCCTCACTATCCTCATCATCCCCCTCTCGTACAAGTGCGCCTCCTTCGTCTTGCTTAGCCTACCCGCTCATCCGCTCACCCGCCCGCAGCATCGCATACGGCGTGATCGCCGGGGTCATGTCGTACCTCGTGCTCAACGGCATTCCCTGGGCGCTCAGGCGTCTTACCGGCGGCCGCATCGTCCCGCCCAACCTCGAGATGTCCGAGGAGTGGGTCGTTCCTCCCGGCGGCATGATGCCCTACTGGATGTGCGTCCCCTCTCGCCCCTTTCGCATACCTCGTTTATAATACGCCTGGCGCAGGCGGAAGGTCCTGGGCAAGGAGACGACGGAGGACGCGGGGCTCCAGCTGGAGGAGCGCCACGAGGACGACTCCGTGGAGCCCGTGTCGGCGCGCAAGTTTGACAACGTCAGCATCGAGAGCGAAAAGCAGTACGCGCGGTGAACCAAATCGCCCGCCCCCCCTCCCCTCGCCCTCAGCACCGCGCTCCTTCACTTTTACATTTGTTTCTAGCTGGCGGCCTTTTTAGATGCACGCGTGCTGCCGCTGTACATACAGCACGCTTCTCTTCCCTCCCCGCGCGTGCGCGCTATATCCCGACTTTCTATCTTTACTTGTTGTCTACTTGGACCCCTCTCTTGGCGCGGGAGGATGGTCGCTGCGCTGAGCCTGTGAAGCTCCTCTGTATCTTGGATCTAGCATTTGAAACCCGAGGCAATTCGAATCTAGTAGTGTACATATACTTACTTACGCTGTTACATTAACGTTTCTTGTTCCGTGGAGAATGACAATGACATTGACATGGCAGAAGAGAGGTTGCGGTCGCACGTGACCGAGTCGCGCGTTCAAGTGACTCAGATTCGAATCAAGTCTAAGATCTAAGGCGGCCTTGAGGGATACACGATTGGATTGAGAATCGTCATCAAAGATAGGTTCGTATAGTTGTCGAAGCTTTGAAGGAGCGGACTCTCCAGTGCTCGTTCGACCTCGAGAAGTTGTTGTGGACTCGTCCTGCGTAACTTTGCGAATTGGCTCAGGGTACGGTATGTGCAACATAACTAGGAGCTTGTGGTTAGGATTATGGGGCCCAGTGTAGTCTACGAAGCTACATCCTCGATGTTGAGCATGGTCTCGTAGAAACGGAGCTCCCTTTCCAACGCGTCGATCATGTTCTCCTCCTTCCGCCACCCGTGGCCCTCCCCGGGATAGAGCTTGTACTCGACTACGCCTCCCCGACGCTTTATACTCTCGAAAATCGCTGTGGATCGAAGTTCGTCGAAATAGTGACCTGGAAATCAAAACACCGACCTTCAGCTTGCTCCTTGGGCACGACCCTGTCGGTATCTCCCTGCAGAATCTGAGGCCTCTATTAGTACGATCCGACAATGATACTGCATAGCGCGCACGAGGAGGGGAGACACGATACTGTCTGCGTGCGTCACCGGCGAGCGCGCCTTGTACACCTCGGGAATCTCCGCGCTGGTCCCGCCGAGGAGCCCGTGCCCGTAGCCCGACTCAAATTTATGCGTGTCATCCATGAGCAGCCGGAGGTCGGAGATCCCGTAGCTCGACGTCGCCGCCGCGAACGTCGTCAGGTCGGACCCCATGCTCACGGCGCCAAGCGCGGTGAACCCGCCGGAGGACTGCCCGCGAATGACGATCCGCCGCGGGTCGACGAGGCTGTACGGCGCCTGCGCGACGATCCGCGCCGCCTGGATACAGTCTTCAATGTCGACGACGCCCCACTGCCCTGCGAGGCGCTCGATATATGCGCGGCCGTATCCGGAAGACCCGCCGAAATTGACGTTGAGCCTGTTCAGCGTCGTTACAACGCAGCGACGGGAGAAGGGAGGGGGCGAGTTACCACGCCCATCCGCGGGAGGTGTAATACTGCGTCATGAGGTTCAAGGCGTGCCCGGTGAAATGTGTGGGACCGCCGTGGGCGTAAAGCATGCACGGAGGCTTCTCGCCGGCGACGCTTGTACCAGTATAGTTCGGGTTAGTGGGCGGGTAGTAGATGATGTGAACCGGATGCCCGTCCGTCCCGGCCTTGAGCGTCATCGGCTGCGCAACAGAGATAAGGGCGGAGGGGTAGTCCAGACCAGCGGATGGCTTCGCGACCAGCGAAAAGAGCGCAGTTGAATCTGGGGCGACGGTGCACACCACGATTTCAGGGGCGGCGTCGACGCGCTCCCCAATAAAGACGACCTTGTTTGCGCCGGCGGGACGCATGTTCTGGACCCCCACATACGGAATTTCTACGAGCTGGCGGGAGCCTGCCGCGATGTCCACCGTGTACAGCACGCTGCGGCCGCCCTGGAATGCAGAAAACAGCACGCGTTTACCGTGCTCGATGACAGCATATGGAGAACGGCCGAGCCCCCACGCCGGTTCGCCGAAGTCTTGATCAAGGGGCTGAGGGAACATGGGGCCTGCTGCGTCGAAATCGTATTTCCACGGGTTTTGGTAGCCGGACGTATCAGACGTGAAGAGCACAGTGGTGCTTGTAGCCCAGCCCGGATAAGAGACGCTGTTCGTTACCTTTTGACCCGCGACATGTCTAGCATTGCTGATTTCAAGCTTGTCTGCCTCGACATTGACGTCCGCGACGAAAATCTCGGCGCCCTGCCTGGATCTCGGTGAGATGGAGTTGGTTACTGCAGATAACACATACCACGGCATGTCCGGCAGATACCACTGCTGCCAGACAATCCGTGCGCCGTCTGGAGAGAATTTAGGGGACGCGTAGAAATCGGCACCGGACACAAGAGGCGACACAGATTGGGATTTTGTGTTTATTACGCAGAGCATGTTGACAACGCTGGTCGGAGACGTCTTGTCAGAATGATCTTCCAGAATCGACGCCAGCAGGTGCGGATGCTTCGGATGCACGTCGAAGTTTGCAAATCGGAGGACCTTGCTCTCTACACCGGCTCGAGCACAATCTGGACGAAATAGAAGGGCCTCACCAGGGGTCATCGGACGCGGCTCGCTGCCCTCCTTGGTTTCAACGGAGTAAAGCCTGCCGTCAGTAAAATGGGAGAAATATGCAACACCTGCATGGACAACCGCCGGGGCACCTCCGTACTCCATGACCCCAGTACGAACATTCCATTCCTTCCCGACAACTTCCCGGCCGGTGCTTGTCTCGACAAGAACGCAGCGTCCGCTTTCAGAGGGTCTGCTCTCAACATGATAGACCGTTGAGGTGATCGGATCTACGAGGACATCGGTGAGGTTTATGGACTGTTGATTATCGTCAATTGCACCCAAGGGGTACAGAGAGTGTGTGCTTTACATCCTGCGTGATGTTCTGCGCTGTAATTGGAGACTTCCAAGTTCCGTAGGGTGCTGTCGACATGGTGGACTGGATGAAGTGCCCACTGCCTTGCCACTGCCAGTGGCAGTGCCACTGCTGCCTGATTTGATCGCATCTTGCCGCGGGCCGGCAACAACGGCTAGTCGGACCGATCGACCGGTTTCAACCTTGGTTGGAAAACAATGATGTCCTGTTCATTGACACTACATCCTCTTTACATGGAGAAAGTCGGGGTCCTTGAATGAGGATTCATTAATATTCATTGACAGTGCATGTTTGAGTCCGGTGTTGAACGCACACACATATAAAGCTAAAAGATTCTTGTACAACCTGCCGATGTGGAATGATTAGATTAAATTAAGGTAGAGTACAGGCGGTAATATATTCCGGCGTGGTCCCGTCAAGAGACCAACACTATCGACTCATCTCCCGCCCCTTATTTCTCGCGTCGAGAAACTCCGCAAGGCGTGCAGCCAGTCGGTCTCCGTTAGCTGCGGCCACAGCTTGTCGATGAAATGCAGCTCCGCGGCCTGCGTGTCCCACAAGAAGAACCCGCTCGTGCTGCAGGACGAGATACGATCAGTGCCTGGCAGAGATTCAAAATACAACGAACGCACCGACGCTCAGACGTGCGGATGATGAGACTGACGGGCGGGATACCGCGCTGCGCACAGTACGTCTCGCTGCCAATGTTCTGCTCCGTGATGGCCTTGCCCTGCGCCACGAGACTCTGCACCGCAGACACGACCTCCTGCCGCCCGCCATATCCGACGGCGATCTGCAGGAACAGTCCGTCGTACGAGGCGGTGATCTCCTCCACCATATCCATCGTGTCGAGGAGCTCCAGCGGGAAGCGGTGCCGGTCGCCGCCGATGAAGCGCACCCGCACACGGAAGAGGTGCACCAGGCTCGTGAACGCGAGGCTCTTGAACTCGGCCGCCATCATCGCGAACAGCCCGTCCCGTTCGTGCTCAGGGCGCTCGAAGTTTTCCGAGGAGAACGCCCAGCAGGTGAGGTACTTGGGGTTCGCAGATTCGGCGGTATTTGGGAGATACTTAATCCACCACTCGAGGACCTTGGACGCCGTGGCGGCGCCTTTGGCGTGCCCCACGAGGACGTGCTGGCCGATTTGCCGCGCGTAGCGGCGGTTCCCGTCCATCACAATGCCGACTTATACTTCCGTCAAAGACGTGCAAGAATTTGCGAGAACGCGACGTACCGTGAACGGGCATCTTGGCCTCCGTGCCGGAATGGAACAGCGCGGACTCGCACAGCTGCGAGCGCGAGACGCGCACAAAGTCGTCAACGGCGTAGAACACGTATTCGGCGCATGTTTCTGCGACTTGGAACGGGTAGCGGAGCCAGGTTCGGATGCCGCTTGTCCAAGATACAGATTGGAGTTGTGCCTCGAGAGTTCGAACGAGCACCATTTGGAGCAACGAGGGGCGCTCCTTGCCGGATGCGAGCCACGAGACATAAGGCGGCAGTCCAGAAACTGTCTCTGTGCTCTTCGAGTTTGCCATGACGGGCTTGTCGTGCAGGATATCCATGCAATGGATCGCTTGCAAAGAGGACTGGATGAAAAAACTTTGTGAGCCGCTAAGACAGGCGGAATGTCATAGATCGCACCCGCAGGATCGGTCGGAGCGGCGGTTCCAGAACGAGCAGGAGGCACATCATGCCCCGGAGCGGGATCAGCATGAGGAAGGGGTAGATCAACCAGAGCACCGCGCAGAGCGTCCACTGTACCGCGCGCGCCGCACGCGAGTCGAGGATTTTCAGCTGGTATTTGGATTTGACGCGCTCCGGGAGGAGCGAGAAGCCAACCATGAGGGCTGCGCGCACGAGGAGGCCGGTAATCCAGTGCTTCTTCGCAGCGAGCACAGATGCCTCGACGTTGTGCACGACTGTGCCCGTGAGCTCGTAGCCGGAGTCAAGGCGGTCGAGACGGTGGTTGAACGAGATGAGGAAGTCGTCGTAGTTTGTCGTGAGCATCGACTGCGGGACACCGAGGCGTAGGCCGGCACAGGTGTATTCCAGCACGATTGTGTCCTTTGCGCGTGCCGAGAGCCTGGTCTTGATTAGCGCGTGCGTCGGGAGATGCTTGAGAAAGCAGCGTACCTCCGGCCGAACCGGTCCTGGAATGCGATAGTGGCCCAGGTGAGCGTCTGCATGATGTACGCCTTGAGCTCGTCGATGTAGCCGTAATTGTCCACATCGTCGGGAATGCCAAGCTCTTTGCGGGTTTCCTCGTTGATCGAACCGTGGATGTGTCGGTGCATCCAGCGCAACCAAGAGGCGGTCTGCTCTTTCTCTTCGGAGGTGCCGTTCAGCGCCATTTCAACATAGAGATACTGCGAGTCAAAAAATAAATCAAATTCCCACCCGGATCAGCAGAGTGCACACCAACCGTGCGTAGAAGCCGGACCAGTGGGCGCGAGTAGAATTCAGAATGGACCTTGACCGCAAGACTAATGCTCGTGTTATGCGACTGGAACCGAGTCAATCTCAAGGGCCCAAATGAAGCGTCGCACACACCTGCAGTAGCAGCGCTGTTATTGACGCAAATAGACTCAAGGAAGCGCCAGCGTTGATTCTGAGGTCGTCCAAGACGTTCATTTTCATGAATGTGGGCCATTTAAGGCGAATAAGTGGTGGAAGACCCCAGTAGACCCCGAGTGCCACCAGACAGGTGGGAAACGCAAGAAGAGAGAGGCCGAGTGGTGAGACCAGCACCAGAAAGAAGATGGAAGGAATGTAGTCGCGAACGTCGCGTGGCGTGGCTTGCCGGAAGCGCGCGGAGCGCTCTGCGCTGGTATTAGGGAGAGGGAGGGATTGCATAGGCGCGTTTCAGTCCAGTGCGTGGATCTTTGCCCCTTATAAGGAGGTCGGTTGGGTGATGACGCACCCCTCTGTAAGCTGTGGATAAAGGGGGATACGATATTCGATATCCATACGGAGTATCACCGCCGATAATGGTTCGAGTCTAGAGACAATACCATCGTCGCGTCGGACTTGGAAGCGAATGTTCGGGGCTCATTGGGCTCAATCACAAAGACCTATCAGAACCTGGAGAGAGAGAAATAATTGGTTAATTGGACAGAACCTTTGCAGAACAATAGAGGTTTCGCACGACGCAGTCGGCATTGACAGTAGCACTTCGTGGCAGCAGATGTGAGTCATTTGAATTTTGACATCTGTTTGACTGTTTCCACTGATACATCTGATACGCAACAGCCCGAGAACGATGGGCTTTTGCTCGAAACAAAACCTTGCTACGCGTTTCCGCTGTTGAACCTCATTGAATTGAAGCTTCAAGTTCAAGTTGCGAAGGGTTGATGCGGTGCCGCTGCATGGGAGACGGTTGAGCCGGGCCGTAAGAAGAACTTCCCTTTTTTTTTCTTCCGTCGGAAATCTGACACTGACAGCATGGGACATGCGAACATTATGCATGGTGCGAGTGCACCCATACCTGACCGCGGGCTGTAATATCCGCCTTGATTGTCAACTCTACATCTATGACCTTGAAGCTCCTTGCAAGCGTACAATGTTTGTTCTTGCGGAGAATCGGGTGCTTGGCCTCGGTTTTCGTTCTATGATCAGGGCTGTGCTCTTCTTAAAGACTTGGATATGGCCTATCGTCGCGCCTATCTTGCCCTAAAAAAACTGGGTTATCTTCTGATGAGGATGACAACAAGCCTCAAATACCTGCTTGGAATGCGCTTCGACAATCGTTGCCCCTTACCCGTAGCAAGAAGCTCTCTTGGTGCTTGAAACGATTTAACGCTCCTCAAAAAAAAAAAAAAAAAAAAAAAAAAAAAAAGGGGGGGGGAACTCTCTTGGATATGATCTGTGATTCTGTGTACTGTGCTCTCACAGCTTCACCTTCGTGTCGCAATTGAAGCTTGATATCTCATCTATGTCCACTGGGGCCATGATCGAAGTCGCCATGGAGGATGTTCAGCGCTCAGGCATGAATCGACGGCGAGGGGAAGCCGGTCGTTCCCCGTGAATGGAGTCTATTTCGGTTCTGCAGCACTTGCGTCGAGCTCGAGTCACGGCTCAATGTGTGACCGCCCGCCATGTCCAAAATACCTGCAATCTTTCGTCAAACCCCAGACGTACTTCCCTAAACGCGTGATGGCCTAGTGGGACGCGATTGGCCTGCGCAGGAACACATGTTACTGCGAGACTCTCCGGAAATCGATGATGATTGCTGGGCTTGGGCATAGGCAAAGACGTCCCGCACTAGTCCACTAGAGAGGAGCATGGCCTTCGCAGCCCATGAGCGAGCACCTCATCCCCGTTCATACTTCGCGTGCAGGATCTACAGTGGCCTCTTGTCGCGCGGCATGGGCGCCAAACCGGGTAAGGAGTTTGTGACCGCTGAGCAGCGTGCCTCACTTACTATGTGCCGAGTTTTAGTTCAGATTTTCTGCATAGAAAGCAACAGTGAAGTCAGCTCAAGTCCCGTTAGAAGACGACCCTGGGAATTCAGATTGACTGAAAGTAAAAGCTAGATGAACGCACCGAGTTCAAGTTGGGTTTCGAGTAAGATGCCAGAATTTGGATTGCGCGCGGATCCGTGAGTCAAGATGTGACGTATCATAGTTCAGCTCAAAGGGGTCGGCACTGGGCAGGTAAGGGCAGATGACCCTGCTCCTCGTCAGAGCTGTCTTCATCCGTGGAAGCGTCGGTACGTGGCTGCTTCGTGTCATTGGTATCCGCGTCCAGTTCGCCATTGCAAGAGCGTTTCATCCAGTTTGACGGTGCTTTCGTCGTCCGAGTCGTCAGTTTTTGAAGATAGGGATGTATCTACATAGGACGACAAGGAGGTAATTATCAAGGCAAAACTTGGGGAGAACGCGTTGATTTCAAGTTTTGGCGCCACCGAAGAGCACCGAAGCTATCGGAAGCTTGATGACTGCAAAATCTGACTGCAAAATCCTTAGGCGCCGTCCGTAGCGAGAGGAGCTTGGAAGATTTGAGAGAACACGACGAGCGGAGGCCAAGTAGTCTAGACTGTCAGTGAGTCTTATGAGTCTTAGCCAGTGGAGGGCCGGAGGCCCAGTTAGGGCTCCAACCATTTAGTTTCCGTTTGATGATCTGGCCAAATCAAACGGAAACGGTTATCAAACAGTTTAAAAATCGTTTAAAACTGTTTAAAATGGTTATTTTTCGATTATCTTTGTTGGGCGGAAACTGAGATGTGTTTCACAGGGCTGGCATACTAAGCTAGTAAATAGCATAACTCTAGCTATCTCAACTTATACCTCTTGAAAACGGGGACCTTCTTGGTCACCAAAAGGTGGGCGCACTGCGGGAGTAGCGCATCAGTCACGTGAGTATGGTCCTAATCGGGAAGAGTGTTGCTCCAGCGCACTGGTTCAGTGCCCACAGAGCACAGTACAATTGGTTTGTGGCTTGGGGATGTTTTTGTACCTGAGTTACTTGCTATTTACCAGTGGAGGAAGCAGTCAGGTTAAATGGATGAGCTTATCAGAATTTGATCAGAATTATAACCGTTTAAACTGTTTGTTTACCGTTTGTTTACCATTTGGACCCCCGGTCAAACAAAACGGAAACGGAAACGGTTATAACCGTTTTAAACTGTTTACAAACGGAAACGGTTGGAGCCCTAGGCCCAGTGTGGAGGAGTGTCGAGGCTAGATGTTGAGAGCGGCACGTGATCCGATCCAACTCGATCGAAACGCGACTCGGAGACGTCCCATTCATCCTGTACCTCCCTCTCATCCCTCTGGATATGCAAGAGGATCAACTTCATCCACTGCGCGTTTCTCTGGCCTGTTTTCTGTATGCAAGGGTGAACACTGTCCACCGCAGTCCAGGACGCCGCGCGCGTGGACATCCGACAGCGCTCTGGCTATCATCCAGGTAGGAGGTGGCCAAGAGGTGGCACTGAGGTAAGCAGCTACGTTGCCCACTGGATTGATTACTGACAAGTAGCGCTGCAGCTCTTTGCTCGCAGACTACATACGTGTGCTCCGGGATCGACATGTGCCCGGGATCGACAAGTGCCGCCCTTCCCCTGCCTTGCAATGAGACAGCTTCGAAGACAGTTTCGGAGCCGCCTCCTACTAGACCGGTTTGTCCCGAGCGAATGCCTATTGCTGGTCGACCCTTATAACGGCGCCGCATGACCGTCGACGAAGGGAGCGCGATGCTCTCGCCTCGGAAGCACACGATCGCTCTATCCATAGAAGCCTTCTGGATCGATTTACCCGATTCCACCGCTTTATCGACTTCGCTCATTGTTGGAAATATGTATCGGTCCTGCTCGGATATGGTGGAATTAGGAGCGGGTAAGGTGCGCGTCCAGTTCTCGCAAACCAATATGTTCTCTAATTCCAGCCACAGGCCTTCATACAGACAGGATCTCAATGAGCGTGCACTAACATACGTACGTCGTCTTCGTGTGACGCTGCATATGCAGTCCGTTCGAGGCAGTCAAGTCGAGATTTCCAAATCGGGCAGCGCCGAAGACGGCAAAAGCGGTCCCGAGCCGGGACTTGCCGGAAAACGACTTGTGGCCTCGGAAAGTCGCCCGACACCAGGCCCGCCGTATCCCGGCCCCGACCTCAATTCTTCTCCCAATTTCACCCTCGCGGGCTACCATTCCGACCTTGCCCTTTGTTCCCGCTGTATGGCCCCTCGAGTCGTTCCGCCACCCAAGAAAAATCGTGCACGATGTGGCCTCAAGTATTCGCTCAAAATCGTCCGCGGAGACCTGGGCCCTGAAGCAGACTACCTTGACGAGGAAGGTGACGAGGCCCAGACAGCCCTGGCTGTTGCAGACGTCGATATTAATGAAGGAAATGTGCGTCACCCCGTTAGCCAATCGCGTCCCTCTAAAATATGTGGCTGTGTGTCCCGCGGTTTGCTGACAAACTTCCCATCTAGGAACACCACCTGCAAGCGGCGTTGGCCACCAAGGCCGTTTTCATCCCCACTCCGGGTGCCGTCCAGCTTAAAGAAGAAGTCTACGAGCAGCTCTACCCCCCCGGCAGATGGAGGGACCCTATCACCTACGTCCAGACGACTCAGACCGTCGAGGAGGCAACTGCCAATGCGCTAGTCGACGACGAATGCACGTACTACATGGACGAGGCCGACAAACAGTGGCTTGATAAGAACAATCAAGAGGCCCGCGGTGAAGGTACCAGCGCTCAAGGCGCGACATCCGCTGCGCGCGCGGCGCGTAGAGGCAAGGATAAGGAACCCCAGATTGGTGTTCCCGTATCTATCAATGAGGATGAGTTCGAACTTGTGATGGGACTTTTTGAGAAAATTACCGACCAGAATGTGACTGCCATAGTCTCCCTCGGAATTCTAGCTCACACCCATCCAGGTTATCGAAGGCGAAGGACCCGATTTCTCCATGTATCGACACTTCTTCTTGGAGCCTTTACCGGCCAATCTCTTTGCATCGTACACTGCACCGTCGTGGATACCTCCTCCTGCCCTACTTGATCGTATCGCTAGAACTATCTTTCCACACTGGAAACACAGGCGCTCCCTTTCGGAAGGGCACAAATTAAGGCCGTCGCTCAATGTGAGTATCTATCTTCCTGGTCTGTCGTCCGGCAGCTCACGCGCCGGTACATCAGTACAACGAATTCGATTTTCCCAATGAATCATACATCTGTTTCCGCAGACGGGACAACAAGCCAGTCCGCAAGACCCGTGCAGGACAGGTCGCCAACAACGTAGACAAACTCGCTCAGATCCGTAACAACTTGTCGCAAGCGCTTACTCTCGCGAACGCACTGCTCAAGCGGGAGAATATAAAGAAAGAGATGGTCGCGGGGTCACAAAATGTTTGGAATGTGCGACAACCCCTCGCCGATCTCCTTCGCACCTTCCCCGGGATGGCCACCAAGACCGACGAGGCTCTGCTGGTGGAAAAGCCCAGGAAGATCAAGCCTCCTAGAGCCCCGTGCGTCTTGTACAGTCGCTTCTTTCTCTGTAGCCACTAAGCTTCTCTAGGCTGCCGAAGGTCAAGGTGTTACCTCCGAGCAATCCCGCAGCACCGGAATCCGCTACCATTGGGAAAGCGACGCGCCCTTCGGAGCGGTGTGCCGCCATACAAGAACAGGTTATGGTCAGGATGGGTATAGATGCGCAGAGGAACCAAGGCCAAATAGATGCTACAAATGTAAGCATGCTGAAAAACGCGCAAAAGCATCTCTGCTCACAAATGTACGCAGGACCCTTACCAGCCGCCCCTCCTCTCGCGCGCCGAGAAGCTTTGGGCTGAGGTGCCCCCGGTCGCCCCTCAATCAGATGAGCAGTCTATGCGAAGTGGCTCCTGCGCCCTCCGTGTACGGTACGGCCGTGGGGGCCGGCGCTTCGTGGATCGTCGTAACTATCACCCGTACAGCCCGCCACTGCTTAGCCGACGACATCCCGGTGACGATCTGGACGAGGAAAGCATGCGACGACTGGAGGCGCAGTGGAGGTTCGACGAAGACGACTGTCCTGCCCCTCGGTCTGCTGAGCAACACCGCGAACTGGTAGATGAGTATGAGAGCAAGTCAGTAGCCGCAGCATGCTCAACATTATTCTCGTCCTGATGATTGTCACAGATATCTCATTGCGCGCATGGCTTGGGTGACCCAGCCGGAAATCGAGCTTGTTACAGACGCGTCGATCGTGATCCCCGGACCCGAGGGCCGCGAGCGCAAGGTTTTGCCGTTCCTCACGAATGCGATCCATCTCTCGTGGGCGCGCAGTATATCGTTGAATGAATACCTTTCGGATGCTATTGGCATCCCTCGCATGGGGCCTCGTATCAGTGCCCCGACCACGCCCAGCCAGCAAAGGACCCCGTCAGACAATGTCACGCCGCCGCGCGCCCCGGCTCCTGCGACCTCGATGCGCCCGCCCCCGACCCCAGGCCCGCAGCTCAGAATGCAGGAGAACATATCCCCGCCGACACCAAGCGCCGTACCGAGCCCGCATGCATACGCCTCGCCATCCAAGCCACGTGCACCCCCACGAACCCACACCCCCGCCGCCCCTTCTGTGCCGCACAACCCGAACCCCATCGTCCCCGCGGCAGAGGCACAGACCGCGAAGCCCGTCGTCGCGCAGTCCGGCCACGGCCGCAGCCAGAACAGCCCAAGCCACATCCAGGTCCCATCCCCCGCTCACCCATCCGCGCAACCACTGCAGACGAACGGCGCGCGCACGACGGTCCCGGCGTACGTTCCGCTGAGCGCTGGGACCAACGTGAGCCTCAAGCTGCCGCCACGTATGCCTCGTCCTTCGCCCCTCGCCACGCACTCCGTAATTGCCCCGCAAAACCCAAGCATCAGTCCGCACAATAGCGCGTCCCGGCGTACGAATGCATAGGCCGCGTCCTGCGGCACGTAGAAATCAACTTTCCCCTGTATTTTTAGCACATACATACTCAATTCTTCTTGAGAATCTCTAGAAGGTATCACTGCAACAATGAATTGCGAGCTAATATTCGCCGCGTGCCGCACAAGCACGGTTCTTTCCCCCAGCTCTCTGGCTCAACTCTGCCTCTCTGCCCAAATCCAAACCGATAACGCGAAGCGAAGCCTGACGACCATCTTGAACTAGCGGCCTTGGTTTTAGCGGCAATCATAAAGTAATGCATCATGCAAATGGCTTTCCGTCATGTCTAAGGTCTTCCGAAGTACCGACTCAAGACAAACCCAAGGCGTCTTTGTTTGTTACTTCCGCTGCTTCCTCCGGTTTTGACTTCCCTTCCCGCCGTTTCGTCCTACAATATACTCCCAAGCGTAGAATTGAAGCACCCATAAAATTTACTCCCCATTTCCTCCGCCATGGCGTCGTTGGACCGATCCGCTGTGTTCCGCATAGTGTCAGTCACTACTAGCCTACCTCGAGAGCTGTAGCTAATGGATATTGCAGTTCACTTTCTCTTGCTGGTGAGGATGTCGTGCAGACTATCCCAGACACTATTATGTTGTACAAACGGCAATGGGACAGACGCAGGCTCAGTGCCACTTGCTTCTTTTCCGCTATGGCGCGCTAGTGCGTATTCCGTGCTTCTCCTTCGTTAGGCGTTGATCATCCCACCCAGCATGTCTATAATATCGCTGGTCGGCAACGGAGTCAGTACGTGGGACTCGTGTTTCGACGCGGGCGGAAGACTCTGATACAGAGCTGCAGACGCCTTCTACAGAGGCTATACCATCGAGACGTGTAAACGTGCCTACATGCTTCCGAATGTAACAGCCTGTGCGGTCCGTTCCCTCTGGAAGCTATTCTCCTGTGACTGACTGATATGTTCTAGTGTTCGCTGGTATGGCTATTCAAGTCCTTGTGTACATCAGGTACGTTCCTTTATCACCGTCTTCGCAAGCTGATCATACCAGGACCTATGCCATCTCCGGCCGCTCCAAATATGTTCGCCTAGGCCTCGGCTTACTCATGATCCTTGGTTTCCCGGTACAGACTTTCGGGATTGTGTATCACGTATGTTGTTTTGATTTAGACTGAACTGCGGTTTACTAATGCATGCGTATCTCGCAGAGAGATGCGCGTTGCACCCCTTGATCTTTCATATCATCATCCCACTGATCCATCTTTGCGTTGCAGCCATTCTTCCACCAAGTAAGAACCAGCCATCTTGGAATTGCCCATAAACAACCACTGATAATCCTGTCTTAGGGATCGCACGTTGATTTTGCTTATTCCTCTGTGTCTTCTAATGCTTCACAGATGTAAAGGGAAAGTTCTCCGGCCGGGCGAGGTACGTAGCTCGCTTGGATTTTTCTTTCCTGGATCTGTGCTCATGTATGGACACAGCCCGACTGGGACATTGTGTAACTGGCTTAGATGTTGAGGGTGATCCCTATTGAGCGTGAACTTCAGTTATTACAACGCCCATATGGTCTTCGATGTTTTCGCATGTGCCGTCGCAACATACTATCTTGTAACTTCATCTCGAGTCCTCGGAGTCATGTCAGTCTTCTTCCACTCACAGTAACCCGGTTGTTTTGACTTTTGTGATCAGACGCATTTCGAATTTTTTGAGCCGTCTCCTCCGAAACGGGCTGCTTTATTTCCTGGTCGTTTTCCTTGCCAATTTGTGCATCGCCCTGTCAAGCCTGTCTTATTGATTACTGACTGATTCTAGATGGGTTGTACTTGAGTTTGCGAAGGTCTTCTCGTCAGGGGCCGCATCCTCTCTGCCGCTAGCTGTCGTGCTGATCGGTACGTTGATTGCACATCAAGCACCCTTTTGAAAACATTCTCCTAGCTATCCAACATCTGACCCTTGGTACCCCGCCGGCTAGGACGTTTTTTTCCTCCTCCGGCCAATCGGCGAGCCGAGGGCCTCCGCGTTTTGCCTCTCAGTGGAACCAACGCTCGGACGTCGAGCATCGGGCGACAATTCGCAGCCTACAATTAAAACTGATACCCTGCACTCCGCTGACCCCGGGGTTAGTAAGGATGCATCATAGAACCTAGATCTGTTATTTCGACTGACTGACTTTATCAAGAGTCAAGACTTTATAATACGAATACTTATGTTTTATGTAAGAAACCTCAAAACTAGTGTATTACTGTATCCGCAAGAACACGAACACGGCCCAAAATAAATTCATTGCATGGCAGGAACCAGGCTTAACGTTGCCCGGAGCCTGGAGGACAATTTCGCGTGTCTCAAGCTGAGTACGTATCGCGGGAGGTGCCGGTATTGCCATGTGACACGAGCGGAGCTTGAATGCGCGTCCTGATTTTTCTACCGTGACCGAATGGATCTGCTGGTGGGATCCGACGACTTTGCAGTTCTGTTAGGTTTGCTTCAAGCTGCCACTTCTCGTTGCACTTTGTAATGTTCACGATGCTCTCCATCAGGCTTGAAGAACAGCACGATCGGTCGAGATGTTCCTGTGGGCCAGGAGCAGGAAAGACATCGCCGTTTTATGGAATATGTGGGCCCTATACAGTCATTGCTACTTCAAGCTTCATGCATAATCTTTCTTCAGCTGCGTATGAACAGGTTCCAAACTGAGGAGCAGCAAGACGTGGTTTGGTCGCGCTTCTGTGCTCTCTACCTTCCGGCCACCGTCGACCGTCTTCTCCAGCTTCCTATTCCGACCGACACAAGTAACAGCCTCAATAGAGAGGAGATGCTAGCGGACTTTGCTATCAACAATCCTTGGCATGAAATGCTCGTGCAAGTTCAGCACATTCCATACTTCGCAAAGTATCTCCGGTCATCGAACCCAATTGCTGCTGCCGGAAAGCGTCTCACCCAGATATTGGCTGATCGGCTGGCCGACGTCTGCCAAAGGTGGGAGAAGTATATGACCGAAAACCCGAGGGACGAGGAGAAGCGAGAGTACTACAAGGCGGCAGCGGGATCTGCCATCCAGCTTCTAAGTACACTGGGCACAAATTTTATCAACGAGCCGGATCGCAACGCCATCATATCCCGCGCGACGCGAGGGAGACTGTTGCCTTTCCTCAGAATGTGGAATCGCCGCTATGAGGGACAATTTTTGGGCGACGTCAGCCTTCGGGTGACCATCTACATGTCCGAAGTCAGGCAGCTAGATCAGGACTTCAACAAGGTCCGCAAGTCGCACAAGAATTGGGATGTGTGCGGGTTAGCCTCGTGTAGCATTCGGAAGGATCTCAAAGTCTGTGCCACGTAAGCCTCCCATGTTCTTTCACGGCGTCCAGCCTGACACCAACGCGCATGATAGATGCAAGACAGTTCGATATGTGCGTTTTTTTCCTTGTTCGGAATGATCGGGGCTGAGACATTATACCTTGCAGTGCTCCGTTGAACATCAGCGGGAGGATTGGAGGACGGGAAACTGCCCTCACAAGCTCTTATGCCACAGGACGGATTACTAGCCACGAACCAACCAAGAACCAACGTGAAGTTCACCTCCGAAACCACTGGCCCCTGGGTCGGCGGCGGCCCGAGATCATCCGGTGGTAAGAAATCGGCTGTGTACCACTGGCACACTGTGTGTGTGCCTCCAATATTCATGCGTGTATGTTCAATCAGTATTGCGAGGAACAAGGAGTAGTTTCAAATCTCCAAAATATTCTTTTCAGATTAATCTTTTCGAATCGGCCCGAATTGGGTCCGTGAGTTTCGGAGAATCCCGTTGGAGATGATCGCCGCTGTATTGATCACCATGACTGATGTCTGTGTGCTCGGAGGTCTCACATCTGACCGTCATGCAATTTCCCACAGAACTGCCGCTGTTTTCAAAGACGTCTTTGGCTTGTGCTCTCACGGTGACCTAAGTCAGGTCTCTTCGTTGGCGGCGCTTCAATGCGATACACAAGAAATACACAGGCAAATTCCGAACCAAAAGACTGACTCCCGAAGAGGCGCAGGAGGTACAACAGCTTTCCTTCATGTACGACATGCCTATGTTGTCGGAGTACTCCCTCGCGCTCGCATTATTTTCGACTTATGCGATTGTACGCTGTTCATTGTTGCGTTAACTCGATCGACGCTGAAAATTCGCAGCCGACCATATCCAAGCTTCTCTCTGATACAAGACAACTGGCGTCGCAAGCACTCGTGGCTCGACGCTACGCTGACGTGCGTTTCAATCCTGTGGTGGAATTGAGCTAATCCTTCCGCAGACCGAAATTCTCATCGGTCGGCGCTTCCTCCTTTTTCATGACCGAATTATTAACTCGGTATATCAGCGACTTGGATGGCTTGCCCACTTCAGGGGCGTCTGGTAACCGCAAAGCCCGGATCGCCTAAAAACGACCCTCGGGCTTCTATTGCCATCGCACGTACAAATTGGCTTCATTCCAAGTATAAGATCGTGAGTGGCTAAGATATAATCTTTCCACTTCGGCTATAATAGTGATGTGGCTCCTCCAGTCCAATGAAGACTATTTGTTCACCCTCGGCCTATTCATGTTCGTCCCTGCGGTAAGCGCGTACTCTTACGCTATTCGTGGCATATCTATCAGGTTCATCAGACATGGGCGGCACGATATGGATGGCGGCCACATTCTCCTCTCGAGCAATACGTTAGTCAACGGTCAGAGTACCTACTCAAAGTCTGATGATCCGAACATGCAGGCGTCTTTCGTATACTGGAGCGAAGTTGGGCGCAAGATGAATATCAAGAATATACCGAGTACACCAGAGGAGTTCCGAGCATGGATCCAGGTGAGCATCCCAAACCATCGAGTAGATCGAGTCGTTGCATAATCGGGGCAGACCTACGAAGAGGAGCACATGGTTCCTGCGGAGACCAACTACCACGTCGCGCAGCACACCACGAACGAACTGCTCTTCATGGTCCCCGATAAGTTCGGTCTGCGCTCTTTCTGTGAGGGTATCACTGCGGCCCTTCTCGAAGATCGCGTTCGAGTCGCAATGATGTAAGGTTCAACTCGCTGCCGCTGTCAAAATCGTCAATACAAAATGCCAGGCAACCCGAGCCGCCGACGTACGCCAGATATCTGGTCCGGGGTGCTCTCGGCTTGATGGCATTCGCTGAACGCCATCTCCTCCTCCCCCGGTGGAAGCCCTTCGCCGTCGTTTCAATCGATCTCCCCAAGACCGAGTCGCAGCCCGCACCACGCCTATACCCCACAAAGTGATATTACCCACTATCGTTGCACTTTATTTGAAACCGCTCATCCGCGTGCACAGATGGACCTCGAAGCCTTGGTACAAGCCACGCGGGCAAGGTCTAGGCGCGCTCGTTGACCGCCTACTGGTCTTCATTGGCATGCATGACGACGTGCCGCGCCCCGAATACAAATGTGAAGGATATCGGATTCACGAACTGGTGCGCGCATCCCGTCATTATCCTGCTACAAAGCATCCGTTTGACGTCGTATTCACTACTCCAGGGACCCATTCGTTTTGAACAAGGTCGGAGTTTCTGTTCTCTGCCTACACCTCAGGCTGGAACTAACACGATTGTCATACTGCAGATGGACACGAGCAGATCATGAACATGGCAGCGGAGCTACAAGGTTGCCCTGTTTCCGACGCCTGGAAGACCAACAAGGCGACGTGATATTCGGTGTAGTACTTCTAATCTATTTTGCTTGGTTATCTGTAATAGATCTGGTGCTACTTTCTGACGGAATATTATGCTACGTATCCTTCCCGAATATCGAGTTGAAACAGATAAACAGCACGTAGATGTTGTCTCACCGCATTGTCATGTTCAACTTTGGGCGTTCATACACATCGAAATAAGACCTGGTTCTGCGCTACTAGAACACTTCTGGAGTAAAGAAAGTTGGGCTTCGTATACATAGGTGTTTCCCAGTCTCAACAAGGCTCCAGATTTTGTAAGACCAACAATCTTTTTCCAACTACGCGATTCCGGCCTCGATATCCTTCTGGAATCGGCGCACGATAGGCTCCATACCTCCCTCATCTACAAGAAAACCCAAACTCAGCGGATAGGCATTGTCAAACCGCGACGGCCAGGACGAAACAAGGCGGCGGCTGATAGAATCGTCTTTGAACTGCACTAGGTCGAGCGCCGCTTTGCCACCGATCTTCTCGAGCGCCTGGAGCTCCTCGCGCACAGTTGCGGTGAAACCCGGTAGACATATAACGCGCGTGTGCCGGAATAATTTGCTGGCATGAACATGCTTCGCGATCACCAAGTTTTTTATAGTTGTTTGCGGGCTGGCTACCCACAACGGTAGGTCGAGCTCGGGGGAGTCCATAGAGTTGCCGATGGGGCAGAGACACTCGATGCCTTTGAGAGGTTCCCGGATGACGCCTATGGGAACAGTTTAGAGCAAGAATGGCTGAATGAAAGAGAAATGGGCGGACCGGAAATGAATGCGGAGGTTGCGGCGGCCGGGGCACCGGAGCGGACGACGATGGTGGGCAGGCGCATGATGCGCCCATCAATGAAACCTCGCCGGGTGTACTCGTTTATGAAGAGCTCGGAGGTGAGCTTCCCCATCCCGTAGGCACCCTCGGGCGTGGCGATTGTGTCCGGGGTTACGGTATGCGGCTGGATGAGCTGGATGAGGGCAAGGCGCAAAATCACAGGTGCTGCGCACAAGGGGGCCACCGTACACCGCGAGAGAGGACGTGAGGATGAATTTGATAGATGGCTGTGTGCCAAATTCACGCGCAGCCTGCAGCACGAGACGGACCGAGTCGACGTTGACCTGGAAGTATTTGATTCCAAGAAAGAGGAGAAAAGATAAGAAAAACAAGATACCTTGAGCCCAAGATCAAAATTGTCCTCAGAGCCTCGGGACATTATTCCGTGTAAGCAATAGATGGTGTCGGGAACGCCGAACTCAGTCTTGAACAAGGCGTCTACGGACTCCTTGACAGTCAGGTCGGCTTCGATCGTAACAGCCTGAGCAGATGTGGGCGCCTTTGGCTCCACGATGTCAACGAGGATGAGGCGAACATTGGACGTGTTGGGGTCAGCAATCAGTGCCGCAGAAAGCTATAGAAACAAACATAAGGCGAGAGTCAAGAAAGATGAGAATGGCATCGTCATACGAGGCCACCTAGAAAACCGGCTGCTCCAGTAATGAGAATAGTGTTAGGCATTGGGAAGGAGAAGGGGCGCCAGGGTTTTGAGCATTACTTCAGTCATATACGTCCAACCTGAGCCGCGCGGCGACGGGACGAGAAACCAGGGTGTCCGCTCATGTGGCTCATCGGCAAGCCGCCGGCACAGATCACGGACCGGTTATCCCCCCCGGGCCGACTACTTCTATTTCACCGTCGACCAATCCCCGTCACGTCACCCTCATCTTTCGCACCATCATGGCTATCCTGGACCTCTATGCCGCTAACTGTTCCGATTCGGAAGCGAATCCTACTCAGGTAGCGGTTCAAGACAGGATGCCCGCCATAGAAAACGTGATATGATTCGATCAACCTTGAAGCTTGAAGTTGCCATCTGATTCAACCTTTTCCCAACCTCGGCTCTCAAAACGAACAGGAGTTTCCTCGTGTAATTTTATCGATTGCAAAATGCGACAAAGGGAAAAATGACAGTAGCACTTGCAGCTTGCGCCAGCTTTGCGTACAATTCACGCCTTCCCCATCGAGTCGAACAATCTGATAAATCGATCACACACCTTCGCGAACACCTCCGTCGCGTCTTCGACAGCGTCTGGGAACGGCTTCGTCTGGAGGCTCTCCGCTAGCGCCTTGGCATACGGGTCGCGCCCCCAGCTGTTGATGTTGATCTACATATGGCGAGTTAATCAATTATAAGATGTGGCCTAGATCCGAATTATGTCTGGTCAGGACTTAAGTTACCTTACTGATGCCGTTCCTGATACACTCCACGAAGAGCTCGTCTGGGAGCTCGTCGGTGCCATGCAAACAGAGATGAACCCTGCCTGAAAAGGTGGAGTGGAGTGCTTTGAGGCTGAGGCAGGTTATCCAGCCTGCCCGAAAGAATTGAAATTATGGAATCCTACATTTCCTGGCGGAAGTTCGGCGGGTTAATATAGGATCCGTGCAAGTTGCCGATGCTGGGCGCAAGGATGATTGCGCCAGTTCTGGGTTGAAAGAATGAATCGTGGGAGGATAGAAGAATGCACCGCGAACCCATTTATGAAGGCAGTGGCCTTGGTGGGATCGGTAAGCTTGGCGTCAGAGATAACGCGCAGTCCTGCTTCGCCGCCCTCCAAGCGCCCGAGTTCAACCTCGACTGCGACGCCGCACTTTGCTGCGCGCTCGACGTAGGGACGAGCGATCACAATGTTCTCTTCGTCCGTCTGGTACCTCGTTGATCGATAAATAGAACAGCAAACAAAAGAGAACGACTCGCGTCGGCGTGGCTCGCGTCAACCATGATGCTGTCAAAGGCGATCCCTTGCTCGGCGAGGGAGAGCGCAAGCTCGAGATGCTCGGGGTCCGTCGCATGATCGAGATGTACTGCTATCGGTACGGATGCCTGGTGCGCCCTATACAGCTCCTATGATAAGGGGGAGAGGAAACAGATCTACTGGGATGATACACACGCGTTGAGGCAGAATTGGAGAAACGGGCCCTTCCCGTACGCGAGTGTGACGGGGAACATCTGCAGGATTGCCGGGCTCTTCATGCGCTCTGCAGACCGAACGAGCCCGATGACACAGTGCGCATCGTAGCTAGAGACTTCAAATCAGTTTGTGGGAAACTTGATTCATTGATCAGAATACCATGTCTGGGAGAGGATCCCATAGCCGCCCTTCTCAGCAGCGGCGAGGATCTGGATCGTACGGTTCGAGGCGAGTGATTTGGCCATAGAATAGATGGTGGCAGGAAGTCGGTCCGAGTCACTGGCACGGCAGCCTGAGGGCGGGCCGTAACATTCCGGCTCGTCAGCTGCTTCCCTTTTCTTTTCATTTTATTTTTAGAGTTACGAGAGGGTCGAGCCAAACCTGTGCTCTGTTCATGTTGAGGACGCCTGCCGACGTTGGGCTCCAAGTTGAACATGGCAATATTCCTAATCGAGACAGTCTTCACACGGTTCATTCGTCATCGCCAGTCACTTTCATCAGTCATCCGATGCAATTAAAATCTTAATCCAAAATCTGATTCGCTGTGCGGAGTTATTGCACTACTTATCTATGTAAACTGGACTGTATATGTTCTCATTGTGTATAAGGTGGCTAGGTTCGGCATAATTGTCTCCACTAGTAACATCGGAAGCCCGGGACGGCTGAGTCTCGCCAGACCTCGCGAGCTCGTAATCGCGTACTACCAGACATCGCTCAAAAGCACCCCTAGCATGAGGCTGCAATATAAACCCGGTCAAAATCCATGAACTCCAGCTGCGGGGCAGACGAACCCTGTGATCCCACTGCTGCAGTTCGCGTAAGGTCATACCCGAGTCGCACATAACCGCCTTGGGTGACAACGAGGTTTGAGTCGCTGAAATACTTGGGGCCAAAGTATTGTGGAGACACCAAGACCGAAGTTTATCGAGGAGAACTCTGTGTTTTTCAGAATCTCACCGACGGCCCCGGGAAAAGGGAGAGCGTACTATGAAGCAATACACGAACCCCCACCAGGGTGGGTTGCGAATGAGAAAGTTCTGATGGAATTTCCGATAAATTCGGAGCCATAAAGCAACACATACCTCATTTCAGTGCCGCTCCACTGGAAAGCTAGTGGGTGAAAAAGTAAAGAAGAATGCGAACCACAAGCAGCAAGCGTAAATCTTGTTGGCATGATAAATGATGAAAGACGGTAAGACAATATTAGTGAGCTCGAGCGATTGCGAAATAAGACACAAGAACTTGCCGTAGGTCACCCGAACTCTCATGTGATTGGTGTTGGCAATAAGACGTCCCAAGATGGAGGCAATCCAGTGCTCCCATTTTATTGTCTTAACTGCGCTTTACCGTACAACTCTGGAGGAATTTCGCCGTTTTGAGATACTGCTAGTAGTTTCTTCATGCTCGGGCGTATCCAGCCTTTAATACATAGAGCGGGTCGATAAGCGGATCTTTGTCCTCGACCAGCTGAATGGAGAAATTCAACAAGATGGAACCCAGTACTGAAAAAGCCTTCACGAACCCAATGATAAACCAGTTCCACTACACGATGAACACTTTCCTTCCACGCAGCTTCATTGTCTGGACTGGGTTCCAGGATAGCAAAGATGTTGCCTTGGTAACAAACTCGATTTCCTGCGTCGTCGTTGGAAAAGACCGAAAAAATCCACTCGCGACCATCTGTCAAGCAGAATTTAACGGCCTTAGTCCTGCATCCAAAGTTTTGCATGAGGATCAGACGATCAGGAGGACGTTGAACCGTACCCGGTGACCTCACACAAAGCAGCAGCCTGAATGGTTGCCTCCGGCATAAAATCATACAACGATTTATCTTGAAGCCGTTTTCCCTCGATGAGGAATATGCTAGATTTGGCTAGTAGCCTCACGTCATCAAGGTCGGCATTTAGAACGTGGTCTGACGACAGAGTGTCAGTCAGATTGAATCAAAAGATGGTCGAAAGAGTTCTGCCTTTATATTTCTCTTCCTCTTCATATGTGCAGAGACCGTAATCGACGTTACCAGTGAACCACATCTCAAAGTTCGTCGTAGGATTCCTGAGGACAATACCGTCTCCCGTCGCAATTCTCATTTCGGGTAGGATCGCAACGGGAAGTTTCGCATCGCCATCAGATGAAATTTCTGCAACGGTGAGAAGAACAGCGTCTAGGATCATCCTAGCGCCTGGTTCAAACTTCAAAACGTCAGATTGGAATACGAGACCAGTTACAGCTTTTACTCACCCGCATGCTGACATGCCGGTAGATGCGACTGATTCGGGAACACAACTGCTGAATGTGGAGGTCTCGTGCGTTTCCGACGTCGAGCAGTGCTTTGAGCTTGTCGCTTTGCATGAAAAGGAACTTGCGTTCGATGCCGACGTGATTCAGATCACTTTTGGAGACGGATGAAAATGAGAGCTTCTGATCAAAGTAGCCATTGGGGCAGGTTAGACATCAACGGTGAACGATAGACACAAAGACGTTCCCGCTTCTTCGCTGTAGCAAGGATGCCTTGGAGCACTTCGACCTGTGCCATGATTGTGCTGATTGCTCCAGCCGTTTCCTCGATGCCTTCAAGCTCCTGTTGCAGGGAGAGAAGACACGATCTTGCCTTCTGCATGATATTCAGGTCCACGAGCGAGTCCTGAAGGCTGCGTTTGCGCTTGTACCCCTTGCTAGGCTGCGACATCGCGGTGTCTAAATAAGAGGGGCGCGACCACGTGACATAGTGTCACATAAACGTAACGGCCAGATGCTGGGCCCGGGCCGGCCGCCGGCCGCCCAGAACCGAACGGGATGTCTGGGATTCAACTTTCAAGGCGCGTACTTATCGCGACCTGGTCCTGCCGCAGTGCGTTGGCTACGTTGTTCAGGCCCCCTCCGCCGCAATCATCGGCCACACCTTCCCGTCTCCGCCGTGACTACCCCTGAGGTGGTCGTCCTTCCAGAGATCGATTTTGACGTTCAGCTGATGGCAGCGTCCCTCGACTCTCCCTCGATCGTATGAAGGATTTCGACCGGTCCTTTCGTGCCGCTGTAACGCCATCGCCAGCGTCTCCACAAACACAGAGCGCTCCGAGTCTTACTCCTCCGACTAGCATTCGGACGTAGGCGATGCACTCTCGCCCGCGCCCGTGCCGTAGGCCCCTCCACGTCCAAGTGTATCCATCCGGCGAATCGTCCTCTCTCGCTCCCATGCCTGCTGCAGCTTGTTGGGAAGATAGCACGGCTCCGGTGACGTCCGCGTCCTCGTCGCACCCCCTCGCGTAACCCTGCCACGATTGGTCGACGCAAGCAATGTGTCGTTCTTTGACAAGCCGATTGCCACAAGCTAGCGCGAGGTGCGCGTCCCCAGCTTCTCGCAGCAAGACGTCTTTTCGCCCCAGTCGGGACTATCGAGTGCAAGGGTTCGGGCTTTCTGATCAAGTGCGTCTTGTTCTTATCCTCCTTTTCCTTCCCCCTTGCTGTTCGTCCACTGCGCCTCATAATCCATTCACACATCCCACTCTTCGGCCGCTGCTCCCTCTTGCTCTTCCGGCGCCGCCTGCCAAATTCATTCCTTATCCCGGTACAGCGCGCGCTGACGCTTCTGGTCCCGGCCTGCATCGTACTGGCTGTCCCCCAGACGCAGAGTCTCAATCCAAGATCGCAGCTAGCCTTCATTTCCTCTCGGATCGCTCTAAAGTGCGTGGGCCTGCTTTCTTTACCTCATCTTACCTTCCCATGCCTCGCGTGTCGTTGATCTGGGTTTTCGCTCGATGAGGTCGCGAGCGGCGGGGTACCACGTCGTCAAATTTCCCCCGATTGCGCAGAGTTGCAAGCAAGCCCGACTGTGTGTCGGCGACCGGGTTTATTGTCGCATACAGCGGGTGCGAGACTCTCCGAGACCCTTCCGTTGTAGACCCTCGTCCAGAAAATGCGCGTCGTTTTATTGATTTTCCCGCCGTGCGTTTGCGCGATGGAGCGAGTGATTGCCGCATGTTTCCATTCTTTTCTCGCGCAGAAAGGTTCACGTATTCTGGACGTTTTTCTCTGTATCGGTCGAGATCTCTCGCATATAGGTTGTACATTTCAGAAACTCTCCGCCCTTGCTGCGCTACAGTAGAGAAAGTAGTAGCGCGAAGTACTACCTCAATACCATCTCGCGGGATGGGTTGCGACTGGAGAGGATACAGGTGTGAACAGAACGAAAAAAAAATGGAAGAACGTAGTAATATCACCATTGATCCTGAGTCAGACGAACTTTCAAACATCCTCTCCTTCTCCTCTGACAAACTCCGAGCCACAATTGCGCAAGCAGTGAACACATCAACAGATCGGCGCAGGAATGAATGGCAAGACAATAATCAATTGGCCAATCAAGAACAACAAATTACTGCTACTGACTACTGCTGCGCCTACATATGCGCGTCTATCTACTACATGAGGGACGGAGTGGGGAGGAGGGTGGCAAGAAAATCACAACATACGGAGCGGGGGAGCAGGGGAGTGGGTGACTAGGGGCATAAGGTGGGTAGGGTAAGTAGGATACGGGATACGGGATACGGGTACGGATACGGGTGAGTACGGGCAAGGGGGAAGGAGAGAAGGAGGGTACAGGGGACAAGTGAGTGAGGACGGTGGTGGGAACAAGACACGATTAAGGACTGGCAACGATACTTTTAATATAGGCGCGAACGACGGTTATCCCATCTGGACGTCGACCTGCGTGGGCGTGGACACCGGCGGCGGGACAGCCTGCGCGGCATACCACCCCGCGGCGACGGCCTGCTGATACTGTGCGTACTGTGCGCGATGCATCTGCGTCATATAATCTGGCGCGGCGGCGGGGGTTGTCGTCGGCGGTGAAAACGGCGTCGCCTCAGTGACGGGCTTCGGAGCTGCGGCGGGCGTGGTAGCCGGCGGCGTGGTAGTGCCCTTGGCGCCGGCGACGGCTTGGATGTGCGGTAGCAACGTGCTCCCCCACGCATACGTCGCGCCCCCCTGCGTCGCCGGGGGCGCGGCAGCAGCCTTGCCGTTCGTCGCGGATGCGGCGCCCCCGCGCTGCAGACACCCATGCACACCGCCTGCGAGGAGTCCCAGGCCGACGGCGCCGTGATCGCCCGAGTGCTGGTAGTGGTACCGTAGGCCGTTCATGTTCTTGTACCGGCGCGCGCAGTCACCGACACCACACGCGAACGGGCGCACGCGCGCCTCGACCTCGTTCAGCTCCGCCTGCGAGAGCGGGCTTTGGTCCCCCTGGGCACCTGCGCTGCCCTCCTCCTCTTCCTCGGGCGCGGGCGTAGAGGATGACGATGATGAGGCGGCAGCGGCGGCCGCAGATGCGCGTTTGCGCTCGAGGAGAGCGCGCACGGCCTCGAGGTCTTTGGCGGGCCCGTAGTTACATGAGCCGTGGGTCATATGGTACTTGAGCCCGTTCGCCTGCTTATAGGATTTTGAACAATTGGGCTTGGGGCAGCGGAAGGGCTTGTGCGGAAGCAGGATCGACGGACCAGCGGTCGCGGCGGTCGTGGCAGCGGCAGCGGGGATCGGGGGGGTTGGGAGCGTGGGCGCGTGGGTAGATGTTGGGGTGGATACACGCGAGGGCGTGGTGGAGGCAGGGGAGGCTACGGGAGGCGATGGGGGATGGCGTTTCGTCTTCGAGGCTTTTGTGGGCGCGGGTGGGGGGGACACTGCGCTCGTGCTAGCGCTTGGGGCGCTCTCTCCCTGGAGCTCCTCCCCGGTGGCAAACACAAGCGCGGGCGCAATGGCGTTCGAGTCAGAGGTGTACTCTGCGACGTCCTGCGGAGTGACCCCGCCCGGGCTGTTGTATTCGGCGTTGTACCGGGCATAGGCACTGAATGGTGCCGGCTGCCGGGCTGCCGAGAGCGGTGTGTGCATTCCCTCGCGGAAGGGAAAGCCGGCATTGAGAGATATGTTGAGAGCAGGACGTTGGGGCCCGGAGGACGTGGCGGAGGGAGATGGGGACGGGGCACGCGATGTGACTGTGCTCGTCGGAGCCGTTGATGGAGGCGGGGGCGACGCGTCAGAGTAGTCCAGCCCGAGATCCATGTCGTCCGTGTCAAAGGGAGTCGAGTATTGGGGCTGGTGCTGGGGCGGCTGAGGAGTTCCCGGAGCCGACTCGGGGGGATTCATCTGCGGATTGAATGGAATCTGGATGTGCGGGGGCTGCGACCGGTCGACGACGATAATGTGGACCTCTTCAAAGTGCTCCAGCAGCGCGTGGAGGTCCGGAAGGTGTATCCCACAGCAGGTGTAGTTTCGACAGAGCTCGCCCTGGCGATCGAATACGTTCCAAGCATTCAAAATAGACGAGTCCTGGGGCGATTTAACGGGACTTGGGACTGTCAGCGGTTACGGAGGCCAGAAACGCGTCGTACGCACTCGAAGGAGCCGACTAGCATCGCAGTGGGAGACTGGCTAGTGCAGTACTGGGCGCCGAAGCTGCCGGCGCGCCATGAAATCGGGGAACCGAGAAAGTGGCGGGTGTAGCTGGCGGGGTTAAACTGGCCATTCTCCCCAGTGTACGATCCAGGGTCCATGTTGTAGTCCTGTCGAGCAGCTGCGGGGAGGGCGATGGGGTCTGACATGGTGGGGGGAGGAGAAGGAGCGTGGTGGGCGGAGACCCGGGTGGTTAATAATTCAATAATAATTATCGGGCACGTGACCACACCTCCGTCGCCAAAATTGGCTAGCTCGGCGACACGCCGACAGCGTCTTCCTATGCCGTTACACACTGATAATACGTCTAAGACAAAGAGGCTGCCTTCTGGGACCCCCAAGGACCCGGAGGCTCCAGTACTTGAAGCCCAAACATCTTCGGCCGCTTGACGGCACTGCGTTTCGCCACCTCCAATGCGCCCCCCTGGTCGCCATCACAATTCGCTTAGCCCTCGCCTAGCCATCGCGTGGCATCTCTCAGGGTAGGCGGCTCATCAAGACAAATGGAACCAACTGTGGCGCAGCAGCGCTCAGCAGTTCTGAAAATCGCTTCATACGCCGCTCTGACGCAGTCGAACACGAGCACTTCTCTCTCCTTCCTCCTTGCTATATTCTGGCTTTCTCTGCGTCTCCGCGACTCTGTTCTACACCATCGCACTGCAGCTCACCCGGACCGGCTCGGCTCGGCCGCTGGACAACGAGCAAAAGAAAAACGAATGTGACACTCTGCCATGTCGTACATACAGCTGAGCACAAACTCAATGGCCCCATCTCCGGTGTTATTCAGCGAACCACTCCTATAGGGCCTCTCACCTGCTCTCTGAATCACTGTCTTGTCGCTACAGTTTGTCAGTTACTCACGAAACCTAGTATGACACCTGCCTCAACCAGATTGTCACACCCGCTGCTACCTAAACCTCGGTGTAGGTCGATTCAAATCCAGCCTAAGCCTGCAATGGAAATAGGGGATGGGAACAGAGAATGAGAAGAGTCTGGAGGAAGGTGCTTATCGCTCTCTCAATTGGACAACACGTTCTCTGAAGATCGGTATTATTTTGTTTTGGTCAAGAAGTTGACAAACGTGCACGGCCAGAATCTTGTGCGAACTGTCCTGGCTGAAGTCTGTCGAATGGCATCTGCGTCGGCAGAGCTTCGCTGTTCATCGCCCGGTGCTTCATCAATAACTGCGTGCTCCGCCTCGCAGGTGTCTACACCTCGCCGCTCCTTGAGCTTCACCGTTGATGCAAGTCGAGGGTTGTTCCGCCAGGCACTTGCCGCTTGTCCTGCGAGGGCCTCCGTTCCCTGTCCATCTTAAGGCTCCAACTGTCGCAGCCTGCAGGACGGAGTTCTGCATCCTGTCTTCCGACCATCCCTAGGCCAGACAAGCAGACAGATCCTGACATCTCCTTGTATACGAGCCCACTGGAATCCGCCGAATCCGAATCCCTACAGAACTTGAAGTGCTTCTGTTCTTTGTTCACTCGCCGCCGGCGGGTGCGCTTCCCACCTGAATCGAACAGCCCTCTTCATTTCCTTTGCGCCATGCCAGATTTTCCGTTTTCAGGCTTTCCAAGATCTCCTCGGGCTCGTTGTTTTACATCCACACGGCGGACCGCGAGAAAACCAAATCTGCATTTCTCGGCATTCTTCCATTGGCACCCTGGCTTCTACTGATTTAGTTTACACCTTCAAAGAAAAACGGTCTGCAGACGCGCACTCTGAGACGCTGTACCAAGGCTCAGCACGCTCGTTTTCACCGATACTCTCCGCCAGGAAGAAACATAGCCGGGAATATTTGCGCTTTGACACGGTCCTACAGCTCCTGCTTGCTTGTATCAACCGCCGCTCATCGTGCACTTGCCGGGTGTCCCCAGTCAGCGGGCAACACGCTCTCCGCTCTCTCTTTGCACTTGCCTTCTGGTTATCAACCCGTACGCCCTCACACACCTGTCGGCCTTTTGGGTTGGGCGCCCGGGCTCCATCGATCGAATTTTGCTCGCCCAGTTTGCTCCGCCCGGGAACCAATCCCATTCATGGTCGTCCTTTTGTGTCCGTGACCGCTGTGTCCCTACCCATTTGGGTCAATCTAGATACTGGCGAAATCCTGAAAGCTTGGCGCCACCAGCGCAAGGAGGAGTCAATACCCTTCCAGTCAGAACACGTCTTCGAGTGAGGTTCCTTCGCGAAGTTGTCGCGTCTACTCGTGGACGGCCCGAATGTGAATCCTTATGCGCATTGACATCTCATGTGGCGCTGAATATCCAACCTTCAAGCTCTTTCCCTCGGCCTCTCGTTAGCAACTCTCCATATCCAGTTGCTGGAACTGATCTTTGTCGCATCGGCTTAAGGGAATATCGATATACCTGGGAGACGCCCACGGTGAGTTCTGCTGATAGCAATGGAGAGGCAGCTTCTCGGATCTCTTAGATCTCTCATCTGTATTCCTAATCTGTACTTCAGTGAACCCAGCAAAATAAATAATGTCGGCTTTCGATGATGATCGATGAACCCTCGGGTTAGTAGAGCTCTGCTGTACACCGGCTAGTGCGTTGAAGACAGACTACTGTCAAGTTTGGGCTCTGGTGCTGTTCAGATACCCGCCCCTCCGACGGAGCAACTTCTTCCGGCCATGCACGCCGCCTTGCTTCTCGAAGCGAGTCGAGCTAGTCCTTGAACGATTTCATATGTAGTTCAAGATTAGAATCACCAGCGCTACTACGTCGGCAGACTCGGCCTCGCATTCCAATATATCTGACCTTTTTCAGGTATCCTGGCCGGCGATTGTAATATATAGACGACCGACATCTTTACACCACTCATACGAGCGGCGGTGTCTCAGGCGCTTCCGTTTTTTTTTTTTTTGCTTTCATCGTGTCCGTTTTCTTGTTCTGACAATGTCAAGCCTTGCCCAGGCGATTTATAGGTCGCAAGGTCGTTGCGTAGACTCATGGACCCACAGCGGCTGAGTTGACCACGGTCTGAATTGGTCAGGACCGCGTTCTAACTAAATTGGTGGGACCTCTTGTCCTAAATTGATGGGCTCAATTGATTTTTCCTGCGACTTGTAGGGAGCTGAGACCCTTGCCAGCAGTGGTACTAGCGTCTGGAGTGATCCTTATGTTGCCCCGATGTGGCTAACGCTGCAACGCATTTCAATCTAGATTTTCTGTGCAAAAGGATGGATATTATATGTACTCGCACCTTTGTTATGACGGGTTCCGGGGGCCTCCTGATGTGCAGGGTGCGTCTTCATCTTCATTTCGGATCTTCCTGCCTTTCCACCTGCTCCGCCACCTCATTGCTCCCGCCGACAGTCTCGCTCATTCGGTGCGCTGCAGCATCAAATCTCAAGGACCTAGTCGTCGACGTTCTCTCTCCATAAATGCATCGAGATCCTGGAATGGGGGGCCGTGTCATTGTCGGAGCTGCTTGGGGATCTCCGTATGGCAATATTGAATAGGCACCGCTGTCGCCACGGCGGCGCCTGACCGGAAAGATATTTCGAACGCGGTGCGACGTCGCCAAACGCGACCCTCTCTCCTGGCGGCGGGCTCTGAGGATCGCGAGAGGGGTCGAGGCCGGGAGGCGCGTCTCCCAATCTATCAGCTGACTGGGCCCTGGCTCTGTTATCGTGCAATCGGCATAGGCAGAGTGGCCGCATTAATTTAGCGCGCCCTGATCCGCTCGCAACATACATGCCAAGACCGCAAGGACGCGCGAAAAGTCACGGCGAAGAATGGGACACCTTTGTAACCCCCCCCCCCCCCCCCCCCCCCCCCCCCCCCCTTTGGAGGGGAGGGATGACCGGGGCGGATTTTCTACGAAGGGGATAGTAAGACGGAGGCCCGGAATACCGACCGCTGATGACGATCGGACACTGGATGCTTATAGTACCGAAGACTTTGCACGATGTAGGCCGGATTGACGTCTCATAGCCAAACGGTCAGACATGGCATCTATTGACGAAGAGGCCGCGACGCACCCGGTCGTATCAATTTGGCACAGAACAGTGGTAACTTGGCGCTTGCCTCATCGATTGATCCAGATGGTGGTCGAATTCATCACAAACCCCAACGTTTTCGTCGTGCCCAATAGTTGGTGCATCACGACCGGACGGCCCTGCAGCTTGAAGCGACGCACAACATCGAAGCCAAATGGGAGGCTCACGATGGCCCTCGACCAGGATTTGATCGTGCGTATCCGGGGTGGTATACATAGAAAGTCTGACATTTAGTCTTTGCAACCGCCCGCACAAGCTGCCTGAGTCTTCTCATTTATCGAAGTGTCCTGGGCTCCGCACGAGAAGGTCGGCCGAAAACCTGGGTTGCTGCAGAGAAGTGAAACAGGCGCAAATTTTCTGAGTGACTGTGTATTCCCAGCCACTACTGGTGGTCACTGGTGCGTTCCGTTCTTGAGATCTGGATGCCAATGGTTCTAAAGGCTAGCATCGTGGTTTCTAGAGTTGTCTTGACATAGGTCGTCCTGAAGACAGCGTCAGCTCTCGCGAGGACCTCCGTCTATATTGTGTCTACAGCCTACCGGAGTCTAGCGCGGTTTTTCGCAAGTTTAGGGATGTTAGGCGCCTTTGTCGATCCCTCGGCGTGGGACTCGGTCCGAACTCACAGCCTGAGTATGATTGAGCTGGAGGAGGATCGGCTGACAGGACAGGCCAGTCGTGGCTTCGATCGATTTCTTGTATGACTACCCAGTGTGTCTTTCTGCGCTCGATAGTGTCGGAGATGTCGATTTTTCAATCAAGTCCTCCTGACCCTGGCGGTGTTTATGACAACTGAACTCTCACTCACAGTGTCCTTGCAAACAGCGCTTCTTTTGTCGCGTCTTTGTTCGGTGTCAAACAGTGGTTTCCAGCGAGTACTGCGAGTCCACCGTAATCGACGTTGTCGGGAACTTGATTCCATTGAACACAAGCTCGGCTTGAAAAGAAGTCCCATCATGAATCATGCCGCAGGAGGTTTGTGGACTCGGAGCGGTCTAGGCTGGCGACTCATCGCGATTGGCACGCAAAGTGACAGTAGTTGCGAGGAATTCACGCCGACAGATTGCCGACGGAAACGCTTTCATTGCAAGTCGTTGAGTGCGAAGCGCGGATGGTTCGCGGTTCAAATCAGGCCAGCTGTCACGAGTGTTCGATTCGTGCAGGTGTCATTTCTTTTACTGAGGCCTTTCCATGTATGGTTTCACTAGGTGTGTCCCAGTGTGCAGCTGTCAATGATCCAGGAGATAATATCATGGAGAAAAATTACTGCTTAGCCTGCTGATGGCACTGACATACCTTCTCCACAAGGTCGTAGCTACCGGTATATGATAGAGTCTGATCCGACGGTGTTTTTCATATATGACTAGGCATGCGTGTACATAGGATAATATTGCATTGGCTTATGCTGCCAGTGCTCTCCGCGCGCCCTTCTCACCATCTTCGCGCACGACCGTACCGCGGCCTGCGCTCTTGCAGATCGTGCGCGATGGCAGCACCTAAGCCTACATCAGTAACAGCAACACACCCACTGTGACCCACAGGACGCAGGCTGCACGCGCCGTCGGCGCAGACTTGCGCGCTATCGGGATTTGCGACGCTCTGGTCGAAGAAGCGCGTGGGCTCCCAGCTCCAGCACTCTGCGGCGCGTTAGTGCACAGATGGGAGGAAAGGGCGGGTCGGACGCACGGTGCTTGGGGACCTCGTCGTGCCAGCGGTTGAGTGCCGAGTCGAGCTCCATGACGATGTTCTTCTCCTAGAGGTCATCTACCGAGAACACCACACCCATCTTCATCAGATCAGTGTCAGGGGCACAGAAAAAGGGCACACGCACGAGAATCCTGGGACGAGAGGCTAGGCGCGAAATGTGCGCTCGGACACTGTTGATTTGTAAGGGATTGGTTTGAGTTGGTGCCGCGCAACCTGCTCGGTTACGAAGAAGGAGATTAGCTGCGCGGAAAGTCAAACAGAAACTGGGATAGACTCACCAAGGGCAATCACACGGACAGACCGGGACTCTGAGCACAACTCAGCGCCCACTTCAATAAGTTTGTAATTCGGACACTTTCAGTGCTTTTGCATCCGTGTAGACCAGCACCGACACGCGGCGAGCCCATATGAACAAAACCTACCGATAAATGAACTGGATGTGCAAAGGTCGGTCCAAGTTGAAGTAAAGACTTACCTGCGGTCAGTGCAGACGGCGCCCGTCAGACTCTGCGCGTGCAAAGTGTTGAGTCCATGGAGACACACTTGATCGGTAAGGGACTTACATCAGTCACTTATCGAATCGTGCGCACAGCGCTCGTCTACTAAGAAAGAGGTTGGAACTCGAACAGAAAAATTTTCAATGGACTCACCGAAGGCAACCGCGTCGACCGGGAGTCTGAGCACAACTCAGCACGCACTCCAATAAGGTTGTAATTTGAAGGCTTGCCATGCTTTCGAATCAGTGCGAAGCCGCGTGGATACGCGGCGAGCTCATATGAAAGAAATCTGCCGAAGCACAGTGCAAATCTCAGTCCAAGTTGAAGTAGAGACTTACCTGAATCAAGTGCAGACAGCGCCAGTCGGACTCTGCGCGCAAGAAGCCTTGAGTCCCGAGTTCAATAGGAATCTGTGAGTGCCTCCGGGTCAGGCTGGAATTCAACTGAGATTGTGATATAGTCTTGCCTCGTCGCGGCTAGCCTCAATCTTACTGGATTAACAAATATGTGGCCTGTAGATTTCTATGTATGAATAGAGTCGGGCTCGATATCTGCCATTAGAAAGAATCAGAACATGCTGGGCGCGCCTCCCTGCCTTCTGTGACCGCGCAGTCCCCATACTCCAGTCCTGAGACGGTTTGGGCAGGGGTGACACCGCCCTCAGCGTTGACGCGACCCACCAAGTCACTAATCCGAGCCGCGTGAGCACAGCAACCCACGGATTCGCGGGAGACTCTGCACATGTGGCAAGGGGTGCGCGTCGGGGGTGTTGCCAGAGCGGAGTGGGTGAGCTTGCGCGACGCGCGGCCTCGCAGTTGCGCGAAGCCAAGGACGAGCCGTAGGAGAGGATCTGGAGGGGGGCAGACTTGATGGCAGCTTTGCGGGGCGCTCACGCTCGGCCAAGGATGAGCTGGATGAGGTGGCGGGGGGGGCGCGATGAGCATGCACGTCTTGGGCGGCTTTGGGGGTTGTTCGCGCTCGGCCAAGGAGGTGCGAGGACAAGCCGGAGGAGGGATGCGCGCGAGGAGGTCGACATCTTTGTCGCGTGGCGACTCGGCCCAGATTGATGACGATCACAAACTACTATTTTTGTATCGCTCACTTGGATGTGGTCGAATATGGGTTACTTTTCAGTGCTATTCAGCCTCAGGCCTCAGCGCTCAGCGCTCAGCTGAGGGATACCAGGAGGAAGCTCTTATCAAAAAGGATTATCTCACAGAAAATGACCAGAATATATCTCTGAAATAAGATGACACCAGTCGAAATCGAACACATGACCTCTGGTCAGTTTGAATTCATCCGCGAACCATCCGCGCTTCGTACGTTGAGAGGCAAAGAGAAAAGCGAAGAAACTGCAACGGCCCGGCCCCGGGTGACTCGATCCCGGCACATACTTAACGGTCCGAGAGCCGGGGGCTGTGCAGCCTCGTTTTCGATCCGTGTTCGCGAATCGCTGTTCCAGGCTGTTCCTTTCCCTCCACCTGGTTTCAAGCGTGCCATCTGAACTTCTGTGCGCCGATATGCGACCATAAAACTCAATCATTTCAGGCTCAAGCTCCCAAGCCTTGAAGATGAGAAAGCTTTCCGTTTCTTTCAAGCGCTTGCCTTGCATCAATCGGATAGTAATTGAAATAGACCTGCCGCCAACGCGCCGCACTACCGATGATGTAAATTTTCTGTGCAGTCTCACGTTCGTCTTGACGCCCACACCCACGAGAGGGGACCAAGCAGAGAGCCTCTCTTTCGAATGCCATCAGAGTCTCGTCGCCCGTATCTGGCTCTGACTCCGAACCAGGCCGACTTCGATCTCCAGGAGCCGTTCAACGAGACGACGACCTCGATCAACACAACAGTCGACCCGGCTGAGCCACGCCACAAGTTACAATCCGCCCTGGACAATGCCAAGGATTTTGTCTCTCTCAATGCCGGTCTTTTATTGGTGACTTCAGCACAAGCCGTATTCTCCTTGATCAATGTTGCTGTGAAAACTTTGCAAAATCTTCAAGAACCAGTATCAACCCTGGAGGTATGACATCTGGTCGATTATGTGGTACATCTAACAATGTTACTAGTTGATCATTGTTCGCATGGTAGGTAGCCATAACTTCTCCGCCCCCGATATTTACCATGAATCCTTGCAGGGAATAACCTATATCTGCAGCGTGGCATACATGTGTGTCACTTCGTTTTTTCTGCTATCTTACGCCATGACTAGCCCGGATTCAGGCTCATCCAAAGGGTTCCACATCCTTTCGTTGGTCCAGAAGGTGTTCGAATGCTCCTCGTATTTAGAGGTATCACCGGGTACGTCTCCCACCTTTTGTATCAAGTTCAACCGCAAATTAAACACACGCTACTTCAAAAGCTTCATCGGTCTAAGTGCCACATACTTCTCGTTGCAGTATCTGTCACTCTCAGACGTTACTGTGCTCTCGTTTTTGGTCCCCATGTGCACCGCTATCTCTGGTAGCTTCTTCTTGAAAGAAACATTCACGCGGAGAGAAGCGCTTGCCGGCTGTGGGTTTCCTCGGTCCATATACTTGCCCACACTCATTGAATGTGGTGCAGTGTGCAGTCTGTTTGGTGTGGTGCTTATCGCGAGGCCCGACTTTTTATTCGGCTCCCCGACCGGCCCGTCGGCCGTGGAAGAAAAACATCGAATGATGGCAATTGGGTAAGTCTGTAATGCTAAATAAGACGAGGGCTTGGAATTCGACCCCCTCCCTCCCTACCAGGATATCCCTCGGCGGAGTTGTAGGTTCCACTGGGGCTAGTGAGTCTGTGTTCCGATCCAAGCTTCAATAATAACATCCACAGTGACATCTATCCGTGCCATTGGCCAGCGTGCACATCCAATGCACTTGTTGGCCTTTTTTTCCCTTCTATCAGTCGTCGCTGCCTCCATACTGTACGTTGAATTCATTCGTAAACCAGTCACTCACAGTTCATGAAGCATGGCCATACTGCGACAGCCTGTAATGATTCCAACGCGTGCGGCATGGTTAGGCCTCCTCGCCGTGATTGGAATCCTGGGCTTTGGCTCACAGATTCTGCTTACGATGGGCTTTCAGCGTGAGACGGCGGGGCGGGCAAGTATGGCATTGTACACTCAAGTTCGTGGCATTGCAAACTGTGATTAGTGTCCTGATTCCTCGCTTCAGATTATCTTCGCTTCCATCCTCGAGCGTATCTTCTTTCACACCACACCGACCTTACTATCGTTGCTTGGGACAGCAATTATCATATCAGCTGCCCTATATGTCGCGGTATGTTCTCGTAGCATTGCTGATAGCCCCTTGTTCAGCTCACATCATTCTCAGTTGACGAAGAAAAAGAACCCTGACGCGGAAAAATACAGGGAGGTTCATGGGGAAGACATTGCTCTAGAGGAAGGGCTTCTACATAGCTCAAAGGAAGGGGTTGTTTCGGACAGTGAATCACCGAGATCTTCGCTTGGCGCTGATTCCCAGTCAGAGGTAGATTGAGATTCAGACATGTCTCCGCCTTTGGCCTGTAGAAGTTACCCATCAGTAGCGGCCTGCTCTAGGATACGCCTGAGCACATTGATTCTTTAGATTGAGGTACAATCATACAATCTGAATGAAAATGAAAAACCGCGGACGATCATCTCTTTGTCAACGGTTTTTCTCGAACGAACAAAAAGAACGCGAGGGTCCATTCCTAACACGATTCAAAAAGGTGAGTTGCGTTAGAATTCCGCCTTGAGTTCAGAGTCGAGGCTGGCGCCTGGGCTGTTTTAGCAATCTACATGAAAATAGTCACATTGGAGGAGCTACGGAATCTTACCAAACGACAGCGATTCACCGTTCCGCCCACCGGCAATGCCAGGGGCTCGGACATCGGTGTTGAAATGGGAGGCCTAGGGTCCCATGGCAGAATGTCGGGAAGAGCAGAGTAGGTCCAGGAGAGCACTCGGAGCATCTCATACTTCCTTTTCAAACTCCGGTGCGTGAAACCATCGTTAGTCCATGAGTGACTAGAGTGACTAGTCGAACGTGAGTCAAGATTCAACTAATGTCACGTGATGTGGTTTAGATTAGTTGGATAATGGATTCGTCTCTAAATGATAGGGAATGGCCGGCGAGCGGCGGGTCACAAACAGATTTTTTAGGGGGATAAGTGGACTGTGATTAAGAAGTAATTAGTTGGTTTTTTTTTGACGACTTTGGTTGTAACGAGCACTAAGAGAAATTTACCTGGTGCACCTGTGGTACCTCCGGATGTAAGTCTACGCCGCCCCAAGACACTGTTTCCCTACGCAGCAGATGCCAAATGATTCTGTTGCTATCTTCAGCTTTTCCTCGATTTTTCTTGAATATCTGAGGACATGCTACTAGTAGACTGAGTGACTGAGTCCATCGAATTAATCGGAAATAGATGTATGTGGAGCCCAATCTTCCAGAAACTTGGCAGGACTTTCATTCAGGAAAAATGAGCATCTCAAACGAGATTAATACACTCTAAGTAGTACAAATGTTTCTTGAACTTGTTCAACTTGGACTCAAAGCTGGAAGCGTAAAGGGGATGACGACCAATGACGACGGCACTGCTTTGGACAAAGATGTACAAGTAAAGTCACATGTACTTTTTGGCGACATTTTAGGCCCCGATCGGGTGCACTGCCTTAGCCTAGGGAAGGCAGACCCGCCAAAAAATAGGCAGATGCCTTGGCCTGCTCCGCTTCGACCCCAGCGTGATTCGGCCCTGTCACTTTGGTCTAGCCCATCATTAGATGCGATGATCTTGTCAACCATCAAGCCGCTTCCCTCCACTTTCCCGCATTCCCGCCAGCCCCGCCATCCACCTCCCGCCGCGGCTCAGAGTGTCCCGCCCTTTGTCCATAGTGTCAAAAACACCGTTTATGCCAAACCTTGCAATATAAAAATTAGGCTATACTACTCTGCTATTCTACGCGCAGATGGCTGCCTATAAGCGCCACAATTTGAAGCATTTTGAAAAAAAAGAGGTGCCGTCGACGAGGAGAGCGATGAGCAGAGGCATGTTGCCATCGTGAGTTTGTCATGAGACATGTTGCCATCAAGGCAAACAAAGCGCGGTGAGATTTCGGATCACTGTTACTGATGTGACGAGAATAGGCAGAGGCAGTCTGCCTTCCTAGGCAGTGCACCCGATCGGGGCCTTAGGTACTCTAAGCACAAACAGAAATCTGTTTGTGAATCTTTGCTCGAACAACAGATAGAAAAAGAGTTATGGGGAGCTCCCCGCTACTAGGGCTACAAATCTGTTCTGTGTCTATGCAAGCCCTCTAACTGAACCTCCACCCCCGTACGGTGGCCGTTACCCGCCAGCTTCATTTCGGCTAGCTCCCATCAGTCGGAGTCCCAATTCCGGTGGCCACCCGGCGCCATCAAAGAGCGATCAATCCGTCACCGGCCCATTGTTCTCGTTCCACCACACTGCAGCCCAGCTTGCTGCTTCCCCGTCCACGGCCTCCCGAATTGCCTCGTCCCGGCACTGGACAAGGCCGGGGTGAGGGAGTTTGAGGGCCGGGGGCTGAAGACACTGGCTTTGCACCGTCCACAAGTTGCTCGCAGACCACCAGCCCAGGTGAGTATTGCCAGTTGACTTACACGGAACGATGCTCACCGTGGTCCAACAGCGCTGTGTACATCTTGTACAGGTAGCCTGCCGCCCCTTCCAGTCACCCCGTCCGCGCGAGTCGCGCTTCGCATCCGCGCATCCTCGCTCGCCGCCAGCGGATACTCCCCAGCACATAGGCTGTGGGACTGCTACTCGTAGCGGCGACACAGCTCGCCAGCGCCCGCCCGCCGCATTTGTCCCCGCCGCGCTCCAACGCCGCCGCTGCCCAGTACGTACACTGCTCTCTTACTTGGCAGCCCTTACTTACTTCTACGCTATTATCAGAGCGACTCTCGCACAGTGCGAGCAGCGCCGTCACACGTCCCCGCCGCCGCCGCGCGAGCCCCGTCCGCCGCTTCCGCCCCGTACGTACACTACTTATCTATCTGTGTCGGCGCTTACATATCTGTACCAACGACTTTATCAGAGCGCCTTCCCCGCAGCGCGAGTCGCGCGCGCAGCGGGCAGAGTCGGACTGCGATCACCATCGTCGCAAGTCCCCGCCCCGCACGCATCGAGCGCGCTTGGCGCTCGTAACGCGCCGTTGCGCCGCCGCCTCGCATGCCCCGTGCCGCGTGTGCAGTGCCGTCCGCGAATCCGCGGGTCGGTTTACGCTTGCGGCTCCGGGCAGTGACGTGGCCCCGCCTCGCGCTCTCTAAGTCCACTCGCAGCGGCGCCATGCGACTGACGCCGGCGCGTCCTCGGTGCCCACACCGTCTCGCGCAAGGCGGCGCCCCGTCACCTACGCGGGGCCCTCGAGGTTCGCGCTGGCACCGCGCCATCAGATCCCCAGCGGCGGCGGCGCATCCGCCTGCTGCGCGACCAGCGCGGGGCCATCCCCCGACGTCCCACCACTCAGCGCAAGTCCACCGCGCGTCCCGCTCGCCGTGACGCCCCAGGACTCACGCAGTTTCCACGGCTCACGCCGCAAGACCCCAGCGCGGAGCCTCCGGGCACGAGGACCTTACCCGAGCTTACGCGCAGGACGCGCGCCGTCACCCCAAACACCTCAGAGTCGGACGGCGCATCAAAATTTAACTTTAGTCAGTACAAGTCAAGCGCTGAATCGAATAACGCACTGCGTAGGTCGCGGACTCGCGTGCCGATCCCGCCCGACCGCCAACTCATTCGAGCACGAGCCCGGATGCTCGCGACGTCGCGTGGCCCGACTGCGATACAATGCGGACAACGCGTTCCCGATGATCCGGGCGCACGAGGCGGACCACCGGACAAGGGCGCCCTTCGCGCTCCCTCCCGCCGCGCCACCCTCCACCGCCGAGCTGCCCCGTCGCACGCGGACTCGCGCGCAGCGGGAAGCGCGCCGATCCCGCCTGACCACGAGCGCAAGACGCGTTCGTTCGCGCATCTCGGCTGCGATTCGACGCGGACGATGTGTTCCGTCCATCTGAACACGCGGGGCGGACCACAGGACAGAGATGTGCAGTGCGCTCCCTCCCGACCCGCGGACGATGGATGCGATGATGACCGCCATCTGGGTGCGCTGTACTATCTGTATATCTTCCGCTGTATATTGTCGACGCGGAGCCAGACACCGAGCTAGAAAAAATGCTGTCGCCTAAACAACAAATTCGAAAAAATCTCTACAAAACGACATGACAGTATGGTGCAAATTAAAACAAGTAGGCCTAAACGAGCGGTAGCTCCAACTCTTTGCATAGGGTTCCGCATTTGTGATCCAGGATGAATTCATCAATTCCCAACTGCCCGCCGTCGTTGTGGCATGCACGACCAGACGATCTGTGTTCCGTCAATATTGAAGAAAGTTTGAAGATGGACAAAAAACTTACGTCGAGGACTGAAAGTAGCCAATAAACGGGCTAGGGCCCTTTTCCGTATCGAGCCAGGTATCTAGCGGATTCAATCAGCCTGATGTCGACGCCAGGGATGTCCGAGACTTACAGCAGAAGTGGTTGTAGATATATGTAGCATTCGAACGATGGTAGATGAAATGCGTGAAAGCGTTCATGATTGACTTGAATTTACGGTGGCGAGGGTTGTCGGAGGGATCTTCGGTATCGAAAGAAGGGCTGCCAAGATCCCCAGTATAATAGAGCCAAGTGTGCTCGTGAGTCTTGCATTCGAGAATCTGGAATTCTGCCAACGACAAATCTGGAAGTAGATGAGACACTGCACGCAAAAGAAAAATGGAAGTGGGAAGGACATACAGTAGAGAGATCGTTCGTCATCAGACGCAACTGAGTCAAATGTAAACTCGAGCTCCTCCACCAAGGACTCGAACTCTTCCATGAGCTCACGAGCGTCAGCATAGCGGGTGATTTCTTGAGCATAGACATCAGGATCACCAGCCTTTTTTGGTGCCTTGCCTGAGAACTTGAAAAGATCAACCACCCGAGCGACTGGAGTCCGGGATTGGAGCAATGTTGCCTAGACAGACATCAGCAAGGTGCAAGCAAGAGTGGTCGAAGGAAAACGGACCCGACAGATGCTGAAAGGTCCCCATGAAGCAGTTTGCCGATCTTCGATTGTCAACTTGTGCCTGAATGAAGCACCATCATAGCGAACGGTCCCACGAGGCATGCGGGGAGATGCAACACCAGCGTCTGAAGCAACGACACCCGTACCAATTCGGACCTTAAATTCGGCCAACGTGGGTTCAGATTGCACTTCCACACCGGTTGTGAGTTGGCGTACTTCAAAAAAACAAAAGTGAACATTGCATACCGGTAGGTGTCGGAGATTTCGGATTGAGGGGTTTGCACTGTTTTGGTGGAATCCCCCTGTCGTCGATTGGCTGCAGGGGGATCCGCTTGTGTAAGGGCAACCACGCGGCCCGAGAAGTCAAGGGTCCTGGCGTGGGGAATCCGAAGAGAAGAACGTCTGAGGATTCCCACGCCCGGAGCCGCCTAAAATACCTACTGACTAGTAGCACGTGCGCGGGGTGATCGGAGCAACCGGAGTGACGCGCATAGGTCCCGTGCGCGGTCACAGGCCACGTGGTATCCGGAACCGGAGTTCCGGCGGGGTCGCGGGAGCGGGCGAGCGGGGGCGGAGGGAGCGACGGGGGGAACGACGGAGGGAATGGGGACTGGGGCGGAGGTCGGAGCGGAGGCGGGGTCGGGGGCCGGAGCGGAGACCGGAGCCGGAACCGGAACGGGGGCCGGAGCGGGGGCTCCCCTGACACCATCCCCCCCTTGGAATGCGGCGCCTCGACGCATCGTCCGGACGTGGACGTCGGGGTCCCGGAAGGGGAGGGAGTCGAAGGTGGCGGTCGTGATGGCGCGTGGTGCGGCGGGGGTACTTCCGGTAGAAGTCCGCGACGAGTTCCGGAGCGAAAACGTCGGAGTGTTTAACCCACGAATCATGAGAGGAATTATAACCTTTCCACTGCACGAAATACCAGAGCGAGCCCCACCGGTACTTCGCGTCCACGATCGCCTCGACTTCCCACTCGGGTGGCTCGTCCGGAGCGGCGCCCGGAGCGTCCGGAGCGTCCGGAGCGTCCGGAGCACCGCGGAGGACCGGCGGAGGCTCGTCGTAGCCAGTCCGACCCTCGAAGGGGTCGTCCTGAGCCAATTCAAGCTTGACGACCGGAAAGACCGGGTGGAGCTGCGAGAGCCGGGGAGGGAGTTCGAGCTTGTACGCGCCCCGCCCGATGACCTGGAGGACCCGGAAGGGCCCCAAGCGGCGGTGCGCGAACTTAGCGGAAGGGCGAGTGGTCTGGATGTCGGAGGCGTCCAGCCAGACCCGGTCGCCTACCTTAATCTCCGGCGCCGGAGTGCGCCGGCGATCGTAGTACCGCTTATACTCCTCCTTAGCCTTGACGAGCGCCGCCCGGGCTTCGGAGACTCCGGAGGCGATCCGGTCGCGGAATTCGTTAACCGCTTCCACCTTCGAGCGCAGCCCGTTCGGCTCGAACCCCATCCGGGGGAGCCGTCCGGTATCGGTCATGAACGGGACCTGCTGCGTCGACGAGTGGATGTGGTTGTTGTAGGCGAATTCGGCGGCCGGAAGGAGCTCGTCCCAGTCATCCTGCTTGTAGTTAGTGAAAAGCCGGATGAACTGCTCCATCTCCTGGTTAACGCGCTCGGTCTGACCGTCGGTCTGCGGGTGGTACGACGTGGAGGTCGCCGGAGCGACTCCGATGAGGCGCCACAGCTCCCGGGTGAACTCCGCGATGAACTGCGGACCCCGGTCGGAGATGTACTTCTCCGGGGTCCCGTGGAGCTTCCACACGTTCCGGTAGTACAACCGCGCAGCTCCGACGGCGTCCAGGGTCGTGTGGCACTCGTTAAAGTGCGCACGCTTCCCGAGCGCGTCGACGACGACCATCACCGCGTCGTACCCGTGAGCTTCCGGAAGCTCGACGACGAAGTCCACCGAAACCGTGCTCCAGCGCTCTTCCGGAACCTCCGTCGGGTGCAACTCACCGACCGGAAGCTTCCGGAGCGCCTTCGTGCGACAGCACAAGTCGCACGTCGCGACATATCGGCCGACGTGTCGGGACAACTGGGGCCACCAGTAGTTCCGGGAGACGAGCTCCAACGTCTTGAAGCGGCCGGCATGCCCCGCCACACGGGTATCGTGGTGCTGCTCCAAGATCCGGCGTCGGAGGTCGTGATCCCGGGGGACCACGATCTTGCCGCGGAAGTAGAGCAGCCCGTCGTCCACACGCCACTCCGCGGACCGGAGCGACCGGGAGCCCCGGACGTTGAGGGCCTCTCGCGCGGCGATAGCGAGGGGGTCCTCGAGGTCCGGGCCACGCGCGAGCGCGTCCCGGATGTCCCGGAGCACCGGACGTTCCGGTCCGGTCACCACTACACCCTCGATCGCGCGGACGTGGAAGAGCTCCGGAGACAGGAGGGTGACGTCCTGGTTGTCCGGAGCCGCTCCGTGGTCCGGGCGACGCGACAGCGCGTCCGGTCGCCCCATCAGGCGTCCGGGCTTGTGGTGGAGCGTGAAGTCGAACCGGGACAGGTACAGCGACCACCGCGCCTGCCTCCGGTTGAGGTTCTGCGACTTCCGGAAGTACTCCAGGTTCTTGTGATCGGTCCAGATCTCCACCGGATGCTGCGAGCCCTCGAGGAAGTGTCGCCACTCCTCGAGCGCGCGGACGATCGCGAGCATCTCCTTGTCGTGGATCTCGTAGTTGCGCTGGACCGGACTCAAGCTCTTGGAGTAGAACGCTACCGGGTGCCACTTCCCGTCCGGACCCTCCTGAGAGAGGACCGCACCGGAAGCCCGGTCGGAGCTGTCCGCTTCGAGCCGGTACGGCCGGGCCTCGTCCGGAAGGATCAGGACGGGGTCCGTGGTCACCGCGTCCTTCAGCGCCTGGAAAGCGGTGGCCTCCGGCTCGCTCCAACGCCACGCGGTGCCCTTTTTCGACAAGTCGAATAGGGGCCGGGCGATGTCGGAGAAGTCCCGGATGAACCTCCGGTAGAAGTTCGTGAACCCGACGAACTGGAGCACGTCCGTCTTGTTCTCCGGGACCGGCCAAGCGGCGACTCCGGCGACCTTGACCGGATCCATCTCCACGTGGTCGTGAGAGACGATCACCCCGAGATATTCGATCGACGACTTCTCGAACTCACACTTCTCCGGGCGCAAGTAGAGCTTGTGCTCCCGGAGCCGCCGGAGGACCTCCCGGACGATCTCCCGGTGGCGCGTGAGGTCGGAATGGGCGATGAGGATGTCGTCGAGGTATATCATGACGTCCCCGGACAAGATGAGATCTTGGAAGATGTCGTTCATCATTGTCTGGAAGGTCGCGGGGGAGTTGGTCAGGCCGAAGTACATCACCAAGGGCTCGAAGAGTCCCCGGTTAGTCCGGAACGCGGCTTTCCACTCGTCGCCTTCGCGGATCCGGACGTTGTTGAAACCCCACCGGACGTCCAGCTTCGTGAAGTACCGAGCTCCTTTCAATCGATTAATAAGATCGTTGATCAAAGGGAGCGGGTACCGGTTTTTCACGGTCATCGCGTTGAGCGCGCGATAGTCCTGGACGAACCGGAGGCCTCCGTCCTTCTTTTTGACGAAGAAGACGGGGGACGCCATCGGGGATTTGGAAGGCCGGATCCGTCCGGTCGCCAATCCCTCCTCGATAAACGCGTCGAGCTCGCGCTGCTCGAGGGGAGAGATCGGGTAGACCTTACAGTTCGCGGGCTTCGAATCCGGGACGAGTTCGATAGCGTGGTCCCAAGTCCGGCGCTCCGGTAACGAGTCGAACGACTCCCGGTTGAAGACGTCCTCGAACTCCCGGGCCCATTCCGGAATGGTGTCCGGAGGGGGCGCGGAGTTCCGGGCGAACGCCTCCGCTAACCGCTGTGAAACGGTTCCGGTGGCCCGGATGTCTTCGGAAGGGGTGAACCGGGTATAGAATATCCGGTCCCCTTCCTCGATCTGGTAGTCGTCGTCCTCGGTACCGGAGTCTTCGGAGTCATTCTCCGGAGGCCCCGGAGGGTCTTCGGAGTCATCCTCGTCCTCGTCCGATCGGTCCTCCACGTCTACGACGCAGATCGCCGGAACCGGACCGGAGCGTAGCCGCTTGAGCAACTGCGCGGCGGAGCGAGCCGCACGGCGCTCGGAACGAGCCTCGGTGGTGCACGTAGCGCAACCGGCAGGGCAGCGGCTCATCTTGACCTCCCGGGTTTCCCAGTTGATCTCCGGGTTGTGCTTCCGGAGCCAGGAATACCCGAGGATGAGCTTCTCCTTGCCGAGGCGCGTGACCGCGAGTTGGACGCGCTCGCTGTGACCCTTGTACGTGAGAACCACGTCCGCGATGTCCCGGATGTAGCCGGCCTCATTGGGGCTGCCGTCTACATTGAAGACCGGGATCGGCTGCGAAAGCCGTCGGACCGGGAACTGATTGGCAGCGACGTACTCCGAGTCGATGAATTCGGAAGTCGCGCCACAGTCCACGAGCCCGTTGGTCGAGAGCTTCGCAGCACTATCGGTGGACGTGAACTCGAGCGGGAGGTGCAGCGAGTTGGGAGCCGGGATTGCCGCGACGGTGTAGCGCTTCGGGAGCCTTCGCTCCCAGGAGGGCTTCCGTGGTGCACGCGGGATTGCCGGGGGGACCGGGGCGGTTCCGGAGTCCGGAGCAACCGGAACCGGAGGGACCGGAACCGGAGCTACCGGAGCGACCGGAGGAGCGCTCGGGCTGGGGGGTGCGTCTATCGTTTCGGAAGGTGCAAGAGATATATTGTCAGACTCATTACACAGGACGGCGAAACGATTGGGGGACGCGAACGAGGGCGCACTGCTCACTCGTCGCGGAGGGGAAAATCCTCCGGACCAGGAGCAGCCGTGGCAGCGGAATGCTGCGCGGCGGCCTCGGACGACGCGACGCGAGCCAGCAGCTCCTCCAGCAGCTCGCCGTCTAGCTGCCGGATCACCTCATCCAGCACGTCGACCGCGCGGATGTCGACCGGAACGGTGCAGTCCCGGGCGAAGTGGTTCGGGTCGCCGCAGCGGAAGCAACCGCGACGGGGGGCAGCGCGCGCGCGGGTCCGGTCGACGTCCATCGGAACCGGAGCGGAGACCGGGGGCGCTGCGAACCTCGGAGGGGCGGAGGGAGCGGCCGGGGCGGAAATCGGGATCATCCGGGCACGGTTCGGGGCGTGTGCGGGCCTTCCGGACGTTCCGGTCGAGCCGATCTTCGAGCGCTGGATCGACTCGTACTGGCGGTACGCCCGGAGACGCCAGCCGGGGTAGTCCTCGAGGTGCGGAGGGTCGCTCGAGCCGGTGATAGCGAGGTTGATCGCCGGGTCGAGTCCGGTCCTGTACTTCGTGACCTTGATGAGCTGGTCTTCGAAGCCGGCGAGGTCGACGAGGTCCTCGAAGTCGTCGGTGTACCGGTAGATGTCCCGGTTGCCCATGTGGTACGCACGGGACTCGAGCTTGTGCAGGGCGTGGTCCTGCTCGTTCTCCTCGATGAACCGGAGGCGGAACTCCCGCTCGAAGTCCTCCCAGAGAAGGAAGGGGAAGGGCTCCTTGGCGCTCTGGCGTTCGGCCCAGCGCTGCGCCGCATCCTTCGCCATAAAGGACATGGCGAACCGGATGGCTTTGTCTTCGGAGGGATCCCCGTAGGCGTCCCGGAAGCCTTCCGGAACCAACCGGATGTACGTCCGGACCGCGTGCAGGAACGCGCGGCCTTGGGTCCGGTCGCCGTCGAAGACGAACGGGGGGTTCGGTCGGAGGACCGTTTTGTTCGAGGAGGTGGACTCCGGGAATAAGCCTGGACTCGCGGCCGGAGCGGGTGCCGCAGGGGCCGGAGCAGGTGCGGGTTGTAGGTTGGTGACCAGGGCGGTCAAGCGCGCGAGGCTCGCCTCGATAGCGGACATCCGGGCGTCCGCGGTCGGGTCCGGAACCGGAGCTCCGGAAGCTCCGACGGGGGTACTGCCGGGCATGTCGGCGACGATGCGGGGGGAGGAGGGGGCAAGATTCGAATGGGGTGAGGCGGGGGCGCTATCTGAGCTGTCCGAGCCGTCGACGCCGAACTTCGCAATCTTGACCGGTTAATCCCTAGAAGACGTTCTTCTGCTGTAAGGGCAACCACGCGGCCCGAGAAGTCAAGGGTCCTGGCGTGGGGAATCCGAAGAGAAGAACGTCTGAGGATTCCCACGCCCGGAGCCGCCTAAAATACCTACTGACTAGTAGCACGTGCGCGGGGTGATCGGAGCAACCGGAGTGACGCGCATAGGTCCCGTGCGCGGTCACAGGCCACGTGGTATCCGGAACCGGAGTTCCGGCGGGGTCGCGGGAGCGGGCGAGCGGGGGCGGAGGGAGCGACGGGGGGAACGACGGAGGGAATGGGGACTGGGGCGGAGGTCGGAGCGGAGGCGGGGTCGGGGGCCGGAGCGGAGACCGGAGCCGGAACCGGAACGGGGGCCGGAGCGGGGGCTCCCCTGACAGCTTGCATATCTTGTTGCACTTGTGTTGACGCTGGAAATCTTCAAGTCCGGTCGTGCCTTTATCGCCCAGGTTGGAACCACCATCTTTCCTGTGGGACGAATGAGTTTGGAGATCATATAGAGTGACGAGGAGACCTACGTGTGTGCCATCAAATCGAACAAGACAAGCATGTCCGAGGCACGCACACCATGTACGTACTTAGGCTCTTTGATTCCTGTGCAATGAAGTCAGATCGGTCGATATTTCAAGAACGATAAAGCACTTGCCCTGAATGTCAACGAAGACAAGATGCGCTTCGGAGTCTTCCAAAGAAAAATGTGCTAGAGCGTCGCACGTAGAACCGAAGAGGTCCCCGTGACTGCCAGCGACATCAGTCCCCGAGAATTTCACTGTTTCGAACGTAGAAAGCAGTGGATCGACAATCCAAGCTTGATGTTTCATGGGACCTTCGACAACGTGCAGGATGAATGATTCTGCAACACTGAGATCTGCAAGAAATACAATCAGCACTGTGAAAAATAAAACAGGGACTCCGAACATACCTGCGATCGATATCTTTGCTTCGGCCGTGCGAGATTTGAACCTGGTCAAACAGTGACCGGCATGTTTTTGACAAACGAGCTCGTTGCGGAGATGCTGCAAGTTTTCTTCGAGAGTCGGAGCTCGCCCACCGATGTCAAAGAAGGCCTTGGCGGCATATCGAACACGATCAAGTGTTAGCTAGCAATCGTTAACAGTGGCTCAAGCGAAGGAAAAGAGAGAGACTTACGATGTACATCTTCTTTGTTGCTCCAGAGGCCGAGTTGGCGCGACGGATGGAGACATGGAGAGGACGTGTATCTTCAGTAAAGACAGGACAGCCATTTTCGTCTATGGCGCAGTCAATCCGGGATACAATACACTGCTGCTCGTCAATCTGAACAGAAGTGCGGTATGCTCCGGCGCCAGCAGGGGCTAGCGCAAAGCCTGAGTCAAAATTAGCCGCATTATAGGTGAAAGTATAGAGGGATAACATACGCTTCGACGAGCGGAGTATAGATCCAGAAGCCTTGCGCTTTCCTGAACTGCTATAAACATCGGAGTACAGGTCCGAATCATCGTCGGACGCAAAGTCCTGGCAGGGGATGATCGGCAACAAAGAAATGAAGCAAAATGGAACAAGGCTTACTTGCGCAACCTTCCGAGGATACTGGACGATAGCGTGAACATCCAGAACACAGTTTCTGCGATCTTTCTGGCTAACTGTTATGCCGCTGCTGTTGCGCCAGAGCCACGCAAGTGTGCCTGTCATGTGTGCATCATTGATGGCGGTTCCGGAATTAGCATACAAGAGGCTGATATCGGCACTGGAGCGAGGTTAGCGATAGAGATAAAATTTGATAGCGTGAATACCTTGTAACGCGTGCATCATATTTCTTCAAGTAGTGGAAGTCCAGGGAAGCGGCAAGGGCCTCCAACACGTCGGCACAAGATGCGTTCTCGGGCCAGTCCATGAGTGTTGGTGTAAAATTGCTGTTCTTCTCCGCGGCACGGGCAGCATTAGCATTAAGTGCCTTGGACAGCTGCATATACTTAGTGCAACATCGAATTAAACAGGTCTGGGTGACTAACCTTCACCTGTATTCGTGGAACTGACTTGGTGGTCGCACTATTGCCACGAATCTTCGAACGGGCAACGTTATCCGGGTGTGTGGCATGGGCCACAGCAGATGCATGGGCGTTGCTCAACGACGCAAGGGCGAGTTCCGCTCGTTGACGAAGCTAAAATCAATCAGAAGGCTGCACCATCGGATCTAAAACACGTAAAGCAGATTACCTCAGGATTAGTTCGGATATCGGGGTGAGCAGGGGGGATGTAAAGACCAGGTCCACGCGGGTTTGGCGGACTTTGGACACAATCAGCAACATGAGTTACCGCAATATCTGCTCGCAACAATGAGACGTGAAAGAAACTGTATGGTAAGAGTGTATTACCTCGGTCCTTGCATGAATCACAATCTGGGTCATCCAAGAACTGGAAAGTCTTTCCGCATCCAGCACACGCAGTCCAATCCGTGTTCCGGTGAGCAGAGCGGTCATGGCAGCGGCCACAGCGTTCATCAGAAGAAGCAAGCCAGCGATAGGATTTTCCACAACCAAGGCAGAGAGGCATTTGAGATAGCAAAGTAAGCAGATGCAACAATACGATAGACAGGGGGAGGGGTCTGTGTTCATCTGAAAACTGTGTGGTTAAATAGCAAAGAGAACGGTGGCACCGTAGGTGGCCCTTCATTGACCGCCCAAACGAGAAGCTGAGCACTTGCCGCTTTGGGGTATTAATGTTTTTCGAGCCACTGTGGCCGCTAAAGCTCATTGTCTACTTTGGTCGATTCGATCATAGAGATCGACACAGAACTGGATGAGGAGGACGAAGCTGCGGGTACAAGTGATGTCATGTGATGTCATGATCGGCAGAATCGATATTTTCTGATTCCCAAATCAATTCTCTCGGATGGGGGGTCTTGATAAACACTATTTTCAAAGACTCAAAATAGATATACTCTGTGTGAGTACTCAGTCCACACAAAATTTAGACCTCCCTCCTACCACTTTTCTCTTGAGAGATGGGGCAGAAAGATGAAATAAATATTGCTGTGGAATATTAGCATTTGCGTATCTTGCCATTTAATTTGGCTGAAAGGGACGGAAAGTATGGCTCTGCTGATACCAATATTTATACATTTAAGTATGGGATCCTCATGTTTGCTGGGCGATGTGATTCAACTAAACCTTACAGTCCAAAAGGGGAAGTCCGAATATGGACAACCACATCCAAGACCAACATTCAACGTCTCAAACACGACGGAACTTGCTCCCATTTCAATAGAAGCATCAATTTAACCACATATTTTACTCTGGAAATTCTGGGTAAAGAAGGAGACACTCAGTTGTGTGTGACATCCGACTCAAAAAAAGTTGAGATTTCAGTTAGGCCTTGTGGAGCCGGGGGAGACTTGCAAAGCCTTTGATACCACACTCAAATGTGAGATATGTTCAAAGACGTTGATCAAGGACTTGACGCGTCGGGGTGAAGTCCCATATTCCATTCCTCGGATCGAACTCTTGAAGCCAGGTAAGCTTTTCCTGCTTTCGAGTCCCATGTGATCTGCTGATCCGACTCGCTAGACTCCACAAGTTCAGACTCTCTGTAGCTTTATGTATGGGAGAATCCTTGTGTCGAGTACTGGTTAAACACTGGTAGAATGTGCAAAGTACTTCGGACTTGCTTCGGATTGACTTCGGATCGCCATCACTTCGATGACGACAAGTTTGCAAAGTTCTCCAAGTTAGTAACAGGTGGTCATTGGTCTGTGCACATTTACCTCTTTTGATTGCACACTCGCATTCCAATTGATGGACGAGCCAGACGAACAAAAAACGAAGCAGAGTTACCTTCCGAGTAAGCATGAACAAACAAAAGCTCCCACCAGTGGGACCTTTTGTTTGTTCATGTGTTGATTGTTTCCGGAAAGCACGGTGTTAATTCGGCTCATGGACTATGTCTGTGGATGATGGCGGAAAATGTGTTTTTTCAAGTTGAAAAAAGGGGAAGAAAAGGGAAAAGAGAGAGAGTTTTATGGACTCAATTGGATGAATCCTGCACCCCAAATCCGTGCTCAGACGGTGTATTTGCGAGGGAAATAGCGTCGAAAAGTCTTGATTGACCTATCGATGCCGTCGTTCCGCTGATAATCACTGATTTCAACACCTATGTCTATCGGAGTTATTGGCCTATGTGCAGCCAATGGTTTTCAAGATATTCAAAATCTTCTCAGGCAGCCAGATTACGCGCTTCTCCCTGGCTCGGCTCTTGGCTCTGCTCCCTCGTCCTTCCTCTGGATCACTTTTGAGTGTCAAGTACTCAAGAACACACAACTTGGAACCTTGCTACAAAGGAGCATGGCTGGAAGGCACAACGAGAAGCACCCGGATCATCCACTGGGGTACGGTCGCCCTTCGCACGCCATCGGCGGGCTCTTTTTTCGCGCTGCACAACTGTGTGAGCAGCGCTCGCATGGCGTGCGCGAGCGCGAGCGACACGGCTCGTCGCGGGAATGAGAGGCACCGGACGGGCCACCGCCGCAAGCAGCGCGCGCACAGCACGGCGCGAATGCGCGACTGCCCCTGCGCGTGCTGCACGCGGAGCGAGAGACACGGCCGGCCCTGTTCCAGCGACACGGTTCGTCGAGGGCATGGGAGGTGCGTGCGGCGTGCGACTGCGTCGCGAGCCGCCGCCGCAAGCGGTGCGTGCACAGCACGCTGCAAATGCGCAGCTGTCCCTGCGCGAGACGCGGCTCGTCAAAGGCATGGGAGGCGCTGCAGACGGGTTTACAGCGTGCGGCTACGCCAGCCTGTTGCGAGCCGCCACTGCAAGCAGTGCACGCACAGCACGCTGCATGCGGAGCGCAAGACGTGGCTCGTCGCCGGCACGCGAGGTACGCTCGGGCGTGTTGACCGGCGTGCGGCGTGCGGCTACTGCGCGCTCACGCTTGTGCCGCTGGCGCTCGCGCGGGTGGGCAAGCCGGTCGCAAGTCGCCACCGCAAATAGCGCGTGCACGACACGTTGCGAATGCGCAGCTGTCCCTGCACGCGCTGCACGCAGAGCGCGCGACGCGACTCGTCGAGGGACCGGGAGGTACCCTCCGGCGGGCGGCTGTTGCGCAGGCAGTGAGTCGCGCGCCGCTGGTGCTCGCGCCGGTATGCAAGCCGTCAATCGCCTTCCGACTCCCCACGGTACCATGCGCTGCAGGCGGGCCCTTCCGCAAGCAGTACTACTAGGGACTTGTTCGGGATCATCGAGGGCCTCCAGTCAGAACTGTTCCCATCGTGAACGACATCCTGCAGAACCTTCATGGATGAAATCGAGCACGTCAGATTAACTCTAAATGGCGGGCGGATTTAATGTGCGTACTGTGGCTTCCTTGATCAAAGGTTGATCATAGTGGAACTGACGCGCGACCGCCTCGCGCTTGCGTTCCTCGTGCAGCTGTCTGCAAACCCGGGGGTGCGCGCGACTGTGGTGTGGATCTGCAAGGTCCAGTCAACCGCGGACGAAAAGGAAAAGGAGGGCGGCCTGAGCGCCAGACACGCGGGCACGACGCATCTCATACGTCTTCCTTATTTCTCCACATACGCAGCTGGCTGATTGCACCGCTCGCAGACCATGACCGCCCCCGACACCGTGTACGGCGCGCACAGCACGCAGACGCGGCTCGTCTCTGACACCGCGGACAACCTGCTCTGGGACCGCTTTGCGCTGCCGTCGAGCGCACACGCCCGGCGTCGCGGCCGCGCTCTCCCGGGTTATGTTTGCGAAGCAGGCGGCGGCGGCGCCGCTGCACAGGATCGTGGAGCTGGTCGAGCTCGAGTCGGCGAAGCTGGCGGCGGGGAAGAACCTCATGGTGCTGCTGGGTCGCTCGCGCCGGATGGCGGTGGAACCGCACAACATCTCAGGCCTTCGGGGCACACAGCGAAGGCGCATCAGCTGGCTCGTTTGTGCAATGCATGAAAGAGACGCCGCTGCTACTGAACAAACCCGAGTCGAGCCTTACCTAGATGCCCATGCCTCATGAACGCTCCCGACCTCGACTTTTCCATGTCGGAGTCTCGGAGTACTGGTATTCGTCCCAGCATGTCTTCGGCCCCGGGGCACATACAAATTTGTGCAATATGACTTTGTGCAATACCAGCGCGCGGCGTTCAAGCTCTGTGCACTGTTGTTCCGGTACTCATTAGTGATCAACATAATCTGCATCCTCTCCTGCTCAGTCTTGCCCACCTCGTGCACACTGGTCCCGCAGTTGCATCGAAGCCGGCTGCAAAGTTCCCCGCGTGGCAATAAAGTGTGCCCGCTCATTGAGGCGGGAGTACACGATTTAAAAGATTTCGCTAAATAAACCGAGACCTATGCATGCAAGGACCAAAGTAGCCTCCGACTCTTGTAGAAAACTGATACAATAGTTTGAAGCTTGTTTACACACTATATTATTCTACGCTGTCAACTTCCCGATCATAGCTGTAAACACAGGCCAGCCATTGATAGCACTAATTTCCGGTGAGCCGACTGCCGCGAACAGCTCCTCACAGAGCGCTACCATCTCATCTGTCCCAAATTGGAAAAGATCAGGCGGTGAGTACTTCTCGATCAAGTGGTCGATGACTGCAAGGTCCACTGGAACAAGCTGATCACGTCCGCCCCACTTCTCCGGGTTCTTGTAGAAATCACCGATACGACCACCTGTAGGCAAAAGTTTACCCTTCTGATGGCGAACATGATGACGTGCATTCTCCCGCTTGATGTTGTCGAGTCGCAGCTGCACAATTTTTGCCCAAAGCCACAGTGCGACACCTCTGAATTGATCAATTATGAATACCTGGAGCGCAAAGCAAACTAACGTGAACGTACTGGTGAATCGGATCTTCGGGGTGGTACCCGGCAGCCATTTTGCCAGATTCATAAGCGTACTTGACGTTCGCGAGCTCCTTTTCCCAGATAGGGCGCCAACCGCGCTCTCGAGTGATATTATACACGCTCTTGACGGAGAGATGTGCAGGAACGGTTTCGAGCTCGAGATCTGGGAGATAGATTTGCCTTGGCGTTAAATCAGTTCGCGCTCGATAACAGTGATCAGTGAATGTGTACCGTAGAGATGTCTGTATGGCAGCAAGTACACCTGTTTCGCTGCCCTTGTCGCTAGTGGTTTGAAGCGGCATACCTATACATGCATGAGGCCAATAAAATGATGGACTGGCAAGGATAGCGCACCTCCCCTTGCTCGAATCTCGCGCAGGAACAGGGCCGGTGGAATATCCGGAGTCCGCACGGAGGGAAGAGCCCAGAGATTTCTCTCGCCGCGCCCCCACTTATCTATGATCCCCCAGACACCGACACCCATGCACTGGAGAATCTTCTCGTGACCGTCAACACACCACTCTTCATTCGGTCCCGCAGACCAAAGGCCACGGGTATGAACCTTCTTAGCGCCAGGCTTTCGCATATTGCTGGCATCGCGGTCGAGAACACCACGGATGTCGGCAATGAAAGATCTTGGCGGGTGTGAGTCATATAGTCGTAACGGTCTAGTAGAGCACAAACCGAGGGATGTGGATAGTTTTTATAGACAACTTCTCCTTGATCTTGCGTGCGCCCCAGCGTCCAAGCGGATCCTCTTGTGTTATCTCCAGAATGGAAGCAGCCTTCTCCGTGTCGGTAAGCCCAGAATGGCGTGTAGTGCGAAGGTCCTGTGTCTTGATAATCCGTTCGATGCTTCTCAATCTGCCGAGCCATGTAAGTGCAATTTTGTACAGAGAACAAAAACATACCCGATGGTGATCCCATGATCATCGAGAAGACTCTGCGGCATATCAGCCTGCTTCACGCCATCGTCGATGTACTCCTGGATCCACTTCGGCAGTTCTGGATGCTCTTTCACTGTGGAAAGAAGAGATATGTCGGCGCGAATAAAATTTGAGTGGCAACGTTGGTGGCACGACTTACAGAGAGGACGCGAACGATGCTGATTGCCTCCGGAAGGATTGTTGGCAGGGCCTTTTTGCGTCCGCTCGGCAGGCATAGTAGAGGTGTTCAGTAGGGTGTTAGCAGACAAAGAGGTTGGTGGAGGAGGAACGGAAGAGGAGAAGAGGGTGGCAATTATTTGCATGTGATCGTGTTTGCGGTATCATTATGCTCCAAATCGACTTGGAGTCCGATCCGATGTCACGCTCGCATTGCACTAGTACTGTGTGTGGCCGCAGATTTAGACACGTCGAGCATGCACCCCAGTGGAGAGGATGTCAAAATCACGCTGGCACTGACTTGAACTGTTGCCAGACCAGATTCATTTCAGCAAGATTCCTAGTCAATATCAATGGCAAGTCTACATGTACATACTCCATCTGCACTCCGGTTGTGTGTAGTACAGCCTGCGCTTGCTCCCAGTATGTTGCCGGAATGGGGATTAGAGAGGACAATGGGCCGGCGACACCGCTGATGGCACCGGTGTGGCTCCGGAAATTAGAAGTCCGACACTGATTGCCGTGTGGATTCAAGCTGGCGGGTCCCGGCCACGCTACCCCCGTAAAACCTTTCAGGCGCGCGGATCGATTCGGAATTCATCAGATAAGAGAGATAGGTCTACTCTAGGTGTACATGATCAAACACCTGACAGTAGAGAGACAAATGCCTGACGAGCTTCAAGAGAGCGCCGCTACCTCTTCCTTCAAGTACCCAATCTGTGTTGATTAGTTCGTAAGTTGAAGTAACAGAAACACCCAGTTTCGTCAGGTGTGGTACCTCAAGACACAACCATCTTCGAAACATCCAGAAAGTTTCGATTACTTTACTACATACTTAGCACATTGATTTTATTCGCGCCGTCATCTTTGCTTCATTTTGAGTATGGATGTTTCGAGCCCACCTCCGAGTCTCGCCTGCCGATCTTGCCTGGATCTGATATGGCGCAATCGTTCCGGCATCTCACCTCCAACGCGCTGTCGTGAGCTCGCAGTCATCGAGCCCATCCTACGGCGTATGTTTCATGAAAGGGCGAGACTCGGAGAATGGAAGTAAGGAGGCTCACCGGTATGTGCAAGCTTGACCGTTGGCGCGCGGCACTTCCGGTGTTCACCCTAGCGGATCGTACCTGACATGTATCGCCGTCGTTTTCAATATCAGACTGGAAAGCACTAGGTAACAAACAATGCACGAAAGCTTGAAATTTATGGGCATACCCGTCTGAGCCTTGGTGGAAGGGAGCTTCCCGCTGCCACTGATTTTAGAGGGGGATAAAAAGAGCGGATAAACTGTGGACGGCCAACGGGGCACATCCCAACGATGTTGAATCTGAACACGATGAGTCGTAGTGAGCCTCGTCACTTCGTAGGATGAGGATCTTCGTCGGTTGATGGCTAACCTTCGTCGTTTGATGGCGCAGATTCGTGAGATGAGGCATAAGCGAAGAAGAGCTCGAGAAAGTTCGTAGGAACACGTCGCTTGTGTGGGAAAATGTGCAACTTCGTGAGGAGATGCTGCAAGCTCGTCCGACGAGAAGGCCGAATGGGGCGGCGGCCTGATCCGTAATGATGTGGCGATGCAGCCATGCAACCTGCTTTCCTCCCGCCACCATCCCGACCCCCCGGGCCCATGTTCGAGCGATGGCCGTCGCCGATGGCGTATATCTCCCTGGCCAAGGGAACCGAAAGGTGAGTACTCAAACTGCCAACCCTGTGCGCTCTGATGCGGGGGCTGAAGATTGCCCAAATCCAGGTGCGTGTTGTGCGGCTGCCAGGTTGGAGGCGGGCGAGCATGCTCTGTCGCATAGTCTCGCGATGCGGGTGCTGCGCGCACCTCGATGCGGGTGCTGCACGCACTCGAGCGACTGGGGCGAGCGGGAGCGCGCACGGAGCGCTCGGCGGACCGCCTCCTCGCCAGCGAGTACGCTGCGCGTTGCGAGTGCGCGGCTCACCTGCTGCCGCGTCACCCACGCACGGCTCCTCAAGCCACCCAGACTGTCCGCGCCGCCGCGTTCGTGTCGGCGATAAACACGTCCATCGCGTGCGCTGAGCCCTGACAATGTCCCGACGAAGCCGGAATTGTCAAGAATGCGCGCTGGGACAATTTCCGCCGCCTCCGAGCAGCGTTTGAGGGTGTGTCCTCGGGCCTCGCCCCTCCGCACGCGCTTACGTCGCTCCTAGTAGGACACGAGCAGCCCATGCAAAGCGCCCGGCGCGCATCTCACTCGTCCAACGCGACGCAGATGCCGGCGCCGATTCTGACACAGGTAGCGCCGCGTGCCTGATCGCATACGCGCGGCAGTGGCAGCCCCCGTTGTACGTGTACTCCGTGCTTCCCCCGCCTCCCTCGTTTTTCTTCCCTCGCCCCGCGCCCGCGTGCTGACGCCCTGCAGGCCTCTCACCGCAGACGAGTCGGGAGCAGACAACGATGCGCCCCAGCCGTGGCCCCTGCTTCTTCAAATTGAAACACACCCGTCCCCGCACCTCCCGTGCACGCGACGCGGACAAGGGCGCTGTAGGCGTTTCTGCGTCCGCTTCCACGTCGGTGATCGCCGTGCCCCGCGTTACGTCGAGCGCTGTGACGCCCGACCCCTCCGCCAAACGCGGACGACTTGAACCCGCTCGCGCACAGCGGCGTGTCCATTCCAAAGCGCGCATCTTGTCATGCACGCTCTCGTCACTCAACACGGACGTCGACACGGACGCTAACACCGCCCCTTCGTTTGTGCCGCACACGCTCGTAGCCCGTGTTGTGTAGGGCGCGGGGAAGCGCGGGCAGACCCACGCGGGTTCGGGCCTGCTCCCGCGCCTGTGTCTAGGTCTAACACACCCCCGCCCGCGCTCGCAACCAACTCGCAACGCAACTCGCCCGCGCGCTTGGCTATCTAACCACCGCCCATCTCCGCGGCAGCATCCCCGTTCCTGCGGGCGGCATCTTCCGCAGACTCGAGCGAGCCCATCCAGACGCCTCCGCACTCTCCACTGCCCCGCAACCGGCGCAACCGCGCGCTATGCGCACAGCGCTGCCCGCGCACCCCTGTCCATCCCACAGGAGAAGCCGCCTAGAATACTTGATAGCTACATAGTCATTAGGTAGAATCAATGAATACATACATTCCTTATTACTAGATACTTATCACTCTGCAGACAAGTCTTTCCAGTGAATCAGATGGGGTAGATATGTGCTCTGAACAGATTCGCACACATGGAGTGCTGACTTGTGTGTACTATGTAGTAGTAAGTGTTCATGCCATCAAAAGGCCTCCGCCTGTGTAGCCGAGCTAGGGCCTCTACGCGGTCCTCTGGCATCTGACGAAGTTCCTCCTATTGAGGCAAGTAAGATGCCCAATTAGGCCTGGGCCGGGCTTCTGACGAACTTGCACAGCTTCAGACGAACATGCTTGATCCTACGAAGTGACGAGATATGGGGGGACTCGAACACGATGGTGGGGTAGCCATTTGTTTCTTCGGCGAGATAACCATGAAGGTCTGGCCCATCGAGATCTGGCCATCTAGTCGCTCCATAGATGTCGAGCCTTATGAAGGCTACTCTCAGAGTCAGACATATCAGCAGTGTCCGAGTCAACGAATAAGCAGAACAAAGCATGCACCTTCTTCGCACGCGGGCGGACCAAAGAACCAACCCTCGATTGGTGGGCGGTTCAAGACGGTTTGCGACGACTGGTTCTGAGACGCTGGCATAGTATTATCCATGACATGGATTGAGGCTTGGACTTCCCCCATCTCGCTAGGGAGCGGCGACCGCACAAGTGCGCATGCCGCGGTGATTGGGCGCCGGTGGCTCCGCCAGTAGACGCGGAATCGCTGCCAGATGAATGAAAAAATCGACTTAGTACGGAGCCTGTCAGAGAACTCACGCTCATCGCTGGCACACGAAAAGTAGCGGAGATTTGGTTGCCGGTGTATGTTGCGCCTCCGTGGGGGATGATGGCGCCGTCCTCATCGACCAGCCACGTAGTTATGTCGCCCCGAAGTCGGCCCACAGCCCGGCGGAGTTCAGCGCTGGAAGAAGGGTACTGCATGGGTCGGATGGAGAATATAGTTGAAGAAAACCCTGTGGCGCGATACTGCCAACTCCGAAGACGGAGAGACGAAGACACATTTTATCGACTGGGCGGGCATCGATATTCCCCCTCCTAACCCAATCATCCCGCACATCACAAGAAGCGGCACCGTACTCTACTAGGGTGCGATGTCTTTTTTCCACGTTCATTGAAGAAGGTCGAGCATGTCGTGTGAATAGTCTTTTTGGAAAAAAATCCAAGGATTCTGAATCGTGTACGCGGGAGAAGTGTCTCTAAGCCCACTTTTTCCGCGCTAGTCGGGTTTACTATTTCCTCCGACTGTAGATAACAAGGGGCTTCGAAGATAGGGAGTTTCTATATATATATGTGTACGGAATTCCCTACTTTTTTAGGTTTGACGTGTGCAAATTTGCTGGCGAATCATATGCATCTTTCACACGACCGCCCCGCGTTTAAGTGAAATAATAAACCCGCCTCTAGCGCTCAGCAACTCTGTGATGCTCGAGGAGGTGAGAAGCCTGGAGGATCGTGCGCTTCAAAAGAGGAGGGGAGACCAACAATGAATTCATAGTACAGTATGAACTTGAAGCGCTAAATGTATTAAATCCAGTAGTTAGCAGCGGCCAGCGGTTGTAGCAGAGTATATCAAGCTTCCAAATCAACACGCGAATCCGGTCCCGCCATTACAGCGCACCCTCCGTCTCATTTGTTGCAATGGAAGTCAACCGTGTGAACATATCCGGATTAGGAAGGCATCATGCCTCATACGTAGTAACGTAGTCGCAAAGGCCTGTTGTCTTTGAGATTTGAACCTTCCTAACTTGGGATGAGGGGTTTCCGGCATATTGTTCTGGATATCGAGAACCGGCCTGGCGTATTTCCGGCGGCCAGGTCTTTGTGCTTGAAATTAATTGATTTATCCTCCCCAAGAAATAATAAATTAGATGTATCCGAACGGCTTGTGATGGACATCGAAAGCTATTGCAAAGGAAAGAGAAAGGAACGGACGCAGCGAGTCACGTCCAGCACTTGATAGTACGGATGAATTACGGTCGTATTATGATAGTGTACGGCGGCCGTCGATGGCGCTGGTGAATCTAGCAGACAGAGCGCAGGGTCGCCCAGCAGGTGAGTAATGAATGTAATGTGCGCCGGAGGCTATAGGAGCGGTGTCGCGCGCTGATGAGTGTTGGCCAGCCGCCCGATCAATGGCTCATGTCCATACGCGCCGCCCGGTGCGCCAACCGCCTCCGCATACCCCGGTGGCGGCGAGTTCGGGAGCGGCGGCGATAGCGTTGAGGCGGGTGAGCTCGCAGCGGTGCCCGATCGCATTCGCTGGTGCGCAGATTGCGGCATCTGCTGCTCCTGCTGTGGCACCGATGGGAACGCGTCGAATATCGCTTTATCGAACAGTGGCGACGCGAGCGACTCGGAGCCGCCGGACGAGCCCGACATGAACGATTCGGGGCGGCTCGTTGATCCCGATTTCGGGGCAGGGAGCGGAAGGTGTGTCTTGGGCGGTGTGGCTGAGCCGGTGAGGGTGAGATGCGGCGGGCGCTGCGCAGGGGGCTTCGTCTTCGGCAGAGATGCGTGCTCTGGCGGCGGCCCGAGCGAGATGAACGGCTCCGCGCCTGGCATGCTGCTTGACCCTGAGCCAGACGGGTCATTCCCGTACGGGCCAGCTTGTATCGGCGGGACGAAGAACATCGTCTGCGTCTGCTCCAGCACCAGTACGGGCGGCGATGGCAGCGGAATCGGAGGTGGCGGTGACGGCGCTGCGCAGTACGTCAGTGAACAAGGCAGAGGCGAAAAGGAGAAGAACGCACTCTTTATCGAGCTCACCGCGCTCGTGTTCGATTTTGCCCGCGTGCGATGCCACATCTTGCCGGCAAGCGACGCCGCCCCCCGCCCGAAACTCCCCACGCTCTTTTTCGAGCCCAGTACCGGCCACGCGACCCCCGCCCCAGCGGCGCCACCACCTGCACCTGCGCCGACGGGCAGGTACACCCCCTCGTCCGGCGGCGTCGCGAGCCCCACCGAGTCCTCGCTGGACAGCTCCGACGACGTGGAGACGCTCCCGCGCGTGCCCAGCGTGCGCGACGTGCTCGCCAGCCGCCGTAAACTCGAAAAGTAGCGCTGGCCATTGACGCCGAATCCAGGCGACTTGGGCGGCGGCGTGGGCGGCACGTCCTCCGTGCCCGTAGGCGACACCGGTACCCACGCAACCGCAAGCGCGGGCGGGGAAGCAGCTCGTGGGATCAGCAGCGAGTCCGGGCCCCGGCCGAAAGGCTGGGATCCGTGCGCTTGCGCAAGCGCCGCAGGGGACGACGAAGACGACACCATCTCCGGTCTCTCTGCGCCGACAACGTCCTGCATCGCCAGCAAGTTTCCTACCGACGCGGACGCCCCGAGCCGCCCCTCGTCCCTCTTCGCACGCCGATCCGGCCGGCTGCGCACCCTCGCGAGCGGGTTGCGGAACGCCGAACCCGGCTTTGAGTTGGGAGTCGAGTTTCCCTGCGCTTGAGCATATTGCGGGACGGCAAGTACCGGCGGCGCCTGCGCCCCTGCCGCATTCCCAGTCGTGGCGGAACCGATAGCGTGCACCCCGGGCTTCATACTCATCCTCCTCAACGCCTCCCCTGGCAGTTCCCCCCGCTCCAGCCGCTGCTCCAGCGCCGCCGCCTCCTGGAGCAGCTCCGCCAGCTCCCCGCTCACGAGCCCAGGGCTCATCGGTGTCACCGGCAGCCGCTTCTCATGCGCCCACTGCTCCTGCTCGCGCGCCCACCGCTCCCGCTCCTGCTCCCACCCCATCCCGGTTTGCCCCTGCGCGCTCCCACCCCCGTGGCTGTTAGCGTGCCGCCATCCCTCCTCCCGTACCCGCCCGTGCACTACGGCAGTGAACGACCGCGCCCCACCCAAACCACCCAATGACACTGTCCCATACTCGCCCACCACCTCGTCTTCGTCGTCCTCCGCCGGGGGAATGTACGTGGTATGCGGCCGCGGCGCGCCCGTCGTGTATGCATGTCGGCGCTGTGGCGCCGCTTGCGGTACAGGAGCGGTGGGTAGCGGCCGGCGGCGCGTTGGTGCTCCTGCAGGCGTTGGTGTTCCTGCAGGCGTTGGTGCTCCTGTAGGCGTCATCGCGTAGCCTTCCTGCGTTGGCGTCGCCAGAGATTCAGTGTCCCCCATCACCGCCACAGCCGGCAGCTCCACGGCTAGGGGCTGAGGTGGCGCCACAGGCGGGACAAACAGCGCCACGCCACGCCCCACGCCGCTCGCACCGAGCTCGATCGGCACACGGTGCGCGAGCGCGACGTGGCTTGGGCTCCCGCTGTCGGTCGTGAGTGTGCTGAAGCGCTCCGAGCGCATGAGCAACGTCTGCGTGAGCGAGTTGCGCGAGTCGCGCGTGTGCGTCGAGCCGAGGGATGCGAGCGAGTCGCGCTGCGAGGGTTCGAAAGAATCGCGATCGCGGACGTCGAGCGAGCCGCGCGGGGGTGTGGAGGGGAGGGCCCGCGGGACGTCGAACGAGTTCGGTGGATCGTACGAACCGCGCGAGTCGCGCTGCGAGGGTTCGTTAGAGTCGCGATCGCGCACGTCGAGTGAGCCGCGCGGGGGTGGGGAGGGGAGGGCCCGCGGGTCGTCGGCCGAGTTCCGTGTATAAAACGAACCGCGCGGCTCGCTGGACAACGACGGATTGCGCGTGCGGTCGTGTCCCCCATCTTCCAGCGGTGGGCCGCTGGCCTCCATCTCCGGCCGTGGTGTCGACGGCAGCAGCACGCTCTCGTCGTCCTCAACTCCATCGCAAGCATCGGTCCCCACCTTACCCTCACCCTGCCCCTCCAAATCCACTCCCACATTACTTGCAAACGACCCCGCGCGACTCGAGCGGCTGCGTAAACTCGGCGTGTACCCGCGCTCGGTGTACCCCGACATCCGATACGGGCTCGGGGACTCGGCGCCTTCACGCGTCGGGACGATGGGGAGGGTGCGCGCGGCGTCGGCGAGGCCGGGATGCGCGTTGGGGAGGGGGGTGTCCTCGTGGGAATCAGGCACGGGGGGAGACTGGTGCCCGAGCTCTGTGTCCGGCGCTACATCTTTGCCTCTCTTCTGTTCCTGCGCCCTCTCATCCCTTTCGTCCTGACCCCCCACATAGGCCCCCGAAAACCGTGCCCCGTCCAGCCCTGCGTACAACGACACGCCGCTGAACCGCGAACTGGCAACACTGAGCGTAGATGACGCGACGCTGAATCGCGAGCTCCCTTCCATGCCAGTATACCGCGGCGCGTCGCGCTCGCTGCGCTCCGAGATAGTGGACAGGTGCGCGCGGAAGGCGTGTGACGCGAGCGTATTTGGGAGCGGGGACGGGTTGGCGTCGGGGTCGATATCATCCGGGTCGTCCCCGAATTTCGAACGTGCAGATTCGTGGGAGTCCGCGCCTTCCACATCTAATTGGAGATACGGGTCGAAATCACCGGTCGCGTCGTTTCCAGGCTCAGGGATTGGCGGGCCAGATGGAGCGGCGGGGGAGCGCGGCGAGTCGGGGGCGCGGCCGAAGGACACGGAGGCGGCGTCTTCAGATGTGGGCGCTCCATCAAGTTCGTCCAGAGGCGAGGCGAGAGCAGGAGTTTTGGAGGCGGGGTCGAGGCGGAAGTCGGGATGTGGCGGGGAGGTGTCGATTACGGGGAGGGGCTGCACGTCGAGTGCGGGTGGACACTCCTGCGCTCAAATCAGCCAGTCAGCAGTCAAATCAAATCAAACTGCAGTCCAAATCGAGCGGGGACGTACGTCGCGTATATCATCTCGTGTGGGCATCACCTCCTCCTCCTTTGCCTCCATTGAGTCAATCTGCCCACTGAGAGGTACCTGGATGCCGTGAGTGTTCGCTGTAGGATAGGTAGTAGAGAATACGCACTGGTACGAGTAGTATCTCTTCTACGCGCTCCTCCTCCGCTTCCTGGGGTCTTTCATCCTGAGCTTGTGGCTCTGCAACAAAAGTCTTGTCTCCATCCTGCTCCTCCATATCGATTCGCAGCACCGGCGACAATGGCCCCGACAGCGTCGGCGACCTCTGCCTGACGGTGCCTACAGGCGAGAGCAGCGGCGACAGCGGCGGGCTGAGCACGCTGGACATGGAGCCACCGGTGTTTTGCGGCAGGAGGTGCGGGGAACCGGTGTATTGCGGCGTGAGGCTGCCCGTGTACTGTGGCACCAGACTTCCCCCCGCAGTGTGTTGGGGTGTGAGCCACAGCCCGCTCCGCCTGCGCTCGCGGTGCTCGGTCTCCTGGCGCGTGTGGGCAACATCAGCCTCGGCCTTGCGCGCAATGTCCAGCGCGGCGCTGAAGGCGGTTGCGCGGGGCACTGCGAGAGGCTTTTTGTCGCTGGTTGCAGCTGCACCAGGCTGCGGGGACGTCGCGCGTTCTTTAGAAGACTGTTGATTCGACGGACGATGGAACGGGAACGGCGGATCGTCCTCCTCGGCGGCAAAGGGGGACGTGGGGCGGGCGAGGGCTGCAGAGGGGATGCGGGCAGGCTGCATGCGGTTGCCGTAGAGCTCTGCGCGACGCTTGGGCTGGACATCGGGGGGCGCGCCCATACCGAAACTGGTGCCACACCGTCAGCGGTCTTTAGGAAGAGCCAGGCACGACCACGCACGAGCCACGGGGAGCAGGGACAGCACCCTTGCTCTCGAACTGCGCAATCTTAGCGCGAAGAGCAGCAGGAGCGGGCCCGTGTGCCGCCGGTACAATGGGCGGAGCCGAGGGCGACGAAGCGTGCTCCTTGTCGCGGGCCTCGCGCTCCTGCAACGCCGCGATGCGCTCCTTCAAGCTCCTGATGCTAGTTAGTTCTGGCCTAGGCAAAGGATACAGACCAACATACATGAGGGCAGAAAGCAAAGAGGAATCAAATCAGGATTGATGATAACTGAGCTGAGCGCTGAGCTACTAGTATAACTTTTGTAACCCAAGTCTCGGGTTTGTTTGAACTCGTTCCTTCTCCACTCGAAACTTGTCCTGACGCTGCTTGGGTTTCTGCTCCGAGGTGACAGTGGTGCTCATCGACGCCCGTGGTGCGCCCAACGTCTTGGTCACAGCCGATCACGAGCACAGCGCTTGATGGAAACTGGCAACAGTGACGACCCGATCGCTCCTGGACCCCTGCTCTCCTCCTCGCTCTCGCTGGTGTATCATCGTGCCCCTGTTCGCGACGCTCGTCGGCCTGCTCGCTCGACGACTGCTGTTGAACATCACCCACTTCTAGATCTAAAATCCGAGACACAATCACAGATCTACATCCTATAAAGACCTACGTGCAACGGCAACACAATTGGCGCGCGACACAGCAAGGGTGTTCTTGCTAGGAACCATACCTGACTTACGCCCTCCGAGCCAGCCCTGAGACTAGGAACGCGACCCGTTACGCGAGATACGAGAGATTCTAAATTTTCGCCCCAAAAATTGAAATAAGCCCTCTCTCCCGACCGTCCTCTGGTGGTGCTTCACGGGGCCTGTGCAACGGCAGTCATGAAGAGACAAACGGCGGCGCGCGAAGTTGAGACACGCAACCCAACGGGTGGACTTTATTACCCTCCTCTCCCTGGCTTACACCCTCCCTCGCTCTGCCAGTGCTCTCCTTGGCAGTATGCGATTAACGCATCATGATCTGCGGCTTCGCATCCACGCCTCGCCAAAGTTCGGAACGGCGACCTCTTGACGCGGAAGAAAAATGCATGTGGCTTCCAGAGCAACATCTGGGGAGCCTTCGAGTGCTTTGTCTAGGGTTCTGAGAGCGTATTTGTCGTCGAGAATTCACGCGCGGCAGGACGGGCTGTCATCTGGGCGGCAAATCACAAGGGCAGACAAGTGGCAGAGACAAGCGCGACTTCGATTTCGCGCATATAGTGACTCGCAGGCGGTCGCGTTCCTGGTATCAGAGCTGCCTCGGGTGCTGTTCTGTCTTGTTATACCGGACGGTGCACGCCCCGACAGAGAGTGTCGCTGCATCATCACCCGCGCAACATGGGCTATGAATGCGAGGAAGGGCTTTTTCCCGTCGCTTTTACATAAATTCGTACTGCTTTCTAGTTTCGGCGAAAAGAGGCACTGATACTTTTGCCGAGTACCAGTTGGCCCATCTGCATCAACATGCCTGCGGAGCGCTTGCGGAACATTCTACTGCAAGAGCGAGCATAAGGTTAGCAACATTTGAGGGCGCTTACTCAACTCTTACTGCATGTTACATAAATAGGCTGGATCAACGATGAGCGCACAGCCACAGGATGCGTTTCCGAAGCGAAAGGCCTAGGGCTGTGCCTTGGCAATGGCTGTGCCATTATACCTGGATAGCCTCCGCCGCCCCAAATGAAGTAAACGGAGCCGGTGAGTGTTCAGGACATGCTGGAAATATAAATATATACTAGATGCCAATGAGTCATTGGTATTTGAAAGCGGGTCGCACTCTGAATCTTCTCAATAGCTGCTCGGATGTCCTTGGGGATGGCACGAAGCGCTGCGTGCTCGCAGGTCCGGAGCATCTCCCGGGCCTCAAGAGAGTAGGAGTCTGCACCTCCTTTTCGACTTGAACTGTGCCACCAAGTTCGCGGACCGGCGATCTTTGTCACCCTTCCGTCGGAGGTCGCGCAGATCATTCACGACCGTCGGGAGTCGCGAGTCTTTTCTCCCGAGATAAGTGACAAGCCTCGCTGCGGCGCAGCGGAGGTGATGGACAGCCTAATGCGGACTGTCTACCGCGGATATATCAAGTTGTGGTGGGGAGTCCGCAAAAATTCATCCCATGTCTTCCCAGCCACCCGTGTACCCGGTGTACACTGCGTACCCTCCACAGGGCCCCAGCCACTACGCGGCCGCTTCCGTGGATTTTCCCCCGAAACACAACCTCGTCGACTCGGAGAACGCGCGCCAGAGTTCGCGAACACCGAGTCCGACCCGGAGCGAGTTCAACTTCTTGAATGGGATCAAGGAGGAGAAGGAGTGTCCTATGTAGTTGATTACACTCAGAACACGTGCAGCACATTCAAATACGGCCTCATGTATTCAGTGTACTACCATCATCAAACTACACCGATTGAATGATTCTAAACATGATGCGAGTGACCGCCGTGCTGATGCGAAGCTAAATAACTGAGATGCCGGTCGCGCGGCCTGATAGGCGGGGCTTACCACTGCTGTGGTTTGAAAAAATGAGCCTTGTCCACACCGTCCTTTCCTCTTCCTTTCTCAATCCGCCATAGTCTCCCCGTCCCGAAGGTCAGGGGAGGCCGGCGGCAGGGGGTTAGTGGTGCAATGGGTGAGAAAAAGAGGTCTTACGAGCAGTAGGGAGAAATAAAAAAAAAGAGGGCCTAAGTGCAAGTTAGAGGAGGGATCATATTGAGAGAATAACGACACACCATAATGCGCAGACCATAAAAAAAGCCTGACAAGCACAAATCAGCAGAAGAATCATTGCGCAAAAAAAAAGGCATACCGAGACCGCGGTCACGTGCTCTGACACGTCGCCAGCAAAATGGCGGCAGAGTCACGGAAAAAGAGGGGGAGCAAGAAATCTGGTGGGATATGAGAGGTGGGAGGAAGACCGACGAGAGGAGGGGAGGAAGGTGATGGAAAAGCAAAGGAAAAGCAAGGGAGGGGGAAACAGGGATCAAGGAGCAGGGGGCAATGGAAGGCATAGAGCTGGGGGAATGTGCATGGACAGGGAGAATATGTAACCTGAATGAAAGTGGGTGGAGGAACGAAAGGCGATGGTGGAGGTAGAAGACAAGGAGTGGGTTGTGCTTGTTTGGTGTGCGCCAAACGTATATAGACGCGATACGCGAGTCACGTGGGGCTCGCGTAAATGCCCGGGTACGCGCACCATATTTTGTAGTGTAGTGAATGAACTTTGCATCTCTGGGTCTGGGTTGCTTAGGTGTAGTTTGTGGGAGGCTGGATCAAAATCGATTTTTGGACTTTGGGGCACAGCAGGGAGGCTCGTCGGAGCCATATGTACACTGGCCCTGGGAGGATTGGTGCTGCAGTCATTCCACCTGTCACCTTGGCGCTGCGCTGGCAATCCCAGGATCCGGAAGTGCAACAAGCAAAGTGACGGGAAAAAAATGTGTTTTGCACTGAGTGCAGGGCCAATTTCCCCGAACTTGGGCGCTACATAAGTCTACTGTAATACAAGGCACGTTCTAGTGAATTCAAAGGGCACATAAGTAATTTAGATCATCTCATTCAAGTCTGCGCGGGGCTTCGAGTGCGGATAGAATCAAAGTCTGATCTAAAATGCAACGGGCTACCCACACAGCCAGCGCGAAGCGCTGCCGGGAAGAAGAAAAATCACCGCATCGAGCACAGATGACAAAATTTGTACACTGGGGGCGTCTCAAATAGCACCCAAAGGGTAGCACACACCCCACACCTCTACCCCGCTCGCGGGACGGCGATATGTCGTGTCAGGACATCTCGGCCGAGATGCCCGAGCACTGCGTCATGGTGGGACTGAGCATGTTCTTGTACTGCGAATCGTGTTAGGATGCATCGCTGGGGGACAGAAAATGAGAACATACCCCGCTGCTTCACCCGCTCGCAGGCGCGCGAAAGCTGGTGTCAGTGCTGCATGATCTGGGGCACTGTCGAGCTGAAAAACACATTAGCATGTAGTATCTGGTGCAGGGTACAAAATGAAACACGACCCGCTGCTTCACCGCGCTCGCCGGACGATATAGGGTCGGCGCAACTCGCCCGAGATGCCCGGGCGCCGCGCTGCACCTCGTTCGAGCATGTTTTTCAGCTGGGAGACTTGCCAGAATGGCAGCTAGACATGGCGAACATCAAGAAGGATAATGCACGCGGGACATGCAGCATCATCTTTGCACTGGGGCTTCAGATTCTCACGCGTCGGAACACCGAGGGGCGCATCAGAGGCGCGTTCATCGGCCTGAAAAGCGTGTCAGAATGCGCCCCGAAGCGGCGGCGAGCCGTGACGTACGAGGCCTGAGATGCCGCTCGCGGGATGGCAAAATATAGTGTCGGCGCGCCTCGGCCGAGATGCCCGAACGCCCCGTAGCGGCGCGATCGTGCGCGTTTTTGAGCTGGGAAACATGTTAGAACAGCCAGGAGAATGGAAATACATTGAGTACGTACCGGCCTGCTCGCACGACGCGCGCCGGACCATCAGCAAAGACGGCACGAAGGGTCGGAAAGGAAAGCCTGGGGCATCAGCGCCCCGCACGCGGGACATCTCCCTGTTGTCTCGTTTTGCGTCGCGCATGCGCCGGAACACCGAGCATGTTTGTCACCCTTAAAAGGGTGTCAAGAGCGTGCTGAAGCGGTGGCGAACCACGACATACAAGACTGTGAGACACACCGCTCGCGATACAGCAAAATATGGTCACTGGTGTCGATGCGGCTCTGCCGAGATGCCCGAGCGGTGGGATTTGGCATGTTTTGGAGTGGTATGCATTGGCACACCTCGATCGCGGGAGGTGCAGACATCGTCACGGCGCTGGGGCTTCAGTCTGCGAGGCCTGAAGGCCTGAATGCCAAGGCTGCGCCAGACGTGTTTGTCGGCCTGAAAAGTGTGCCAGGACACACACTCGGAGGGTTGGGCTGAGAGCACTGAAAGCGCGCGGTGTGGCGGCCGACAGCATAACAAGAATGGCCAGCGCTGTCAGCAAAACGATGGGTGAGATCGTGTAGAGTGTGTGCAAGACAAAAAGATGTACCTATGCTTCGGAAACCATCTTACTTGGACGTAGGTCCCAGGTGCAATAGAGAGTCAACCAGAGGCAAGGGGACTGTTGAGCGATGTTGGGCCTTGGCGGTAGAGGTGAGGTAAGAGACAGGCCCGTAACGGCCTGCGGGCTCCGACTCCGTGGCAGCTGAATGGAAGCTGTCACCAAGCTGTCACAGGGATTTAATTAGTGCGCGGCGGGCTCCGCCCGGCCGCCTGCCCGCCGCACAGGTTCAGTGACAAACAAAGAGCGCTCGCTGGACTTGTCGGGACCTCTATGTGGGGCTTCCGGGCAGCGATGCACTATAGCCTTAGGAAACAAGTGGCTGCATTGGTGGGATCTTTCGGAGGTAAGCCAAGATGAGTAAGCAGCACACCGGCAAAATGGACCCACATCCAAGTCCGCCGGCTACGTGTAGGCTCGTCTCATGTCAAACCGTGAAAGACAGCTTGTATGGTTAATTTAGCACAGCGGTTGTGTTGTCCGCGAGGTGTCATATCTGATATGTTCAGTTTTTTGAGAATGTAGTCTGTACCTTTTTTTTTGGCGATTTAACAGGGCACCCAGAATAAGCCCCATCAGTTCTCAATAAATCACCTCATTTTCTCATTGTGAACAGGTGAAATGTCAACAAGCGAAGGTCAGCCAAAATTGATCGGCAACTACAACTGAAACATGGGTGCTGTCTGCCACCTGCTGCGGCCGCTTAATGTGACCCTGTAAGATTGCCGTTGTAATGGTTTCTTTAGTGTAGAGGTTGTGCTGCAGAGACCTGCTCAGCTTTAGCCTCCCTTTGTTCGAGCGCTGCATTGTAGGTTTTGTTTTGGCCGATGCAATTGTTTTGCTTCAGAGGCTGGGATGCAGCGACAAGTTTATAGACAGTTTTGGGGACATATTCGCGTCATTTAGGACCCTGCGATTTTTCTTTTAATGTATGACTTGGCCCGAAATTTTCTTTTTGGCACCCGCGGAATATCCCGAGTGCCACTTCAGTTGGCGCCAAATAAGGCAACTTGATTTTTCTGACCTGCTGGTAGACCAAATACTTTGAGTGCTTGTGCGAAATAGTTCTGAGATCGAATCTAAGCATTATTCGAGCTCAATTGATGCACTTGGCGCCGTTACCATGGCGCCAAATGCACAGGGGGGATTTGAACCAGAAATCACTCACCCTTTCCCTGTGGCTCTTCCTGCGATTTCTGAGGGTATTTTATGTACGAAGGTTGATTATTTCCCCTCAGAAAGACTATTGGCGGCTAAGAAGAGGCTCTCCTGTGCTGTCACGCCTCGAAATGTATCTGGTTGAATTTGGTTCAACCTGTGTACCACCTCGTCTCTGCGGCCCCTGCCGCCCCGAATATGCACGAGACTTATGTAATCACGTGATCCGCATTTCCTCCCCAGTTTCTGGGGTTGTTGGACGCACTTGAGGACCACAATACTGCGAACACCACAAAACATAAATCACGCATTTTTCCACTCTGCACCGACGGGGTCGGACATCTAAAGGGTGCGTCACGCTTCCTTTGATGGCTTCTTATCCCCGTGCGGTTACTGCACTGCGGCGCTTCACGCTCGCGTACATCGACTATGTTTTTTCTCCCCGACTCATAAACTCTCCTCCACACTCAATGGGACAGCAGGGACAGCAGGCGAGCCATTTAACTTGATACGTAAACTAGTCTCTAAGCGTCAAAACCATTTCTCGCCACTTTTCTCCCGTTGCGAGATCGCAACTTTCCAAATAGCGGGGAACTCATACAGCCGATTATCCGCTTTTCCGGGGTCCGTTTGGACGTTTCCCCGTTCCGTCGGCAAGCCCATGATTTCCGCTGTGTTCCGTGCCAAGCCAACCGCCAAAATCTATATAGGCTGGGTCTGCTCGCCCCAATCCCCCAGCTTCGTGCTCATTCATCCCCTCCCTCTCCTGCCCACCCCAATCCTTTGTGCTGGCCTTGCCATGTGCACCGAGATTAGGGTTAAGCCTCACCCCCCCTTTTCCTGCCTCGCCGTCGTCCCCTGCGCCCTGGACTGCCCGCTCGCTGGATGTGCACTCCGCCGGCATCATCCGTCGGGGCCCGGACCGATCACGTGACCCATTGTCACTTTGGTTCGTCTTTTCACTTCCTTCATCGTTGGCAGGACTGACGATTGCAGGTGCCTTTGAACTCTCAAAGGCAAATCGCATTCAAAACTCGGATGGCCTCGCATCTCTACTACACTTTGTCTGGCTTCCCGGGAGTGCTAACCAGTCGTAGCGCAATCTCCGAGTCGTTACTTGGTTTCAAGCCGACTTCAACGCTCGGCCTTCAATTTGCTTGATTTTCTTCAACCTTGTCCCAGGCTCTCTTTCAGTCTCTGTGAGTCCGCTATGCACTCCCGTTCATTGTTGTACTAACTTTTCATCTCATTCAGACTGACCGCGCTTCAAGTTATTTCTGGGCGCTCAAGTCCCTTGGATTCGTTCAACTGAGGCTATCTCTGTGGATCCTCTTGCTCGTTTTCTCTTGCTTGTCTCTCTATGCTAGTTTCTCTTCAAAGTCTTCCTGGGCCTTCAAGTGAGCCTCGCTCTTATCTCTGACTTTTTTTTGGTCTATGGTTCTTATCACTCCGACTGACTGCGGGCTTTTCTTCGCTCAAATCGACTCTTTCAAGCTCGTTCTTAGGTCGGTGTAATTTTTATTCAAGCACGGACTGGTGTCTTGATTCAAACGATCCCAACTCCCTTCAAATCTAACTTGGGCCGGCGCCGCAAGTCTACATTTAGCTTCAAAACTGCAATTCAATTCATCGAAGTTCATATCTCTGTTCGTTGAAGTCTCAGCCAGGGGCACCTTCAATTCAAGTTGAATCTCGCTTCAAATCCAAAGCTATACTTGCGAGCGCCACCTATCGTAAGTGACGATCATACTTTTACAAATCGCGCTAACTTTACTATTCAGTCAATAGTACGAACTATCTGTACATATTAGACCTGTGAGCTTCGTTCTTATCTTCCCTCGTGCGATTCAGACTGACCTGTGGCTTCTAGATTCAATATAATTCTATCCACTCTGGCAATCGCAAGTCTCGGATTTATTTCAGACTTCGTTTACTTCTTGCTTGAGCTCGGGCACAAATGGGCTTGATTCTGTTTTCATGCTCCATTCAAATTTCATTTTTTTCTCTTTCCACCTTGCTGTTCCCGTCGTAACTACTGACTGCTTCATACAGTCTGGAGCGTTCGAATCTCAGGTTACTGAGGTAAGTGATTTTCGGAATCTATCTGTATCGAATACTAACTCGGCATACAGAACTCTAGTCTGGTGTGAAAGCCTGCAACTGACGCAGTCTGGTTTCGAAAGATTGACTAACCAAAGGTAAGTTCGGGTTCTATCAAATTGTCTGTTACGGACTTCAATTTTCTACCCCAGGGACCGTACATACTGGTATTGCGATTCCTGTGCTTCAACTGCCAGGAAGTTAGTTCGCTTTCAAGGTAAGTTTAGGTTGTTTTATCAAACACTGGCTTCATTTTTCTTACCAGACCCGTAGCTAGGCTCGATGCGACTTCTTTGCTTCAAATGGGCAGCTAGTTCGCCCTCAAGGTACGGTTCAGTCATTGTGTTGAGCTCTACGTCACTGACTTCAAATCTCTTATCAGACACCGTAGCTATGCTGGTCATTGCGATACACCGGCTTCAACTAACAAGCTGAATGTAAGTTCTAGTCGCTCTTTTGAGTTCTTCGTCGTCGATTTCAACTTTCTTACCACAGGGGCTCGAACTATGCTTGTTGCGAGCCTTGTACTCGAACTGACAAGCCCGTTCGCTCTCAAGGCAAGTTTTGGTTGATCTATAGAATTCCCTTCGCTGACTTCTAATTTTACTAATGTCTACCGTAAAGGCCACAAATGTGCTTCATTGCGATGCACGGCTTTACCAGTTCCCTCTCAATGTAAGGTTCAACCATTGTGGCGGATTCTATATCGCTAACTTTACCTCAAAGGTCGTCAATATGCCTCAAAATGGCTCAACTAACCTCCCAGTTTGCACTCGAGGTAAAGTTTTGACTATTCTATCAAGTTTACGATCGCTGACTTCGGTTTTTGTCACCCCAGAATCGTTGGTATACTCTGATATTGTTCAAGGTACGCTGCTCCATTCCATTCAGTTCGTAAGATCTGACTCCAATTCTACTACGACAGACACCGAGACTATGGCCCAATACTACACGACGTAAGCTGCCTTCATTTCGGTTCAAGTTTGACTGACTTGATATATTAGATCCATGGACGTCGCGTTGCAACATCCGCAGATTTTGCAATTCTCAACTTGGTGGTTCGCGCCGACGAGTGCCTTCATTGTCAGCTCGCGCTGACTGCCTTTTTTTTTTTGTCAGGTCTTGTCTCTGTTCCAAGGCGAGACTACGCTCCCGCACGTCATGTATCCGGGAAGACCGAAACCATGCCCGTTTGTTCCGAGGTAAGTCCGGTTTAGTTTATCGAGCTTACATTGGTTGACTTGTAGACTTCAACTCAACTCAGGTCTATCTTCAAGCAGCGGGTCTTCAATGTCGGACATTCTAAGGTTCAAGTTCATCCAAAACAGTCTCGCAGGTTCAACGGGCAACGAGCCTTGGGGTTCAACTTGGTGCGTCCGCGTCACTCCATCCAACGCGGCGCAAACTAATTCAATCTGACTCTAGTACCCGCTGTACTTCCTACACCCAAAGGCCGTCAAGTTCAATTCATCATCCAACTCAACGAGCTCGTAACATTCATGTCAACGAGGCCTTCGCAGCGCAACACACGCCGGCGCTTCGGTCGGTCAACTCCAGCTGCCCCCCCGCGAGCTCCACCTTTGCCTTCGTGCACCCCCCTGCACGCTGCACGGTCCGTCCCGCCGCAGCGCCCAGCGCCCCCCTCGTCCTCTTCTGATCCGTCTTTTCATCACCCAGATCCGGCCTTCCCCTGTGTCCCGTCGACCGCTGCTATAAGGTGCGTCCAATTCGCACGAATATGCATGCCCTTCTGATCGCAGTCCTAGACCTTCGGAGCGCGCTCGAGCCCCGCTCGCAGCGCCTTGCGTGTACCGCCGAATCGCGCGGGCGGGGCGCGAATCCTGCGGCTGTTCGAAGCACGCCGAGGGCATCCGACTCGGTCGACTTGCGCCGATCGCATCCCTTCGAGATTGAGATCGAATGCGGCGCGAAGGTACGTCGATTCGATCTCAGCGCGACTCTGTGCTTACTCTCGACCAGCCGCTCTGCGCCACTTGCTCGCGCGAGGCGGGGCGCCCACTACACGCGCCAAAGCTGCTTTGGAGCTTGGCCGACGGCCGCGTTTGCGCGACTTGCGTGTACGACTGACGCATCGATTCGCGCGGGGCTCGCTGCGAATCGCATACGGGGCTCTTGACGCACGCGGACGGCGTCCGATCCGCCTTGCGCCGACTGTGGATTCGGCGCGCGCATCCCCCACGCGCCGCATTCAGTCTCTACGGTACGTCAATTCAATTTCATCCGAATTTCTGCTTACCCTACTTTCGACCCGGCCCTCAGCGCCGCCGCCGCTGCGTTTTCGCGCTCGCGCTCGAGGCGGGGCGCATGCGTTCAAGGCGGCCGGGTCGTTCGTGCCCCCGACCCGCGCTCAGGACCCTTCGCGCGCGGCGAGGGAACTCGCGCGATCCGCGCAGCATGGCGGCCCGCGTCTGGGAGTTGTCGCGGGCGGGCGGGATCGACTCGCCGCCGTTGCGTCTGTGCAGCACGCGCCCGCGCCCGCGCTCAGGGCCGCTCGCGCAGCGACGGGACTGGCGCGATTTGGGGAGCTGTCGCGGGCGCGCGGGATCGGCCCACCGCCGTGGAAGGCGCCCGCGCGACTTGCGACTTGCGGGCGCGGCGCGGACGACCCCGAGCGAGCCGCGCACGCAGAGCGACCTGCGGATTCGCAGGCGAGGTGCGTGTGCGGCGCGGGGGTCGTTTGCTGGAAGGAAGCCGGGCGGGGCGCGCGGGAACACTGGCGTAGCGTAAGGTGAGTTAGGCGCGGAGATCCGACGCGCTGTAGTTGCTTACCTTTTAGTTCGAGCGCATCTGAAGGCGCTCTCGCGCGTCCTGCGGCACGGCGGGCGTCGAACGGGCTGGGGCTCGCGACGTCGGGCAAGACGGCGGCGGGGGACGCGCGGATTTGCCGGGGAGCGGGCCTCCGAGGCGTACTGCGGCACGGTGGCCGCGCCCGATTCCCGCCCACGACGTCCCCGCGCAGAACGGCGGTGAAGAACGCGCCGAGTCACGCGGGGCTGACCTGGGGCAATCCGGCTCCTCCCGACGCAGACTTGCGAGGGCGGGCGGGGCAGGGCCAGCGGGGAGGTTCGGCGCCGCCGACGTGGGCGCTCGCTCGGCGCATCACGCGCGACGGCGCTGACTTGGCAGGCGGGCCGTCGGCGTGTCCGAGCGGCGCCGAACGGACGAGTCGCGCGGGGCGGCCTTGCAAGGGGCGGCTCGGCTTGCGTGTGGCGCCTGAATCGGCAGGGCGGCGGGCGGGGTCTGCAGCGGGACTTGCGGGCGCAGCGTCCGTCGCAGGGATAACGGATTGCGGCGGGTGAGGGCGGGCGGAGCGGACGGGGCGGGGCGCGATGCCCGAGGTGGGGACGTAGCGTACCTTATTCAAGTAGTAAGTTGGTATCCCGCAGAGGTAAGTAGTTGGGCGTACCTTGTACAGTAGGTAGGTGGCCGCGCGCGCAGATGAGACGCGGCGGGGTCGTGTTCGCCGGGAGGGCGTGGGTGCGGCGTTGCGAGCGAGGCCGGCGACGGCGCCTCAGGCGTCGTGTGTGTTGGTGAACGAGGGCGGCGGCGCGCGTGGTGTGTGCATGCGGACGAGCGGCGCTGTTGCGGGGGTTCGACCTTGCGAACGAGTGCGACGGCGGCGGCATGGGCTTGGTGTGTGTGTGCATGCGGACGAGTGGGCTGTTGCGGGGGTGCGGCGTTGCGAACGAGGGCGGCGTCGGCAGGGCGGGCGCCGTGTGCGGTTGCAGGCGGGATGCGGCGTCGCGAACGAGAGCAGCAGCGGCGCTGCGGACGTCGTGTGTGCTAGCGAACGACTCGGAGGTGCGACGGTGCTAGAGACGAGTCAGGGCCGTGTTCTTGAAGAGGCTGCCACAGACCGGAGAGCTGCGGTGCGTTGACGTGGCGACGCGGCGAAGAGCGAGATGCGAGTGGAAGGTGGTCGTGGTGAGCAAGGGGCCGAACGACGCGTCATACATGAGGCATACATGAGGGCAGCAAGCAAAGACGAATCAAATCAGGATTGATGATAACTGAGCTGAGCGCTGAGCGCTGAGCGCTGAGCTACTAGTATAACTTTTGTAACCCAAGTCTCGGGTTTGTTTGAACTCGTTCCTTCTCCACTCGAAACTTGTCCTGACGCTGCTTGGGTTTCTGCTCCGAGGTGACAGTGGTGCTCATCGACGCCCGTGGTGCGCCCAACGTCTTGGTCACAGCCGATCACGAGCACAGCGCTTGATGGAAACTGGCAACAGTGACGACCCGATCGCTCCTGGACCCCTGCTCTCCTCCTCGCTCTCGCTGGTGTATCATCGTGCCCCTGTTCGCGACGCTCGTCGGCCTGCTCGCTCGACGACTGCTGTTGAACATCACCCACTTCTAGATCTAAAATCCGAGACACAATCACAGATCTACATCCTATAAAGACCTACGTGCAACGGCAACACAATTGGCGCGCGACACAGCAAGGGTGTTCTTGCTAGGAACCATACCTGACTTACGCCCTCCGAGCCAGCCCTGAGACTAGGAACGCGACCCGTTACGCGAGATACGAGAGATTCTAAATTTTCGCCCCAAAAATTGAAATAAGCCCTCTCTCCCGACCGTCCTCTGGTGGTGCTTCACGGGGCCTGTGCAACGGCAGTCATGAAGAGACAAACGGCGGCGCGCGAAGTTGAGACACGCAACCCAACGGGTGGACTTTATTACCCTCCTCTCCCTGGCTTACACCCTCCCTCGCTCTGCCAGTGCTCTCCTTGGCAGTATGCGATTAACGCATCATGATCTGCGGCTTCGCATCCACGCCTCGCCAAAGTTCGGAACGGCGACCTCTTGACGCGGAAGAAAAATGCATGTGGCTATCGAACCTCCAGAGCAACATCTGGGGAGCCTTCGAGTGCTTTGTCTAGGGTTCTGAGAGCGTATTTGTCGTCGAGAATTCACGCGCGGCAGGACGGGCTGTCATCTGGGCGGCAAATCACAAGGGCAGACAAGTGGCAGAGACAAGCGCGACTTCGATTTCGCGCATATAGTGACTCGCAGGCGGTCGCGTTCCTGGTATCAGAGCTGCCTCGGGTGCTGTTCTGTCTTGTTATACCGGACGGTGCACGCCCCGACAGAGAGTGTCGCTGCATCATCACCCGCGCAACATGGGCTATGAATGCGAGGAAGGGCTTTTTCCCGTCGCTTTTACATAAATTCGTACTGCTTTCTAGTTTCGGCGAAAAGAGGCACTGATACTTTTGCCGAGTACCAGTTGGCCCATCTGCATCAACATGCCTGCGGAGCGCTTGCGGAACATTCTACTGCAAGAGCGAGCATAAGGTTAGCAACATTTGAGGGCGCTTACTCAACTCTTACTGCATGTTACATAAATAGGCTGGATCAACGATGAGCGCACAGCCACAGGATGCGTTTCCGAAGCGAAAGGCCTAGGGCTGTGCCTTGGCAATGGCTGTGCCATTATACCTGGATAGCCTCCGCCGCCCCAAATGAAGTAAACGGAGCCGGTGAGTGTTCAGGACATGCTGGAAATATAAATATATACTAGATGCCAATGAGTCATTGGTATTTGAAAGCGGGTCGCACTCTGAATCTTCTCAATAGCTGCTCGGATGTCCTTGGGGATGGCACGAAGCGCTGCGTGCTCGCAGGTCCGGAGCATCTCCCGGGCCTCAAGAGAGTAGGAGTCTGCACCTCCTTTTTGACTTGAACTGTGCCACCAAGTTCGCGTGCCGGCGATCTTTGTCACCCTCCGTCGGAGGTCGCGCAGATCATTCACGACCGTCGGGAGTCGCGAGTCTTTTCTCCCGAGATAAGTGACAAGCCTCGCTGCGGCGCAGCGGAGGTGATGGACAGCCTAATGCGGACTGTCTACCGCGGATATATCAAGTTGTGGTGGGGAGTCCTCAAAAATTCATCCCATGTCTTCCCAGCCACCCGTGTACCCGGTGTACACTGTGTACCCTCCACCGGGCCCCAGCCACTACGCGGCCGCTTCCGTGGATTTTCCCCCGAAACACAACCTCGTCGACTCGGAGAACGCGCGCCAGATTTCACGGACACCGAGTCCGACCCGGAGCGAGTTTAACCTGTTGAATGGAATCAAGGAGGAGAAGACTACGAAGCAGAAGATCCGTGCGTCCCCCTCCGGAATATCCCATGCAGATGTTCACTGATTCCACTCAGGATACTATGCGATCATCGGAGTCCTGCTGCTCATCGCAATCTTGATCTCCGTCTTCCACGAGAAAATCATCCACGCCTTGAAGCCGTCCACTGACTGGCTACACGAGTGAGCCCTCCGCCGGCCGGCCGTGGCTGGAATTCTGACATCGTCGATCAGCCACAAGTCTGGTGCTTTCATCCTGGTCGCCATCTTGATCGTCCTGTCCTTCCCACCAGTTCGTTTGCAAGCGCCCCCTCTCGCTCAGCCTTTGAACTGGACGTGACTTTCCAGCTCTTTGGCCATGAGCTGGTCGCCATGCTCGCTGGCGTCACCTGGGATCCTCCACTTGCATGCGTCGTTGTAGCTGGTACGCGTCAAATAGTCTGCCAGCGCGCGTCGTACTCATGATTCTCAGCTGGCACCCTCCTCGGGGAAATCGCGAACTACTTGTGCGTCTTCTCAGTCTTACCGTTGAGCGATGTCATGAAGGATGCGTGCAGCACATTCAAATACGCCTGCTCCGCCCGCGGGGCCAAGTACGAGGCCAAGGATCTCAAATACGGTCTCCTCGCACACATCGTGCGGAACGGCGGCTTCAAAATCGTCCTCGTCATCCGCTACAGCGCGATCCCCGCCCACTGTCCGTCATCCCGTCTCAGCTCAATTTTCGAATGAAGTGATGCTGACCCGCCCTCGCCCACAGTCGCGACGTCCGTGTTCTCCACCGTCGGCATCTCCTTCCCCATCTTCCTCGGCGCCGCCGTGCTCTCGCTCCCGAAGGCGCTCGTCCCGGTGTACGTGGGCTATGCGCTCAAGCCCGAGAACGACGGTGCGCTCCCCATGCCTCCAACCGTAATCTAATCTAATCTCGACGACGTGCCCGCCAGGTAATAAAAGGAGCAACGTTGTCGAGAAAGTCCTGCTAGGGATCACGATCGTCGTCACCATCGTCGCGTATGCTGCCAGCTCCATTCTGCCTTTGCTTTGAATGCGCCCACTCACGCGCTCGCATACAGGTTTCGGTGGATAAAGCGCCAGACGGAGGCGGCCACGCCGGAGTTCGTATACAGGCGCCGCAAGGCGCGCCAGGCCAAGGCCGCTGGGGCCGCCAACGGAGTGTTCGTCGGCTTTCCGACTGACGTAGTGTAGAGGCGATGGTCCCGGCTGTGGAAATTCTAATTTACATGCACGTCTATGCGCCGCAGTCAAGGCCGCAGTTAATGTTTTCGTTCGAAAGGAAAAATCCAGAATTGAACCATGAACACGTGACCTATGTTGAACATGATTCTGGACGTTCTTGATCGAGTTTCAGCTCTGTTGTGCTGCGCTTCGCTTCCTATAAATAATCCGAGTCGATGATTCCTGGCTCCTAGCGCCCCCTCTTCCCCGGTGTATCCCCTCCGCTTTTGCGATACCTAAGCAGCAGTGTGTCGACTGGGTCCTGAGGTCAGCTTATGTTCTCAATCGGAGGCTTTATCTAAACCATAAAGTCGGCATATTCCCGATGGCGAATCCTCTATCCTCCGATATCCCGAGCCACCTAAACATCGACGCGTGGCTGACAGACACCAGCTGTCATCTCATACCGCACAGCGGTATCGTGAGGTCAGGCAACCTCGTCACCGTCAAAATCGCACGCCGTGAAGGATGCGTATGTTGTCTTTCAACTCCATTCGCGGGCGAGCTCCATCTATTCATACAGAAATATCGGCTCCGCTGGCGAAGTGCAGCATTTAGCAAAGTCACAGCGACATGTGCGGTCTTTTTACCCGGGTCCAGGCTCGCCAGGAGAGGACATCAAAGCCTACAGTCATCTGATGAAAGCGGCCCACGAAGGGACGCAAAACGCCCTCGCTATCCCATCGAGTGGCTCAAGCTGCAGCGGATGGTTTGTTGTCCCGCCTTCGTCCGAGGAAGGTCCGTCTTGAGATTCTCAATACTATGAGGTACTTCACGAGTCTGACACATTCTTTGTAGGCTGGATAAAACTGGTCGTCAAAAGACTGTTCTGCGGGGATGGTGACAGCTCGGTGGTGTGCAAGTTCGAGTTTATCGAGTGTAGTGCCCGCGAGTTCAATAGTCCAGTTCAAATGAAAAGAAAAAGGGAACAAGCACTGGTAAGTTGATCCGTAATTCTCGAATTCGACTAAAAGGTTTCTCCAGGACGATTTCGAAGAGTATGTGGCTGCGATAAAGAAGCTCGTAAGCCGATGACTACTTGAGGGTCCGCTACCAACTCAACTAACTACAGAAGGCTCTCAAAAAAGAGGGGGAGGAGCTGGATCTGGAAATCAGGAAGAAAATAGCGGTAAGTGTTTCGGCATATCATATAATGAAAGATCTGATTCCCTTTCAGGCGACAGAGAAGATCAACGCGGCAAAGCGCCAACTTGTGGGGAAGATATCCGTGGCAAGGTCTGTTTGAACCTAGTACATTGAATCCATATTTGTGCAGCAAAACTGCAAGTTGTATCACCGCATTTCAGCCAAGTTCTGGATACTTTTCCCGGCAGGGGTTCTCCCTCCTACTTTCTGCCCTCGATACTGTTCGCTCATACAGGAGTGACATCGCAACAACGGTTGAACTCGCTGACAAATCTGCAAATCAACCGTGAGAAATTGCCTAGATGGGAGAACGCTTCGAAGGCGTCGCACATGGTCCTCTCGAAAAAAAGGGGCCAGATACAATCTCATACTCTATCATTGTGCGCTGGGCCCGGTGTCGAGCAGCCTCGTGTAGGAGTTAAGCGCCGAGGGACATAATATCCGATGTTTGCTCCTGCTTGCCTCTTCGTCCTTTCGTTCTTTGTCCTTCGCTTCCACTCGCCTCAGGATGGATGAACCCCGATTGCCACCCAAAGCCTACATTCCTGTCACGCATACGCAGGCAACTAATCTCGTCTGCTCACATTGCCTTCGTGGATCGCAGGACCCCCTCCGTCTGTGCTCCCAGTGTCGACGCGTTGGGTACTGCAATGAGGCGTGTCAGAGCAAGGATTGGAAGGAACATAAGCCCTTGTGTCAGGAGTTCCAAAAGGTGAACAACTACGACAAAAGCCAACCCTGCCCATCGCGCCGTGGCCTGGAACACAGTCTGCTTTTGGCGCGTTATCTTCGAGATGAAGTACGTCGAGTCTCGTATTCGAGTTATGGTCCTGAGCAAATGGTCACAGGAAATCCGATGGGCGATATTCACAGATGCCAGTAGCGATAATCCATACGGCCGCTTCCCAATCCAACTTATAACGTGCGTCACCTCATTGTCGCTGGAAGAACAGCTTCCTGATCTATCGCAGCTACGGAAAGAAATGCCAAGTCTGTTTCCGAACCCCCTTCCACGAGGGAAACTCATCCTTCGCCGCGTGCAAGAAGTGCAAGCTCGCGTGGTGGTGCTCCTCCGACTGCTAATCCAGTTTTTCTGAGGCACATTCGGCGACAGACTGCACCGAATTCCGCACTGTCGCCGCATACGAGGCGGTCATGATCGCGTATTCGCTGGCCCGCCCCCCAGGGAGGGCACTCGTCATCCGCACCGAGGAAAGCCGCACTAGATATCTTCAACCTTCTAAGCTCGCCGGATGGGCTGATTACCACCAGTTGTTCCCCGACTTCTCGTGGGCAGCGCAAATGACGGCCCTCGAGTTCGCAGCTGCTCACCCGGATGCCGCCCAGGCTGTGAAGCTCCTCGCGACGGAGTCCGCCAGTATGGTGATGACGCTGTTTCGTGCTCTAGAAGACGTCCTTCCGGACCTTCCGACGCGCTCGAAACTATGCATCCACATTGTCGCCGCTGATTCGAAAGAGCTCACCAGCAGGGGGATAATGGAGGAGCTACTGCACTACTTACCGCAGCTCAAGACTCTTACACTGGCTTATGTGGGCCCAGCGGTGTACGGCACGGACCCGCCGAACTTGGCGTGCAGCGATTGTCAGCGGACGGGCCGTCGTAGGGTGGCCATCCGTCATGCCGCCACATACCACGAATTCGCGCGCTCGCCGGAATACGCCGCGAACCCGCCGGATCTTGTTGCGGGTTTCAATACCGGTATGGGGGAGATCGATGTTGCTGGGTGGCGAAACTCGCTGGGTGTTGTCTTGGACAGCGCGACGCCAGCGGTCTTCACAGCATATACAGCCATGGAGGCGAAAGTGGACTCCGCCATGCTTCGCGGGCTTGGCGCACGCTTCGTAAAGTACCCCCAGAAAAATACCTGGAGCGCCCCCTCTACCACGATTCAAGAACGGTATCGGCAGCCAGGAGCAGAGCACCGGTCGAACAATTACAGATTCATTATCCAAGGCAGGACTTCCTCCGACGTGTTGGAATGACATGTCTTGGAACGGTGTGCATGCGCGTTTTCCAAGCCTTTCTTTTCTTCCTGATAGGTCGGTTCATGAGCAATTCATGGGTTGAAGAAAGTTATGCCACGGACCAATTGGTTTACTATTGTTCTGTTGAGGTACATTACTATCCGTGTGCTGCAGTTACTGCCAATCCATCTCTCGGACACATGCGCGAAACTGAACAGGAGCCAGGCCATGACATTAGTTGAGCTTCAACGGTCCGAGAAGACAAACTCCCTACGTTTCGGTCTATCGTCCGCATGCAGCTGCCATTAAACGCTCTGGAATGCTTACCAGAAGAGGCTCTTCCGGTAAGATGAACGCATGCCTGGCATTGAGGTGTGAGTGCCATAGGATAGTCGAAAGAGCCTTTTCAACCAGTGCAGGAAGTACCGAGCGATATTGGGAGAGTACACTGAGATGGTGGCTCCCGCTATACAAGCTGAGTCGTCGTAGATATGCGGTTTGGCTCGCGTGAACGCTTCCTCGCGAGCAAGACGCAATCGCGCCAAGGTAGTCCTGCAGTCTTTCACTGATAGAGAGGGGGCAAGGCTTGGACCAGACAGTGCACTCAACGATTATGCACTTGGCGCTAACACCGTTCGTCGCCGCCTGAGAGGTCTATGCGAGAATCTTCGAAACCGGGATACCAAGGATTTTGCGCACGAGGCCATGTTCGCGACTTCACCACTGACGCCTACGAGACTGCGCGCCTGCGACAGGATTCTGCTCGAGGTGTTGATATCAGTATTATGTGTAGTCTCGACAGGTCACTCGACGCACTTTGGTCCAGCGCCTTCCGCTCCTTGCTCAAGGCTACGTTGAACGACTTGTTGAATGACCGTCCCTTTTTTCCATGACTGATGGGTAGCCTGTGCAAAGCTGGTGTAGCGCAGAGAGCCGCAGAAGTTCCGGGACCCTGGCCAACCATGCAGATGACTCGTGAAGGCGGAAGGAGACAGACAAAGGCAAGGAACGGAGTGAGGTGAGACAATGAATGGACCACTCCCTCAGGTGGAAGCGAGACGAGGAGTACCAAACAGGCCATGGGCCTTGCAATAAGTAGCTTGAAGTGATGCAGTAACTTGAGACATCACTTTTTCGGGTGTAATAATTGAAAGGCAAGGCGCGGTGGTGTGCCGGCTTTGGTCGGCCGACAGGACTAAAGCCCTTATCAATATCATGAGCAAACATGTTGTATCTAGTCCGACATCCCGCCTCTTCGAGTTCTTGTCGAGTTCACATTCACGAGCAATTTCTCTAGCGTACAAAGACCTCATGTGAGTCGCCGCTTAAGTCTATCTCCAGCTAATCGTGGAAGGGGTATCGATACCGTGACTTTTATCTTGGCATAGCACCCGTGCCATCGAAAAGAATTGAGCGCCCACAAGCGTATGTACACAAGTTTCACGACCAGTGGAACGAGACTATACGTTGACTATACGTACACCAACACCATGCCGATGTCCAGCGCCGAAATCCTCAAAATCCGGGAGAGCCAGCCCCGCAGCATCAATCTCAACGAACAACTCGACATACATGAACTACGCAAGTCGATCTGCGTCGCTACTGGTCATGCAGAATGCGTACTCACCAAGGTTGCTGAAGGTCAGGAGGGACCCTCGGAGAATATCTTGAATATCTGAACAACTTCAGGCGGATTCCATCGGGTATACTGCATCTCTACAAGGGGAGAGCTCTCCGGGGAGACGTCTGATAACTTGTGCATATCAGATATACGCAGCCAAGCTCACCGGAGGACATGAATCTGACCTAGAGGTCATTGCTCGTGTGGCGTTTGATATCCCGGATTTCAGAAACACGAGAAAGATGGAATCCGAGGTAGTTTAACTTTACTCACGAAAAAAAGTATTGATCTTTCACATCTTGTATCGAGGTCGCGACAATCAACTGGTTGAAGCAGAACACAAAGATACCAGTTCCGAATATCATGTTTTGCGATATGCGTGAGCGTGGCCCCGCCAGCTCTGAAAAAACTGCTGGAAAAGATGTGGGCGCACCGTATATGATAATGGACAGGGTGAGTGCATATAGTCCTGTTTCATCTGAAAATGATCGAGCTTTTGCGCCAGATCCCAGGCAGAACACTCGATAGAATGTGGCCGTATATGAGCGAGTCCCACCGTGAACAGACGGTTAAGTCTTTGGCAAGATACACCGCGGAACTGCTGCAGACCCAGTTCCCTACGATCGGAAGCCTGTATCCTGGGGTGGACCACAACGCTGCTCTTAGTCTCGGGCCTATGATCATACCCACCTTCAATCCGTGGTGCTTTCGCCCCGATGCAACGTTGGAGTCTGGACCTTGGGCGACGGAGAGAGCCTACCTCCTTGGCTGCATCAATCGCGAGCTCAAGTGGGTACGTGACCACACGGCCGACCTGGAGGCAAGATGGCTGCCCCGCGCCGATGTCGTCGACCGGTACACGGCGCTTCTGGACAAGTTATCTCGACGGGTCGAAACTATGAATGGCTTGGACTCCGGAGCACCCCAGAGTTTCGTGCTCAGACATCCTGACTTCAGTCTCTCCAACATCATGGTTCGCGAAGACGACCCCTCCATCATCACTGCTGTCCTGGATTGGGAGTGCGCGAGCACCGCACCTATATGGGCAGTCGCGCAGGTGCCCGAGTTTCTATTGGACCGCGGCGATGAACGGGAGCAGGATTCGGCGAAGCGCGCATCCAAAGCTCACCTTCGCGATGTGTTTATCAGATGTGTGAAGGACTTAGTCGATATTAATATTGATGTTGGAAGCGCTAGAAGCCAGTGCCTGATTGCGCTCGAAAAGGCGGCTCAAACGATTACAACGATGAGGAATGTCGAGGAAATGGAGGGCATAGTTTCCACTGCTTTGACGGGTCTTGCTGCGGCTGGATTCTAGACTTTGCACATAAGTACTCTGTCTTAAATCTTTCCTTGACTCCATGGGTGCACCGGTGAAGGTCCCGAACAAGAGTAAAGAACAAAGGGAACAGAGCCGTGTTTAGAAGCGTCCCGTGCTGGAGAGAGAATGCCATGGTCAGTCTAGGACGTGACGCAAGTAGTCTGCACTGGCAATGCACTTTGACTCGAGGGACTGTGACCCCCGCCGGGCCAATGCGACGAGTTTCATCATCACAGCATCACTTGCACCAAACCTGTGAGTTATGACTTCGGCCAACGCTGAGATACAGCAGTGTGAAAACCCCCGTTTTTGTTCCATTGCAAGACGTAGCAAAGCCCGAAGAAAATGCGAGAAAGTACGGGTAGAGAATCGTAGAAATCGTAGCGCATGCACGAAACAGAAAGACACGGAAGTGTCCTTGAAGGGAGCGAGGGCCGTGCACGCACGGTGGGACGTAAGGTAGGTATCATCTGGCGTTAAACTAGGGAGAGAGATTTACTCCTCGACGGGGAGCTCTTCCTCGTACTCGCCCTCTTCGTCGATACTGGAAAGCCGGTGAGGGAGTGTAAGGAAAATACAATATACAATGCAACGTACGTGGCGACTTGGTATTGTTGATACTCGGCGACGAGATCTTGCATGTTGGACTCCGCCTCGGTGAACTGTGCGCGGGTAAGTCCAGGTGACAACGCACGGTGCAACAAGACCTGCCTCCATCTCGTCCATGCCCTCCTGGGTATACCAATGCAGGAACGCCTTTCGCTTGAACATGGCGCTGAACTGGTCGTTAACGCGCTTGAACAGGTCCTGGATGGCGGTTGAGTTCCCGATGAAGGTGACAGCCATCTTGAAGCCTCTCGGCGCGATGTCGCAGTGGGCGGTGAGCACGTTGTTCGGGATCCATTCGACGAAGTACGCAGTGTTCTTGTTCTGCACGTTCTGCATCTGCTCCTCGACCTCCTTCATGGCGACCTTCCCACGGAAGACGGCCGCGACGGTGAGGTAGCGCCCGTTCCGCGGGTCGCAAGCCGCCATCATGTTCTTTGCGTCGAACATCTGCTGCGTAAGCTCGGGGATGCTGACAGCGCGGAAGCCGGCGCTCCCGCGAGCCGTAAGGGGCGCGTAACCGGTCATGAAGAAGTGCAGACGAGGGAAAGGCACTGAGACGCATTGGTTAGTTTTTACGACTAAGCCAGGATGCGACGACAAACCCATGTTCACGGCCAATTTACGCAAGTCCGAGTTGAGCTGCCCAGGGAACCGAAGGCAGGTGGTGATGCCGGACATTACGCAGGAGACGAGGTGGTTGAGGTCGCCGTACGTTGGCGTGGAAAGTTTGAGCGTCCGGAAGCAGATGTCGTAGAGCGCCTCATTGTCGATACAGAAGGTCTCGTCGGAGTTTTCGACCAACTGGTGGACGGAGAGGGTCGCGTTGTAAGGCTAGCAAGCACATCAGCAAGAGCGGCAGTGACTTTAACTGATGAGAACACACCTCGACGACGGTGTCAGAGACCTTGGGACTCGGCACAACCGAGTATGTGCACATCATGCGGTCAGGGTATTCCTCGCGTACTTTGGAGATCAACAGGGTCCCCATTCCAGATCCAGTTCCTCCACCGAGGGAGTGAGTGATTTGGAAACCTGGAGAGGTCGCCATCAGAGAGCGAGCAAGATATGGGACATGGGCCAACCCTGAAGGCAGTCGGTGCCCTCTGCCTCCTTGCGCACAACATCCAGCACAGAGTCAACGAGCTCAGCTCCCTCCGTGTAGTCTGGAAGATGGGAACGGCGTCAGCTGACTGACACGCCGAAATGACAGACACGACGCACGTCCTTTCGCCCAGTTGTTGCCCGCGCCGTTCTGGCCAAACACAAAGTTGTCGGGGCGGAAGAGGGAGCCGAGGGGCCCTGCGCGGACCGAGTCCATCGTCCCGGGCTCGAGGTCAATCAAGACCGCGCGCGGCACGTACTTGTTCCCTCCGACCTCGTTGTAGTACACCGAGATGCGCTCCAGCTGGAGGTCGTTGTTGCCGTTGTAGACACCATCAGCGCCGATGCCGTGCTCATCTGAAAGGACCTCCCAGAACTTGGCACCTAGGAAAAAGTCAGCCTGCGCCCGAGCAGTGGCTCAAAGTCGCACCAATCTGGTTGCCGCACTGCGAGTCGTCGGGTCAGAACACAGCACGCTGAGAAGTCCAGGAAGCTGACCTGTCCAGTTTGTAGGTGCACAATCTCACGCCTGGAAGGAAAAGAGTCAGCTTGAAAAGTCGCGACGACGTGGAAGACGGAATGGGATCGGGTCACATTGACAAAGGGTGAGCCCCTCGGCAAGCGCGTGAAACGCGCGTACTCGTCGCGGCAGGAGCGACAAGGATTGAAGAAGCTTACATGGCAAGGCAGGGTGAAGATGGACTATGTAGATGAGGGTTGGTGACAAGTCGGGGGTACGCGGTACGCGAGCCCCATCTGATGCAAAAAGAAAAGATGTCTGTACTCCAAAACTTGGAGGACTATTGAGTGTGTATGTAGTATGCAGGTATGTAGATAGAGTAAATACAAGGTCCTTTCATCCTAGAGCCCACAACAGAAAGAAAGGGGAATGTTACTTATCGTACGGCGTCTTCAGCTCCTGCCTCCACACAGGATACGCCCCTGCCGCCTCCAGCGCTGCCTCCTGCGCGAGCTGCGACGATGACTGCATGGTATCGCGTTTGCCCAGCAGCGACATCATCGCGTCGTCTGGCCCGCGGAACGACCCGTCGTCGCCCGTTGGCTCGTAGTCGTCTGCGAGGATCGCGCCAGTGCGCTTGTCGAGGCGGAACCGCAATCCCTCCAGCTTCTTCTCCATGACCTCGCGGGAGTCATACCTGCGAGGTGCAATGAGCATGTATGCAGAAAGAGAACAAAAAACGTACGGTAGCAAAAGGTCCCCGAATCCGGAGCGCGCGGTCAGCGCCAGCGCACCAGCGATGGTCCCGGGCTCCGCCGCCATGAACAGATTCCGCCGCTGCCGCCTGTTGATGAGCTGCAGGAACAGGCCGAGGAATCCCGTAGCAAATAGGAGGAACGCAAGGCTGTGTCCCGGGAACGGGCTGCAAACCCGTCGTCAGGCGCGAAAACCCAAACAGCGCAAGGTCTACGTACTCGATCCACAAGCGGGGGACCAGGGAAGTCTGAACCGCCGGGAGCGTGGTATTTTCGTTCACAAAGTAGATGGACTTGGCGGTGACCGCGAGGTGCTGGGTCTACAGCAGTGTAAGACCATACGGGCATCGAAAGGCGGCAGGAACATACATAGCGCGTGCTGGTGAGATCACTGAAACCGTTCGGGAGGTCAAAGACGGACTGCAGTCCTTTGTTTGACTGCACCGCGGATCGAAAGATGGCCCCGGGGACGCCCACTTTGGTCGCCGTGGCGCGCGCTTGGATGAAGGGATTCGGGGAGTCCTCGAATATTAGTCTACAAATATACGATCAGCCACGGGTTTCTCGCCGCCCGCGATCGTACGCACGCATTGTATGGGATACCGTTAAGCGGCGATCCGGTCAGATTGTTAGACGCTGTAAAGTTACCGAGGATGGTGACCGTAGTAAGCCCTCCGTTATTGAGATCCGCAGTAGCATTGACATTGAACAGCTGCATAGTTGGATTGCAGAACACAGTCCGGACTTCCGACGAAGTGTCCCCCTTGACATGCCAGAACCTGATCCACAATTATAAGCAAAGGGAAGCCTGATTTTCCCGTCCGCTACGCACCAGAACACGACAGGCTGGAAATTTGGGCGAAGGCTAGTGGCGGCTGCGCCACATGGCGCGGGCGCGACACCATACTGCTGGTCAGAAACCTAAGCACGAGATTATGAATAAACATGGAGATCATTCTGTCAGAGCATACTTTAGGATCGAATGTGATATTCTGGGTGCAGCCGTCGAGAGAGATCGTTGAAATTATCCCGGTCGTTGTGTTCGCAATGGGCGGTGCCGACTACTCGGTGGTATGTATCAAGATCTGACACAATCCTGCACGGAACGGACTGACCGGATTTGCACAGTTGGGATTGGTCTGAACGGCGGTCGTGTTGACCGTCATCGTGCCATTGAGGCCGATGTTGGTGGGGAACTGTATGCAGTCAGACTAAGCAGGCAATGAAAAGGACGGATACGGACCACAAACTCCGCAATCGACCATCCTTGACGGATGAACGACGGGTCTGCGAGATCGTTGAAGACGGCGGCTTGCACGAACTGAGAAACGGATCAGCAGGTGGGGCCAAAAGCTAATCATTGTCTGACTTACTCCTGCCGCAGCGGCAAACGCATTGAGCTGGGCAACGTCGGAGACGAGTCCCAAGCTTCGGGTGCTTTGTGCAGTAGTGTCTGGGGACCATGAGAACTGCAGACAAGGATTCACGCAGCTCTTACCGGATGTCTGGCCCCGTGTCTGAATTTGGAAGATGGATCCAGCTAGAGATGCTGAGTTGATAGCATCTTGAGGATGGTGTTCGCATACACACCTAGCGGCTGGAAGATGTATGTGACGGTTGCTAGGAAGGACGACCAGAAGATAACGCGGTGGTTGTATTTCAGCGCGGGGAACATCGATAGTGTCGACCTGAACGGCGTCAGAACCACTCGGCAGAGGATGGAACATAGGTTACCCAAGATAAATCTACAGGAATGAGTACATTCACGTGGCGGATAAAATGCTCAGAACGTACATAGTCCAACAACACGCTCTCCTCCGCGGTTGCGTTGCCCCGGGACATTGTCACATACGGCTGACCAGAGATTATTCAGCGTCCAGAGGGTCCAGAAACACTCGCGTACTTGGTACCAGCGGAGCATCCAATCCAGAGTTCGCCACATATAACCGACGGGGATCACGAATCTGGACCGGAGTCAAACGGGCGAGCTGAGGAGGTTCGCGCAACATACAGGGTTGGGAAGAAGGCCTAGATATGCAGATGAGTTGAGTGAGGGCAGGCACCGGTGACTGAGGGACGCACCAGCAAAAACTGTGTAGACACGATGGACAGGGCATTCTGGACCGGCACCTTGAAGCCTGTGGGGAACGTCGGCTTCAGCTTAGCATGGGGGGGACGCGTACTTACCGCCGTTCTTGGAGGATAATTCGATGCTGCACGTGATGAGTTGCGCGACCCAAGAGCACGACCGCCACACACCAAACTTCCAGCGCCATACCCATTATCAGCATCAGCAACGGAGTGCCAATGACCACTGGCAGCCACAAGTTTACTGGGACCTGCGGAAGCTTAGCGCGTAAAGCTTTCCCTGCACACGACCCACATGTCGTTTCGGGCGGTTTTTATCGACGCCGGGTGTGGGTATCAGGTGCGTGGATTCTCGGTATCGCTTGGACGATGTGCTGAAGCGGCTTTCACTCGCAGAGAAAGCGATGGTAGGGGACCCCACCCTGGTGGGCGAGTTGAGAGATGAGGGCATGGTGCAAGTCGAGCGCACTGCCGAGCGCTGCGGCTATATGGGGTCTGTCAATCATCACGCGGCGTTGTGCAGGGAACAAATCCTATATTGGTCACCCAACCATCTGTCTCGCCTCTTGTTCCGCTCTCAAACGCTGCGAGCAGCTGCGAGCTGACTGCTCACCCAATTGCCGTTGATCTCTGGGCACGAATTTCTCGAGGCCTTCCGCCGATGAGGCCGCATTATTTCGTCAAAATTGGACAAACACAGCCGAGCTTTGCACTCTGTGGGTCCCTTTCTAGAAGGACCATGGTCTGTGGACTGCCCCCATTGCCCCGCGGCCTTTACAATGCCCCGCCAGCTTCGGACTCCATCCAATTATTTTCCCCGCGCAAGGCGCTGCCACAGAACTTGGCTCTCCATCCGAGATCCTCCGCTTCGCCTGGCTTGACGCCTCGCTTTGTGACTCAAAATCTGTGTGTGTCCTGTCTCACCTCTGCTATGCTAAACATAAAACATGCTGCATCCGCGAGACTCGCCCTGCTTCGATACGAGAGCCTCGGGACTCGGGAGGCCCAATGCAGCGACGGATCAGCGCAGCCAAAACGCTAGTCAATGCGATGCGGGATCATCCTGTCAAGGATTTGCTACCGCGCGGTCCACGTCATGCGGAAGCCGGAGGGTTGCCGTTAGCTGTCCCAAGCACTCGCCTACAAACACTCAACACACGTTATGCATCGGTCGAGCCGCCTTCACTACGTTCTTTGCCTTTATCCAGCTCTCTCCTTCTTCCGCCTTCACGAGTCATCTGCATGGTTGGCCAGGGACTTCTGCGATTGCTCTGCGCTACACCAGCTTTGAACAGTCGTCAGCTGGAAAACAGGGAAGGGTCATCCAACAGGTCTTTCATCGTAGTCTTGGGTGGCAAGGAGCGGAAGGTTGGCGCTCGACTCAACTTGAAGGTGTGTCGAGTGACCTGTCGAGACTACACATAATACTGATATCAGCACCTCGAGCAGAATCCTGTCGCAGGCGCGCAGTCTTGTAGGCGTCAGTGAAGTCGCGAACATGGAACTATCATGCGCAAAATCCTTGGTATCCCTGTTTCGAAGATTCTCGCATAGACCTCTCAGGCGGCGACGAACGGTGTTAGCGCCAAGTGCATAATCGTTGAGTGCACTGTCTGGTCCAAGCCCTGCCCCCTCTCTATCAATGTTCATCAATGAAAGACTGCAGGACTACCTTGGCGCGATCGCGTCTTGCTCGCAGGGAAGTGTTTACGCGAGCCAAGCCGCATATCCACGACGACTCAGTTTGTATAGCGGAACCCGGACAGGGCCACCTGCCAATATCGCTCGGTAGTTCCCGCACTGTTGAAAAGGCGCTTTCGTCTATCCTGTGGCACTACACTCTAATGCGGGGAATGTGTATATCTCATTGGAAGAAGATTACAAAGTCGCAAGCATATCGGCTGACTCGGCACGCGGGCTGGTAGCCTACTTGCATCCAGTCCACCGATCCTGAGGCCTCACGACGAGACCACAAGTCAAAGATTTCCAGACGCTGTAGGGATCAAGCAACGCGTTCTGTACCTGCGCGCGCAATGATCAAGCTCCCCGCACACAGCGCTGGTCGGACGCGGAGGGACGGCATCCTGCCCTTGGAAGCTGGTACTACTCAGCATCGCGGCGGAGTGGCTCGCACTTTCCACGCCGTTTTTGCGGCGCGTAACAGGCGCCGACGATAGACGATCCTGGGATGATTCAGCGTGTTTGCTACGTCGAGTGGCACACGTCCCTGGACGACCTGCCGTGCACGTTCGGTATGCGCGTCCACGCTTGGATCAGGTCCGACTATTCCCTGGAAAACGGGAGGCTCGTGGATGAGACGACGAGCATTGTTGAGGAGACGGACATAGCGTTACCTGTGGTAGTTGGCACTTCAGGGACACCATTCAAAGGAGCTCATTACTTGGGTTATGAACTTATGACCATTCAAACCGGTAGGTAGATATATTGTGTATACCAGGGACCTTATAACTTGAATAATCATACACTTTTTGAGTCCACTTCAAAAGTTGTGTAGATCATGCATCGATCATCATGTGATAAGTTTCCAAAATCTCCTTGTTCTAAACCACCATGAGCGACGTCCACTCTTGGGAAGCCGAGTACTCTGGCGCTACCTCACATGCTGCCTCTGGGCCCTCCATGCCTCCTGCTCGCGCCCCGGCTTCAAGGCAGAATGATCAGCCCATGCCAGACGTTCGAATCAACGAGCAAAAAGAACCACCTCCGGAAGAAACACCTCTAGAGAAACTCACGCGTCATTGGATGAACGAACGGCATGCGCCAGATATCCTACCTGCGCAGGACCGGCTGCTGTCATCGTTGCTGGACCACATCCGACGGCAGGTGAGCGTGGCGGCCTCGATCAGGCGGAATGCTCAGCGCGACGGGTAGTCGGATACGATCCAGCTATTGCGGGGCGATCCTTCATCTTCAGAGGAAGATCACATCCGGATCATGCTCGCGCAGACCGAGGTTGAGCGCGTCAAGTTTATCGTTCGGTCATACGTTCGTACGCGGCTTTTCAAGGTACGCCGAGCGAGCGGACGCGCTTCCACTGAACGCGACGCGTGGTAATCATGCAAAAGCCTTAGATAGAAAACTATGCACGGTACATCATCGCGAACGAGGTGGTGCAGAGGCGTATAACGGCCGCGGAGCGCGACTATGCTAGCCGGCGAGTGGAAAACCTCTCTCATGTTGGTCTCGTTCTGACGCGATCCTGGATAGACATGCACATCTGATAGATCGCCACTTCTACTCTTCCGTTCTCCAGAGTCTTCCAGAGTCTCAGGCTGGGCTGGACGATGTACCGAGTTTCATCATGCCCCCAATGAGTGAGTGGCTCTCCCAATGGAATCGTTCCTCGTTAATCCCTCAGTTACGGAGCCGGAAACAACGCGTGCTGTATTTGCACATGCACGCAAGGACACCATCGCGAGGACTCCAGAGTACGTGTCAACATAGCCGCTCTATTCTTTTTGTTGATCTCGCACAGAGGCAAAACCGTCGACCTCGCGCAAGGCAGTCTAACGCTTCTGTCCTTCGCTGCTGTGGCAGACCTGGTCGCATCGGGGGATGTCGAGCTCGTGTAATTGTTTGCATATCATACAGATTCATTCGGGGAATACATTGTGGAATAAAGTTATCGTGTAAGGGGGAACAAGGATCCGGATGGGTGAATGCTATCGGTTGGGCATGAATGGTTTGTCCTCCCAATCGCTATCCATATCGGCCGCACTCTTCCGTCCGTTATATGATGGATCCTCATCTTCCATGTTGGCGTCGTCCCCATCTTCGGGGTCAGGCTCCGACTTCACCTCGCCCTCGCCCTCACCCGCCTCCTCGTCCGCATCGCCTTTCTTCTTCTTCCGTTTCCGCACGGTACCAGGCTCACCAGTGCCGTTCCCCGCCGCAGCCCGTTTGCCCTTCCCTCGCTTCTTCTTCTCCCCGTTCTCGCCCTCCAGATCGATCTTCCCGCCGTTGGATGGATCTGGAACGGCCTGCACGATCTCCTTGAGGAAGTCGAGCATCTCCGTAGTGTCAACTGCGTGCTTGCTGTCGTATCCATTCAGCAAAGCCACAATAGATGAATGAGAACGCACAGATGATACGCCTCGACCTTCTTTGAGCCGCGCTCGATTGTGACCTTACTGGCCTCGTCGACGATCAGCCCGAGGAATAGCTCGAGGGCCTTAGCTGTATTTCATGCCGTCCGTTGATTCCGGCTTCTTTGCTTGGTGAGGCACAAGACGCACATATAACGACCGGAGTGGCCTGCGCGACCTTCCCGACTTCCTCATCTTTCTGCATAATCCTCTTTATCCGTGCCTGGGCCACTGTCAGAATCAATCTTGCAATTGAGCGTCGCCACCACAGAAGACGCGTACAACGGGAAATTTAGTCTGCTTGTTTTTATTCTTCATGTTAGGAGCTATTGCCGCGCGCCACCCTCTTCCGGAGCCAAAAACGCGGGGAGAGCAAAAGGAGGGGAAAGGACTGAAAACTTGAAAGGTCCAGGACAGACGCAAGGGAAGATTGGCACGTGATATATATAAAGTGTCACATGCCTCGCTCGACGCGTCGCGCGAATCTCCAAAAACATATTTCAAAAATGCGAGATCCTGTTTTGCAACATATTTTAGAAGTGGATAATATAATAATGATACGTTAAATCGGCTGCGCTAGGCAAGCGATGCTGCAGTGCAGCTTACACCGACGACAATCGTCGTTCACTGTGATTTGTTGAGTCGATCACCCCAAAAGGTGATAGCACTCACCTATTCGCGTTCCCCAAAAGCTCCTCGAAACGCTCGCGAAGCGCATCGAGTTTCTGATCATGCTCAGATCCTGTGAGGTGTCCAAAGTCGAGCACAAAGACTTCGCACTCCCGTATATACTGGTCGAGGTCTTTAGACCGAGCGATGCTCAGCTCAGGCTCGTTCGACCCACGCGCGCGCGCAAGATAGGATGCAACGACAGTCGAGAGGCCACCTGTGGTGGCGTCATTTATTTTGAGTACACGGATATAAAGTGTACGTACCAAGGATGGCAGTCATTATTGACGTCTGATAAGATAGACGGTTGATTTTAACATATGACGGAACAGGGGCGAAAAAAATGCGAGACCTGTCGTCCGGTAGTTACAGCAGAAAGCCCAGTTGTCAATGCGCCTAGAATGACCTGCAGGCCAATGGCAATCTGGCGATGCGAGCAATCAATCCTAGCTATGAAGGCGAGCAGACAAACACACGTTGAGCGCGTAGCCGGTCATCCTGGCCTTCAGTTCGTACTTTGTTCGCTCCAGTTTTGCATGCTCGAGAGTGGGATGAATGCGTTCCTGGAGCGTCCTCGGACGCTGAAGTCACTGAGCGAGAATGACATCCGTGTATTAGCAGAGACAGGCGCACCGGAGGTTTTGGTTCGACGGTCGGAATAATCCAGTCGAGTTCAGATTGCCGTGCGACAGTGCCATGACGGAACAGGGAAGGCCTGGGCATGGAATTTGCATGCTGGGAAGACCGTGCGATAGGTGGCTGCACGACTCCAGCTTCATCGGGTAGTCTTGGAAGCGAGGCATCGCGCAGCGGTCTGGTCTGGGCGTCATCCGACGGAGCCATATCCCCAGAGAGCGGACGCGGTGAGCCCGAGCGCTGGCTAGCCCCCACGATGTGGGCCGGATTTTCTCCAGGGTGTGCGCTACCGAAGGCCGAGGTACCGTGGCCAAGGGGCCCTGGAGGGCCCTGTTTTGCTTCGGAATCGGAGGCCATAGGAGATACCAGCGGCGAGAAAGCAAATTGAACGCCTGGCAGAGCGAGGCAAGTCTGAAAAACGCCACGCGCGAGCCAGCAGGCTAGCCGAGGTAGTATCTGCTATCATCGCAACCGGTACCTCTGGAAGAATTGAGGCTGCGGAGATCCATGGAACAGGTCAAGAGCTTCAGGTCAACAGTTGGTTAACAGCTCGAATGAAAGCATGCAGGGATCCACATGTTTCCATCCGGTACACTGATACTCATGATTGAGAACAAGTAGTGAGCGCCGCATGATTGGGACCGAGGAGGCCAACACAGGGGACTAGAACGAGCTCAAGGGGAGCTGGCATGGTGAATCAAGTTTCAATCACTAGAATAGGCAAGGCATCGGGCTTGGGCGCTTGGGCCGGCAAGCTCGATTCTCGAAAGCTTGAAACTTAAAGAGCAGCAGCAAGCAGATGTTTATGTAAGCATCATGTGCTATCCCATCGTTCATTCAAGTGCCAGTGACCAATGTTGTAAATATCAAGAGCTAATTAGAGTAACACCAATGATACCCTCAACCCATCACACTCGCTAGCAATGCCATCCGGATCTGCAACAGGATGAGCTGCCACTCGAGCGATAAAGGCATTTGAAACTCACGAAGAGACCATACCGCATTTGCCGGAAGTACACGGCGCGACGTGAGTCGAAGTCAACTTCAGGGTCGATTTCTAGAACAGACGGTTAGTAAAGCGCAACAGGAAACAAGAAACACAGGCGGACCGTTAACTCGAGGAAGCGGATGCATGACGATCATGTCTTCCTTCGCCCGGGAGAGAACGGCGTGGTCGACCCGATACGCGTCCTTGACCTGGTTCCACTCTGTCTCGCTCTCGAAGCGCTCCTTTTGGATCCGGGTCACGTAGAGCACGTCCGTGTCGGCTAATACCTCTTCCAGCGACTCGCACTGCGTAACGGGCACGCCGGCTTTCCGAGCGGCCACCACGACACTCGCGGGCATTGCAAGCAACCGAGGTGAAACGAAGTTGAGGCGGACCGAATAGAGGGATAGCAGGGTGACTAAGCTATGCACTGTTCTTCCGTTCTTGAGATCCCCTAGCAAGGTGATGGTGCGACCGTTCACTGTTCCCAGCTCTGATCGGATGGTATAAACGTCCAATAGTGCCTAACAACAGAAGATCAGCTTCAATTCGATGCAGACTATGCGAATGTTCGCACCTGCGTAGGATGCTCGCCAATTCCATCACCAGCGTTGATTATTGGCACCGGTGAGAACTTGGCTGCTAATTGCGCGCTCCCGACATCTGGGTGACGAATGACAATGGCATCTCCGTAGCAACCCAGAGTCCTGATAGTATCAGGCAAACTCTCGCCCTTGATCACCGACGACGTGTCGGCAGTGATCTGCACGACTTCCCCGCCACAACGTTTCATGGCCGCGTCAAAAGAGGAGCTCGTGCGCGTCGACGGCTCGTAGAACAATGTACACAACACGCGACCTTTGAGGATGTCCAGCGTGCCGTTCCGCTCGACTTGCAAACGCATCTCATGCGCGAGCGAGAACAAGTCATACATGTCCCGGTGGGTGAACTGTTTCACCGACAAAATGTGGCGGCGGTGGAACGCGGGGTGGGGGATAGTGTGCATGGAAAGGTGTGCCCCCGGGGCCGCATGGAAAGGGCCGCCAGACGATTGCGAAGATCCCATAGACGTAAGCGCCATGATGTTTCCGTGCATCGTTGACTCCGGCTCCTTGATAGTCACTGGGCCGGAGACTGGGGGGTGGTTGATCGTGGCACTGGAGATATCCTTGCCGAGGGGTACAGAGAAGAGAGAACCATCGAGGTATGCAGTGTGGCCGTGAACAACGACTCGATGAATAGCTCCTGTCACCATATGTGGCTCCAACGGAGACCAGCACGTCTCGCGCTTACCGAAGCGGGTCTTCCGACCAATGACGACCTCGACGTGAGTCTGGGCTTGATCTGGGAGCCCAAAGATGTGAACGGGATTGTCATGTAACCTGACACGGATGTCGTCGAGCGTGAGTCGGCCGTCCTGAACTGCTGTCAGCAAGAGGGGAAGAGTTTCCTCCATTCCCGACGCCGGCGAGGGGGTTTCGCCAACTTCAAGCGCAAGCCGATACGGAGTCGCTCCAACAGAAAAGGCGTCTATGAGATCTAGCTTCTTCCACAAGTGTATCTGGTCCTCGGACGACGGAAGGAATTGACAGGTCGGGAACTGCTCGCGAGAGAAGAAGAGCGCATATACCGAGACATCGCATGTAACCTTGAGGTGCTTAGCCTTGCTGAGCGAGATCAACAGCAAATCATCCTTGCTCCGCACATCTGTAACATGCACACTCCGGTTGTGAAGGCTGGCGAGCAGGAGGATGCAAGCAAGATCGGATCCTTTGGCATCAGTCACAACAGGTTTCTCAGCCGGCCAAGCAGTGAAGTGAGCGGCAACGACAGAGAGGGGCGTAGAAGTAGTGCTGGCGTCAAAGGGAATGAACAGAGCCTTCGCTTCCGCCTGCAACTCCTCATCCAGCGATTGGACATTGTCGGCGGAAGCAGTGACACTGAGCGCAAAATTGCAGTGCGCTGCCCCGGTCACGTTCGCTTTGGCCTGCTCGAGCGAGCCACGATCTGAAATGTTGGTCTTCAGATCTAATGGAATGATCACGCAGGTGGTGAACCCAGCCCTGATAGCTGCTTTGGTGACCTCGATCAGATCCGGACTACCCTCGTCCACGAGATTGGGAACGAACGCCGCGATATTGATCAAGCCAGGGAACGTATGAGTGCGGTGGGAGCTCTTGGAATCAATAGTCGACACCTCGAGAGGTAGTTTCCGGACGAGAGCCTCCGCGAGCATTTTAGCGTTCTTGATATTGGTGATCAATGGAACGGCGAAATCAACAGCCATGCGCCGGGTGTGGTAACCTTTGCTAGTGTAACTTGCGGGCCTACGATAATGGTTCTTGGATGGCAAATTGATGTACATGTCGATGAGGTTATTCGCGAGGTGCTGCGTCAATGAATATTCGGATTTTTGTTTGTCGCGACTGTCCTCTCCAAGAGTCTCAAGATACTGCGGGCTCTTAGTACATATATTGGCTTGAAAGAAAGTACAATAGCGCACCTTGCATGGCACGTTATGTTCGGTCAAGAAATCCGCCGTGCCCGAGGTCGCAAAGATGTTGTAGCCGGCAGCGCTAAGCTTCTGGACCGATGACAGGATTTCCAGCTTTTCACGGTAACTGCCGATGGAGAAGAGGATATTCTTCTTCGGCAGTATGATCCCCGTCGATATCAAGGCCTTCAGATACGCTTCATACTTATCATGACCAAAGCATGCTACTTCGCCGGTGGACGCCATCTCGACACCCAGAACCGGATCGGCGCCTGACAGTCGACTAAAGCTGAACTGCGGGACCTTGACCCCAACGTAGTCGGGCGGCATCCCGGCATCAGGATAAGCCTCAACAGGTATACCGAGCATCACCTTGGTGGCCATCTCGATAGCGTCGATGCCGGTGACTTTTGAAACGAACGGAAACGAGCGAGCAGCGCGGAGATTGCATTCGATGACCTTGATCTCGTTGTTCTTGGCGATAAATTGAATGTTGAAGGGACCCGTCACATTAAGCGCGTTGCCGATTTTCGCGGTGGCCTCTTCGATTTGGCGCACAGTATGCGGGTCGAGGTCTTGCGGGGGGTGGATGAGGGTGGCGTCGCCCGAGTGCACGCCGGCGTTCTCAACGTGCTCCGAGATGAAGTGCATGACCATCTTTCCACCTTTAGCGACCGCGTCCATCTCGATCTCCTTCGCCTGTTCGATGTACTTGGTAATCACGACAGGGTGCTCGCGTGAGACGGCCGTAGCTTGCGTTAGGTAGTTCAAGAGATCGTCCCCAGTCGAGACGACGTTCATGGCAGCACCCGAAAGCACGTACGACGGCCGCACGAGCACGGGATACCCCACCTTCTCGCAGAACTTCTCGGCCTCCTCGAAGCTCGTGAGCTCCTTCCACAGCGGCTGATCCACCCCTATCTCGTCCAGGAGCCGCGAGAACTTGTACCTGTTCTCAGCGGTGTCGATCATCTCCGGGGACGTGCCATATATCTTGACGTTCTGGCGGTAAAGCGGGAGAGAGATGTTGTTCGGTGTCTGTCCACCCATCGCGAGGATCACCCCGCGCGAACGCTCCGTGTCATAAATATCCAGGATCGTCTCGAGGCTGATGTTCTCGAAGTAGAGTCGGTCCGCCTCGTCGTAGTCCGTGCTGACGGTCTCCGGATTGTAATTGACCATAATCGTCTGCATCCCCTGCTCGCGCAGTGTCCGAATAGCGCGCACTGCGCACCAATCGAACTCGACGGAGGAACCGATGCGGTACACGCCGGAGCCCAGCACCATGACACCGTGGTCGTCGAATGTGACATCATGCTCGATCGCGTTGTACGTCGTATAGAGGTAGTTGGTGAAGGCCGGGAACTCGGCGGCGACGGTGTCGATCTGCTTGACGAACGGTGCGATACCGCTTTCCTGACGGAGGCGCCTTACAGCCAGCTCCGTTGATCCCATACACACAGCGAGCTGCCGGTCGGAAAACCCGAGCTGTTTGGCCTGTTTGATGAGCGGGGGCGTTATGGAGGAGACGTTGCATTCCCTGGTTTGCAGTCAGCATCAAACAAGACCAGCCCGCCGTAAACCCACGATAGACGTTGTTCCATATTGAAAATACACTCCAGCTTCGTCAAAAACCACTTGTCGATGTTCGTCATCTGCCATATCTTGTCGACACTATACCCGCGATAAAACGCCGTCGAGATGGCGAAAATCCGTTTATCCGTCGGGTTAACGAGCTCCTCGTCAATATCCTCGACGAAATCGTTCTAGGCATGCATCCCTTAGCGAACCGAATCAGAACCAGAGGTGCTACATAAACAAACCTTGGAGAACCCAGAGAAATGATCGTCAATAGCGCGGATGGCTTTTTGGAACGTCTCCTCGAACGTGCGTCCGATGCTCATCACCTCGCCCACGCTCTTCATGCTGCTGCTGAGGAGCCGGCTGACGCGGCCGAATTTGGCGAGGTCCCAGCGCGGGATCTTTACCACGACATAGTCTAAGCTCGGCTCGAAACATGCGGAAGTAACTTTCGTGACAGAGTTCTTGATTTCGTTGAGGGGAATGCCGAGCCCGAGCTTCGCAGCAATGAAGGCGAGGGGGTATCCAGTAGCCTTGGACGCGAGGGCGGATGAACGGGACAGACGGGCGTTGACCTACAACCATCTCAGCCCAGGATGTAAAAAGAAAGGCGGCCTCAACCAGAACGCACTTCGATGATGCAGTATTCCTGCGATGTGGGGTTGAGGGCGTACTGTATGTTACACTCGCCGACGACGCCGAGGTGGCGGATGACGTTGATGGCGGTGGTGCGCAGCATATTATAGTCCGAGTCCGAGAGAGTCTGCGACGGCGCGACAACAATAGAGTCGCCCGTATGTATGCCCAGTGGGTCGAAGTTCTGCGAAGCATAAATCAACAACAGAGGGCCGCGCGCGCGGCCAACACACCTCCATGTTGCACACGGTGATGCAGTTGTCGCGGCAGTCACGGACGACCTCGTACTCGATCTCCTTCCACCCCTTCATGCTCTTCTCGACGAGGACCTGTGGGCTAGTCGCAAACGCCTTTCGGCAGAGCGCCACCAGCTGCGCCTCGTTCTGCGCGAAGCCGGAGCCGAGCCCGCCGAGCGCGTACGCCGCGCGGACAATGACTGGGAACCCGATTACACGCGCGGCAGCAACCGCCTCCTCTTGCGTCGTCGCCGTGCTGCTTTCCGCGCACTTCTCCCCGATCTCCGCCATCGCCGCCGCGAACAGCTGGCGGTCCTCGGTCGCGATGATCGTCTCGACGGGCGTGCCCAGCACCTTGACACCCAGCCCCGCGAACTCGTCCCGCAGCGCGATCCCGACGTTCAGCGCCGTCTGTCCGCCAAACGTCACATAGATTCCGTCGGGCTTCTCGTACTTGATGATCTTGCGCACAAACTCGGGCGTGACGGGGAGGAAGTACACCTTGTCCGCAAGGCCCTTGGACGTCGCGATCGTCGCGATGTTGGGGTTCACCATGATCGTGTAGATACCTTCCTCCTTGAGCGCCTTGATCGCCTGCGAGCCGGAGTAGTCGAACTCGCCCGCCTGCCCGATCGAGAGCCCGCCGGAGCCGAGGATGATTACTTTGGAGACGGTCGCACGTGGGACGCGCGCGGCGTTCTCCGCGGCCGTCCCGCCGGGCATGACGATGGGGACCAACGCGCTGGTGTTGGCGCAGTCTGCGACATTTTTAATAAACACGTCGAAGAGGAACTCGGTGTCGCGCGGGCCCGGGGTGGACTCAGGGTGGAACTGCACCGAAAAGAAGGGCTGGTCGACGCAATAGATGCCCTCGTTGCTCCCGTCGTTCGCGTTGCAGAACAGCTCCTTCCATCCGGCCGGGAGCGTCCCCGCGTCGACCTCGAAGCCGTGGTTCTGAGAGGTGATGTAGCAGCGCCCGGAGAGCGCGTCGGTGCAGGGGATATTGTGCCCGCGGTTCCCATATTTCATCTTTAAGGTCGACGCACCGGCAGCGAGCGCGAGGAGCTGGTGGCCGAGGCAGATCCCGAATATGGGGCGGTCTGCGCGCGCGAGCGCAGTTGCAAGGCGCGCGATGGTGGATGTAAGCATAGCGGGGTCGCCAGGCCCGTTCGAAATGAAGATCCCGTCGTAGGGCTCGGGCTCCTGGAGAAAGTCGTAGTCCCAGGGCACGACCTTGAGCTCCATGCCGCGCTCAATGAAACAGCGGATCTGATTATACTTCATCCCCACATCTAAGGCAAGAACGCGCAGGGGGCGGCCGGTGGGGTGCAAGTGGGGTGTAACGGTACTTTTGTAGAGGCGCGGCGCAGATATAGATACCGCAGCGACGAGGTTATTTTGGTTGGGGTCTAAGAAGGGAATGTCGTCGTAGTCTTCGCGCCACGACTGGGACGACGGAGGGGACGAGGCTCGTGAAGGCGCCCGAGACGGGGCCTGAGAGGCGGGAACCAGCGACCGAGCTCGACCAAGGGGAGCTCCAGGCCTGCGCGCCAGGATTTTGCCTAACATGGATCCTTTCTCTCTGATTTTTTTCGTCAGGGCGCGTGTGTCGACGCCGTAGATAGCGGGGACATCATTTTCTTTCAGCCATTCGCCGAGGGACGACGTTGCAAGGAAGTGACTGTAGTCTTCAGAGTGGTACCCAATTACAATGGCGGCAACGTGAATCCTCGAGGACTCGAACGCGACAGGCAGAACATCAAGCGAATTTTCGGGCCGCTGTGGAACGCCGTAATTTCCGACGATGGGATACGTGAGGACAAGAATTTGGCCCTCATAAGACGGGTCTGTGAGGGATTCGGTGTACCCAACCATGCCTATGCACTGGTAGGCAAAAGCACACTGGCAGTTGGACAGTCAACTGACCAGTTTGAAAAACGCATTCTCCAGCGACGCTTTTGCCCTGGGCGCCAAAGCTTATGCCACGAAAGGCCGAACCGTCGCTGAGCTCGAGGACCGCGTCTTCTGGAGTGTTTGCCGAACCAATGATCGGGGATGGAGGACCGTTAACGCTGGTCATACGAGACAGCACCGGACGGAAGGGCAGCGGAAGAGCAGGGTTGGACATGTCGGTTTCCCTTCCACGCGAGATGTACTCGGGGTGGAGCGTGGAAGGGAAAAAGACCTTGCCATTTGCTCGCGAGTATATGAACAGCCTCAATTTGCTCCTGTGTGCCTTTTCCATCGATCCCATCAATTCGATCCCATCGATACAAATCGATCGCCGAGAGCTGCCTCCCAGAGCACACGAACGAAGGATCTTCGCAAGATCTTCCAATTCTCAAGATTCGGTGGCTCAAACCCTGCTTCAAGCTGACCCGGAGCATCTTTAGACTACTTATACCACTGGCATACCCCCTGGATCATCATCAGCGTGGTCCTGGATGGAAGGACATCCTACATATCTGACGTGCAATGACAGCCCTCACAGCTGGACTCGAACATTTCGGCTGGTCGGTCAGGCCTGAGAACATATGGCAACCGTTGGATTATTTTTGGGGAATAGAAGCCAGAAGTTTCTTGCTGTTAACAACAAAATCCTGAGAGCTTCTACATATCGCGAACGGAAGGGGAAGCAAGACGCACTGATGATTGTGGAAAGGTCAACAAACAGTTGAACGGAACAACATCGCAGGTGAACGTTAACTGAACTGAACTCGTGCATAGGGTATAACGCGATACGTAAAGGTCGTTAGATAAGTTAGGGGCGTTAATTGTCGGCGGGACTCAGGCTTTCTCATCCGTCAGGTCGTCTCGATGGCGAGTCCGCCTGAGATACACATTAGTGGCTACCGCGACGAAAAAGACTAGAGTTACTTACCGACAGGCACCGCAGGTGATGCAGTCTACTATCACCTTCAGGCAAGATGCGATTGCTATACGCCACATTTAGACACGACTGGTTGAGTAGTGTTAGGATCACTTACCGGCTATGATGCACTCCAGACATGCCGCGATCATACTGATGATGCCTATGAGGCAATCGTTCAAGCATTCACACATGCCTGGGTGTCCACATAGTTTAATTCTGGATAAAACGGAGACTCTTGACAGTGGTACGGACCGCTGAGGCAGGAAACGATGCAGCTGGAAGACACCGGATGAACACTTTGCAGAGAGAAGAAAGAGCACATACCCCATCGTTACCGAAATGAAGAGGGGAGGGAAAGGAATCTTGGCAATGGCAGATGCGTCCACTGCTTTTATAGGAGATCAAGGCTCGCGTGACGTCACGACCGAATGCTCAGGGTCACAAGAAAACGAGCCAACGACGAGCTAGAGCGAGCTAGCTACTATAGTTAGTGTCGCCGGCCACAGGCTTGACGCATCTTTAATCATTGAGGACCTCGGTCAGCTTGCGCGCTTGCAGTGCAAGTGGTGGGCTGCCGCCCATGCGAGCTCGGGCTAGCTGTCGGACAGTCGAGATAAGCTCACTGTGCACAAGGACCACGTACTACGCCATGTCCAAGTTCATACTGAAAGCAGGGTCAACGAAGAGTTTTCCGGAGTTGCCGAATGAGCGCTGAGTAAAGCGCACGGCGCAAGAGCGCTCAGGGCCTTAGGGAGAGAAGCTTGAATTAGAGTTGAATTAGAGGGCTTAGCAAAAGATATTAGCAAAGCAAAAATAAATAAAGGATTGATCTGACATGAAAGGACCACGCGGCATCAACAAACACAAACCCCAAAGCCTTTGGGTTTTCTCGTGCAACTTGCAAGTGCATCCCTTCTCGTTCCACTAAATAACAATGTACGTCGTCTAACTTCTCACCTGTCCTTCTCCATCAGTTTCGCATTGCCTCAATGGCGATCCCGCCATCGACGTGTCGCGTCGTTTTTTGTACCACTCTTACCATCCTTCTCTCATCGGAAACTGATTGTTTTCGCCCAGGCGTGAGATTGTGCACCTACAGACGGGACAGGTCAGTAAACCCGCCCCCGCGCTCATCGTGGCTTGCTCTGACACGCCGACTCGCAGTGCGGCAACCAAATCGGTACGCATCATTGCGCCACCTCTTTCGGACGCGTTCGATTTTCCCCCCTCAGGTGCCAGGTTCTGGGAAGTCGTCTCTGACGAGCACGGCATCGGCGCCGATGGTATATACAATGGCACCAATGACCTGCAGTTGGAGCGCATCTCGGTGTATTACAACGAGGTCGGCGGCAACAAGTACGTCCCCCGCGCGGTCTTGATTGATCTCGAGCCTGGGACGATGGAATCGGTCCGCTCGGGTCCCCTCGGGTCGCTCTTCCGCCCAGACAACTTTGTGTTCGGGCAGAGCGGTGCGGGCAACAACTGGGCGAAAGGACGTGCGTGCCCAGAAGTTCGCGATTATCGCATAAACACTGATGTTCTCCTGCTCATCCAGACTACACTGAGGGAGCCGAGCTTGTTGACTCCGTCCTTGATGTCGTGCGCAAGGAAGCCGAGGGAACCGATTCCCTCCAGGGTAAGCTTCTTTGTAACGAGCTTTACAGGAGCTGATGCTCCTCAGGTTTCCAAATCACCCACTCTCTTGGAGGTGGTACCGGCTCGGGAATGGGTACCCTCCTCATTTCCAAAATCCGCGAGGAATACCCGGATCGCATGATGTGCACTTACTCGGTTGTTCCCAGTCCCAAGGTCTCGGATACCGTCGTCGAGGTCAGTTACTTGAGCAAGTCCTCTGAGTTCACGACTCACACTCTCGTCCAGCCTTACAACGCGACTCTCTCCGTCCACCAGCTGGTCGAGAACTCCGACGAGACCTTCTGCATTGATAACGAGGCTCTCTACGACATCTGCTTCCGGACACTGAAGCTCTCGACACCGACGTACGGCGACCTTAACAACCTCGTCTCTGTTGTCATGTCCGGCATCACCACTTGCCTGCGCTTCCCGGGGCAGCTCAACTCCGATCTACGCAAGCTGGCCGTGAACATGGGTTAGTCGCATACATTCTTGATTCTCCACATAGGTTGATCATCGGCTTAGTGCCCTTCCCGCGTCTGCACTTTTTCATGACCGGATTCGCCCCCCTCACCGCTCGCGGCAGCGCCCAGTACCGCGCCGTCAGCGTCCCGGAGCTGACCGCCCAGATGTTCGACGCCAAGAACATGATGGCCGCCTCCGACCCCCGCCACGGGCGCTACCTCACCGTCGCGGCCGTCTTCCGTGGAAAGGTCGCCATGAAGGAGGTCGAGGAGCAGATGCAGAACGTTCAGAACAAGAACTCGGCTTACTTCGTCGAGTGGATCCCGAACAATGTGCTCACCGCCCACTGCGACATCCCCCCGCGCGGCGTCAAGATGGCCGTCACGTTCATCGGCAACTCAACCGCCATTCAGGAGCTGTTCAAGCGCGTCAGCGACCAGTTCACCGCGATGTTCAAGCGGAAGGCGTTCCTTCATTGGTACACCCAGGAGGGCATGGACGAGATGGAGGCGAGTGTTTTCAGGTCTTTCATATTTGACTCCGACTCACCAAGTACACTGTGCAGTTCACGGAGGCGGAGTCCAACATGCAGGATCTCATCGCCGAGTACCAGCAGTACCAGGACGCCACGTATGTCGCCGCCCTTCCCGCACTGTTCCTTACCCTGACCCTATTCCCAGCGTTGACGAGGAGGGCGAGTACGAGGAGGAGCTGCCCGTCGAGGATGAGCAGTAGATGTGACGAGTCCCTTGATGCCTGATACCCCCGCCTCCCCCCGCCTCGAAGAATACTTCTCGTTTTTGATCGATCTCGCTTGTCCATTCCTAATAATAGCAAGATACACTTTCTTTACGACTCATACTTCACCCTCCTTTTTGTGGATCGCTTTGAAATGAAATGACCGTTTCTCGACGCCTACATATATATACCAAATATCATCACATTCCTAATCCTCCATGTGTTATAGAAGATTTATATCGCCTCATTGCAAGTCGGACTCCCAATCGTTCTCGATGTACGAGGATTCCTCGCATTGGTATTAGTCTGACTCGTTCGACGCAAAATGGGTGTCAGTCCGAGTCAGGGGTTGCGCAAAGCCGGGATCTTTTGTCGTAGGCATCCAGCCACTGTATGTATCGCTATCTCAATTGCACTTGTATTACGAGAAGCCCTTACGCTACAACCCCTACAACTACAAGACTGGTCTAGCGCGTCAAGCGCCAGCACTCAAAAAAACGGTCTACATAAGTCCCAGCTATCTCGACATGGCTCCCAAGTTGAGGGCGCCGAGGACGATCTCGTACGCCAGCTCGACGGTGTCCCACAGCGCGGCGTCGTCGATGCCGAGGGCGACCATGTCCTGCCAGAGCTCCTTGACGTGAACGGTGTGGGTCATTAAGAGCTGCATGTTCGACGACGACGCGGCGCAGAGGTGGGCGGAGAGGTGGTGAAGGTCGGCGCCGGACTGGAGCGCGGCGCGGACGGCTTTGTGCGTAAGGGCGTGGAGGAAGCGTGGGGGGATCGGGAACAGCGCGGTGAGGACCGCGTCGAGGCGGTGTGTGTACATGAAGGCGAGCAGGATAGAGAATGCGGGGGCAGAGGGAAGCGTGAGAGGAAGGACGGGGAGGTGCACAGACGAGGACGCGCGGGGGGCCGTCGGGGGGAGCTGCGGGAGCTTGGAGCAGTGCGCCGCAAGCACGAGAGCGTGGATGGGGAAGATGGTGTGCATCTCGGCTGGAACGGACGGGGACGTGTTTGATATCGCCAGGGCATGCGTCGGGAAGATGCACTCCTGGCGCGGAAAGAGAGGAACGGTGATATATGGTGGGAGGCTGCGTTTTGGAAGGGCGTTCGGAAGATGCGACAGGGAAAGGGCGGAGGTGCCGGCTAACATTCTGCGGACGATGATAAGCAAGAATGAGAAAATGAATGCCAAACGTGACTCACTGAGGCGCGGTCGCAAGAAGTTTTTTTCGGATGAATTCGATAGAGGTGTCTCCCAGTTCGGGAGCTGCAGCAAGTAAGGCAGTCTGAGGGATCTCATTGAACGAGGGACGTTCGAGAGTCCGAGGGAGCCGGAACTTGGAGGACCCGGTGCGCGAAGCAGAGGACTGGCGTTCCATATCAAAGATTGTTCAAAGAATGTAGAGGGGAAGATCTAGTATAGTATGCGGACACGGTTGCGACTGCGGCTCAGGCTGCCAGTGGAGTTGTAGAAATCCAAACAGGCAGGGTTGCTTTATAGATTTGCGGCACAATAACTGGCAGCACATTGTTAACGGGCTTTTGTAGGCACGCCTGAGTTCCCGGTGCCTGCAGGTCGGGACACATAATAGGCCAAGTCGAATTCCTTGTTCCCCATTAGGCTTGAAATTGATGCCATCTTGACTGCCGCAATTGTAAACATCCTAGTTGGGTACGGCCGGTTTTTCCAATTGTTGTTGCAGGTGGTTTGATCCAGGAATCATTCTAGCACCTCCATTTTTGTGGGGCGCAACGTTAACCTGGCGCGACGAATGAGGTGCTAGAGAGCAGCTTGAATTTGAAACGACATATGCAGTCCTCCACGAGATTGAGGCGAGACGCGGAATTATTCCGAGTCGGGGCGGACTTTCCCATCTGAGATTTCTTGTTATTGTGCCGAGAATCCTTACCTCCCTGGAGTCCATTCATCATGTCATCGTAAGTAGGTTGATCGCGGGTCACGCTGGTTCCTTGTTTTTCTATTGCACTCGCACGTTAATATGCATGTCTGCAATGACTCGCCAGGATCGGGGCTTCAATTGTGCGCTTCATCCTCACGGGCTTCTCTGTCGTACGAGATGGAAGTCGAATTATCGCGAGGACAAAGAGCATTTCACTGGCAAAGGTGCTTTAGGGAGGGAGGAGGGGAGGGGGGGGATATATTTAGCGACGCCCTGCTGGCTAGCCAGGTATGGGTTTTCGAGTGCGGCGGGAGCTTTCGAGACAATTAGACTCCGTCTCCGATCAGCGAAGCTCGCTGGTTATCTTATCTCGCTTAACCCAGTATTTTGCCGGATGTACGTGCGGTGCACCCTTGGAAAACGCAGTCGGGAAGGCAGGTCATCGATGTACGACGCAAAGGAGGAATGTTCATAGAGGGAGCTACCCCCAGTCCATCCACATTGCTAATAAGGCGAGGAAGCGCAGAGGACAAAAGCTGCCAGCGCTCTATTGTGGATAGGCAGAGCGTCACGGTATTGTGCCTAAAATTCCAGCCCTAACTTGCGTTGAACGATGAGGGCTGAGAGCAGAATGTGATCGAAGCACTCGTGACCGTCGGGAAAGACGGTGAGCACAGCTTCCGGAAGGGGCGGAGGGGCGTCCAATGGCGGAGGCACGAAGGTCGCCAGTTGAATAGTAGAGGCAATTGTGTAGCACTAATCCGCGGCCCTTAGCAACTCATGCGGCGAAGGGTAGAAGGGGGCGCACAATACACATGGGGGAGCCGTCCTCGAGTGTCGTGCGACAGTCCCACCTCAAGCCGATCTCATCCCATCTCCATGTCCAGTGTCTCTGTCAAATGAGACACACGTCAACGAGAGCGATGATGCTCATGACCCGAGCCATACCGGAGAGGAGTTGATATTGAATAAAACGTTCGAGAGCCGGGTGGTTATATCCCCAATTGTTATGACGGCTCGACGGTGGTTTAATGAGAGCCTGTGACACAGTCAGTCTACGAATGCCTTGATGGTTTGCTCTGCCCACGTACTCGAAATCCCCGATAAACGACTCGTCACTGTCTTCCACACGATGTACGGACGTGCGGTAGGAAATGGGGACGAAGGGATTAAGGTTCAGGGTGACCGCGATTCGATAATGGCCCTGGTCGTCCGCCTCTTCGGGCGGAACCATCAGGACGGTGTTTGAGTCGGTTGCGAAGCGCGGTGCGGTGAAGGTGTAGGAGAGCGGATGCTTGGGTCGGCGGACACGAGAATAACGGGGAGGTTGGGAGTGGTTCGAGGATACGTAACTGACGATGGGTCAGGATACCTCAGAGATGCACAGCGAGAAGATTATACTGGTATACTCTGGGAGGTGTTCGACAGAAGGCCCACTGCTCGTACTAGCCATCGAGGCGTCTTGCGAGTCTGTGGGAAAGAGATGAGAATTGGCCATAGCCCGGAGGCCACGCATACCCAGCACTATCATACTGGGAATGACTCGGAGGTGAGGGTGGGTAATGGGGCTCTGGTGCCATATGTGGAAGCGATTCCAGGCCCGATTAGGGAATCCAGGCCGGATTAGGCCTGGCAGGCCCCATTCGGCCTAGGGCTTTCTCAGGCCCCTATCTATTGCACTCTTTCAATTTGTATGCCCGTTTTGCATGTTCTGCAGCTCCAGGAATAATAGTAGAAGCTCTGTATAGGCCTTCCAGCGCCGCAGGCCGGAAAAAAAATGGGTACGATAGCCCCTATGGGCCCGATGAAATCTGCAATATTATGAATTGTTCTTTTCAATGACTTTTCTTGTTTTCAATGGGACTCATCTTGAGAAAAAAGACCGTCTACTTTCCCACTACCTCTAGGTGTAGGGCTGGGGTAGGAGTCATACTGTTTCTCTGCACAGCAGATGCTGGATAGATATATTGATGCAACACATCCACAGCTTTTCCTGTTTTTTTGCTTGGACAGTGCTGGACTTGCACTGTATCTAGAGGTAACGAGCAAGTCAGCAAAAATGTATGTGAGGGGCTTGATTCTCATAAAAATCTGCCAAACAAATTACCAGGTCTAACATCCTTATACAGTGATGTAATTGATTCATATGATCTAGACGACTGCCTACCTTTTATTGCAGCAGTTATAAGCTTATAAACATGTTTCTGTCCTGCTTACAGAGTTTTTGTTCAAAAAACAAGGCCCCTTTCAAGCAAAAGTTATAAATTTTACTAACCCAGCCTTAGTGCAGCTCTTTAGTATGCATCAAAAACCTGACAGAGTCTCTGGGCCACAGTGACTATGCGCCGCAGGCCGCAAAAAAGATATATTAAAAGGCTTCAAAAGTAAAAGAGAAGAACATCAGAAATATATGCTCTGCAGCTCTTCGTCCCCATGGAATATGCACCACACAAAGATAGGAAAACACTGGTTGACATACCATTGTGAGGCAAGACCTTATTACTCAGGAAATGAGAGAAACAAGGCCACAGAAGTTGGGCTGAAAAAGCAACGCTCAAGCAGGGTTCGAACCGCCGACCGGCAAAACAAATTTACCGAGACCAATACATCAACCACTACACCAAAGTAGCCATTAGGCAAACTTCGAGCGATAGTGTCACGATCACCCTACGGAGTTTTTGAATATTTTTGAATTACAAATTTTACTTCCACATATGACACCAGAGCCTAATGGGGCTCTGGTGCCATATGTGGAAGCGATTCCAGGCCCGATTAGGGAATCCAGGCCGGATTAGGCCTGGCAGGCCCCATTCGGCCTAGGGCTTTCTCAGGCCCCTATCTATTGCACTCTTTCAATTTGTATGCCCGTTTTGCATGTTCTGCAGCTCCAGGAATAATAGTAGAAGCTCTGTATAGGCCTTCCAGCGCCGCAGGCCGGAAAAAAAATGGGTACGATAGCCCCTATGGGCCCGATGAAATCTGCAATATTATGAATTGTTCTTTTCAATGACTTTTCTTGTTTTCAATGGGACTCATCTTGAGAAAAAAGACCGTCTACTTTCCCACTACCTCTAGGTGTAGGGCTGGGGTAGGAGTCATACTGTTTCTCTGCACAGCAGATGCTGGATAGATATATTGATGCAACACATCCACAGCTTTTCCTGTTTTTTTGCTTGGACAGTGCTGGACTTGCACTGTATCTAGAGGTAACGAGCAAGTCAGCAAAAATGTATGTGAGGGGCTTGATTCTCATAAAAATCTGCCAAACAAATTACCAGGTCTAACATCCTTATACAGTGATGTAATTGATTCATATGATCTAGACGACTGCCTACCTTTTATTGCAGCAGTTATAAGCTTATAAACATGTTTCTGTCCTGCTTACAGAGTTTTTGTTCAAAAAACAAGGCCCCTTTCAAGCAAAAGTTATAAATTTTACTAACCCAGCCTTAGTGCAGCTCTTTAGTATGCATCAAAAACCTGACAGAGTCTCTGGGCCACAGTGACTATGCGCCGCAGGCCGCAAAAAAGATATATTAAAAGGCTTCAAAAGTAAAAGAGAAGAACATCAGAAATATATGCTCTGCAGCTCTTCGTCCCCATGGAATATGCACCACACAAAGATAGGAAAACACTGGTTGACATACCATTGTGAGGCAAGACCTTATTACTCAGGAAATGAGAGAAACAAGGCCACAGAAGTTGGGCTGAAAAAGCAACGCTCAAGCAGGGTTCGAACCGCCGACCGGCAAAACAAATTTACCGAGACCAATACATCAACCACTACACCAAAGTAGCCATTAGGCAAACTTCGAGCGATAGTGTCACGATCACCCTACGGAGTTTTTGAATATTTTTGAATTACAAATTTTACTTCCACATATGACACCAGAGCCGGTAATGCGCTTATGCACAGCCACGCGGCGACTCTGCCATTGACCAATGACCATGGCGTTCACTCTGCAGCTCGGAACGCCTGTGAACACGGCTCTATTCCTCTTTATTCTCTACTCTGTCCAGCGCATCGTCTTCCCCAGCATTTCCAAGCCAAAGTCGATTCCTCGCGAGTTCAAGGCGGGCTACTCATGGATGCCCAAGACGCACCCGCCGACTGTCTTGTTCAAGACCTTCACCCCCAAGACCCTGGAGCCGTTCTCAGGGAAAGACGGCGGCCGTATCCTGCTCGCCATCAATGGCATAGTCTTCGACGTCACCGCGGGGCGCAATTTCTATGGTCCCAGTCCGTCCTTCGCCCACTACGTGTCGGCTGCTCTGCTCATTGCCTCCAGATGGGATGTACGGAAACTTCGCAGGGCGGGATGCGTCCAGGGGCATGGCGAAGCAGTCATTTGACATAGGTAATAATTGGTGGGATTCTTGAGACCTGTGCTCTAACCGACACGCGTCTAGAAATGTTGACTCCGATCGACCAACCCCTCGACAAGCTCACGGACCTCCAGGCAGACGAGATGTGTGTGATCTTGCTGCTCGTTTCCAATTCCGCTAACCGCTTCTCCACTTGCAGTGACAATATGCGTGGTATGGCCATCTCTCAAGTGTAGTCATGACCGCCTCATTTTGCTCAAATTTCAGGCTGGATCGACCACTTCTCCAACAAGTACATCATCTGCGGTAAACTTGTTGAGAACGGCGCCATCTAAACAAAGCCTCTGTTTCACCTCTTTAAACATATGTCCGCTGCTTCGTAGATCCCGCAATGATATACTGCTCAAAAATCCTATAACCATGCTCTCTCTGCAAGCTCGATGGCCAAAGCACTCCACGCAGCACCGATTTGCGCGCACCTGATATAATTTTAAAACAGCCTACGATCCAGGCGTAGAAAGGCGCTTCAAAACAGGAGAGATTCACGGTGTCCATGTCCTCAATATTCCTCGTCATTGTGATCGCGTGAGCGCGCAGCGCACTTGTCTTCAGCGGCGCGCGGGTCAGTCGGCATCCACCTGCTTTCAAGCCCGAGCTGGTACGACCAGAGCGGCGAGCGCACGACGCCGTTGAGGGCGAGGCCGATACATACCTGGTGACAGCAAAAAACTGTTTCGCTAGACTCCACTATACGGTGAGGACGATTTTTGTTCTATTTCGACTTCTTTCCAATGTCAGGGCAGTTTGGGCCCACTTTGTTCCTTCTGGGATGTAGGACAGCTCGTCAAGAATTCCCGCACCAAAGAGTTTCCCATCCTCATCAGTCTGCTACTCGCCCGCGTGCCTCAAGATCCCTTCCATTCAGCCAGGGGAGACCGTAGCATCGTCACGATGGCTTAGTTCATGCACTGCTTTGTCAGACATGGCTAGGACCATGGATAGGCGACTGTTCCGGTGCCTTCATGAGTTCATTGACGCAAACCCGGACCAGGTCCCAGCAGTTGACGAGGAGGAATAGAATCATGTGGCACACATTCCCAGTTATGTTTGCTCGCCGCATTCTCAATCTTGGCATCCACCAACTCATTCCTGTCCGCACTGTGGACCATGTACATGAATGAATTTATATCAGGATAGTAGTCGAGCACGAGCGGTGAGCCGTCATCTGCAGGTCTCAGAGCAGCCTGCACAGTTCGTTCGTGTCAGCGGCGTGAGGATATGCGAGGGAACAGAACGAACATCTGCAACGTTCTGGCCAAACACAAAGTTGTCTGGGCGGAAGAGGGACCCGCGCGGAGCGATCAATCAAGACCGCGCGGGCTCCCGCCGACTTTGTTGTATTCGTACACCAAGATGCGCTCCGGCTGGAGGTCGTTGGTGCCGTTGTAATTGGCCGGTACAAAACACTGGGCAGGCCATGACCTCAACCACAAGGCGCATACCTGGAGTCCGTGGGTCCATTGGCATTACTGAAGCGAGAGGGCGCGTGCATCTTCAAATCGCGTAGCAGGAGGTAGCAGGCCGGAACCATCACGTGTTGACGTGAATCTGTTTACTTGCCCACACTTGCCCGCGCGTCTTGCCACCTACCACCACAAGATCCAAGTGTCTGGCCCGACCATCCATGCCAGACCCGTCCCAAGCTCTCGATGCCGCTCTTGATGCCGCCCTACACGCGCTTGACCGAACCGCACCTAGTGACTGCCCCGCAAGGCTCCAGGGAGACGTCACAGAGTGTTTGTGCAACTTTGTACTTCTGGGCCAACTGCCGACATGAACCGGAAGCATCCAACTTTGACTGGAACTGCATAGTGATGGCAAAGTTCGGTTCGGTTCAGGTTCGGGGCATATTTTCCCGAACCCCGAACCTGAACTTCGGTTCAGGTTCACCAATTTGCTGAACCCCGAACTGAACTTCCGGTTCAGGTTCGGTTCGAGTTCGAACCCGGTTCGAACCTGAAATATTTTTGAGGCCTGTGATGTTCAAAATTTTTTAGACAAAAATGTTCAAGTGGTACAAGGAGCACTAGCCCTATGTGCTCTGATGTATTCACAACATTTTAGCAGTTGGGAATCACAGCTAGAGCACATTTACAGCAAATAAGGGCATGGGTCATCTATGCATGTTCCTCCAAAAGCAAGATTAGTTCCCTGTGAGCACAAGGCAAGACATAGGGAGTGTGACATGACTATTGTAGGTCAGTTACATGCTTGCTAGCCGCAAAATTAGCTCAAAAAACAAGTGAAAATTGGTCAGAAAGTACTGTTGAGGTTCGGGGTTCGGTTCGGTTCTGGACAATTTTTTTTGGCCCGAACCCTGAACCGAACTTCAGGTTCAGGTTCAGCGCTTTCCCGAACCCCGAACCTGAACTTCGCGTTCAGTTCGGTTCGGTTCAGGTTCGAACCGAAATCTCGAACCGAACTTTGACATCACTAGAACTGCAGGGATGGATGCAAGGATCGATGTACACAGCCTGCACACCCGTCCCACCTCCGCGCCAGCCTCCACGATCCCCCGCTGCGAGTGTGCCGCGCGCACGCGCTCAATGTTCAGGCGAAGATACCTGCACGCCCTCCTCGAGGTCCATCCATGCACGCTCCGCATCCATGTCCGAATCGAGGAGGGCGTGCCCGCCCTTGCGCAGGTCATAGGGCACCTTGCCCGCGTCCTCTGAACATGGGTAGTCCAGATTTTCAAGACGTTTGTGAGCGTGCTCGAAGAATGTGTAGACCCACGGCTTGACGTCCTTCGAGTCCGGGCGCGCCGCCATGACAAAGCTCTACACCTTCTCCATGATGGCGTCGAGGGAGCTTTCGGGGTTGATGAAGCCGTCGAAGAGGGTCTGGCCGCGACGGTGAGGTAGCGCCCATTCCGCGAGTCGCAAGCCGCCATCATGTTCTTTGCGTCGAACATCCGCTGCGTAAGCTTGGGGATGCTGACAGCGCGGAAGCCGGTGCTCCCGCGAGCCGTAAGGGGCGCGTAACCGGTCATGAAGAAGTGCAGACGAGGGAAAGGCACTGAAACACATTGATTAGTTTTGAGGACTAAGCCAGGATGCAACAACAAACCCATGTTCACGGCCAATTTACGCAAGTCCCAGTTGAGCTGCCCAGGGAACCGAAGGCAGGTGGTGCTGCAGGACATTACGCAGGAGACGAGGTGGTTGAGGTCGCCGTACGTTGGCACGAAAAGTTTGAGCGTCCGGAAGCAGATCGTTTTAGTTGGCCGGTGCAAAGCACCGGGCAAACCTTGACTGCAACTTTCGAATAGGACTGAGCAGCCGGTTGATCGCACTGGCGACGGCGCCTTTAAGGTCCTTCGAGTGCAGGTTCTTGGTGACAAAGTCGCTCTCCAGCTCCTTGTACAACGCATAGTGCGTCGACCCGCCGAACTTGGCATCGCGCTCGATCGTGAATACCGTGCCCTCGGGCGCGTCGTCCGTCGCGAACGGTTTGAGGTCGGGCGCGTTTGGCTCAAGGAGCGCGCCCTGCTGCCGCGCGTTCTCGAGGCGCAGCAGGCTCACAGGGATGAGCACGGCCTTGACGAACGCAAGGATGCCGTTCTCGGCGACGTTGCCCTCCTCGCAGAACGCGGCCTTGATCTTCTTGCGCACGACCTCCGGCGCGTCGAGGAAGTCGATCTTGGAGTTGGGGTCGGAGGACGACATCTTGCCGCCCGCGAGCCCGGGGACCATCGCGTTCATCAGGTGCGCACGCTTGGCGTAGCCGAGACGCGGGAGGTAGAGCTCAGCAAAGGTAAAGATTTTGCGCTGCGCCTGTCAGCGCGGCTCGCATTCGGAATGGAGGAGTTGACGATGCTCGACTTCGATGGCGGCCGGACTTGAGCCAAGTTGGGAAGAACGGATGCCAGATCCTGGGTTCACGACTCAGATAGATTGAAACTGGAGGTGCGCGTTGCTCGCCCACAGCTGCTGATTAAAGACTGTCGAAAATGAGCCGTGTCCATGCATCAAAGCAATGGGTGCAACAGGCGCGGCGGGTTCCCACACGTTGAAGGAGCCTGCCTGGAACTCTGCTGTGCACACTGTCAGCGACGAGGAGGCATGGCTGGACAAGGGGGCGCACCAGAGATATATTGTGGCTGCGCAAGGTTGATGCGCACGTGGTACTCGTGGTGGCAACACAAAGTTGTCCGCTGTATGTGGCCGGTAGAACCAGGTTGTCTGGGCGGAAGAGGGACCCGCGCGGAGCGATCAATCAAGACCGCGCGGGGACATACTTGCTCCCGCCGACTTTGTTGTATTCGTACACCAAGATGCGCTCCGGCTGGAGGTCGTTGGTGCCGTTGTAATTGGCCGGTACAAAACACTGGGCAGGCCATGACCACAACCACAAGGTGCATACCTGGAGTCCGTGGGTCCATTGGCATTACTGAAGCGAGAGGGCGCGTGCATCTTCAAATCGCGTAGCAGGCCGGAACCATCACGTGTTGACGTCATCAGCAAATCGGGGAACATATTGTATAGCATTATAAGGTCCATAATTCGCATAAATCACTACAAACCTCAATCAGCTTTCTCAACTTTCACCTGACATTATATATGACCTCACTTCTCTATAAAGGCCAACAGGCATGGTAGGGTTTATAAAGCTTTCCGGACATTTGTAAAGGCATTACATGCGTTGATACGGGTCGGATCTGCCGACCCCTCGTCAGGTCGCTTTTTGCGATTTATCACTTAACCAGTACAACTGCTAGTACTTCGGTACTAGTACTGAGTACTTGGTACTTGAACCCTGTCCGGTGACATACAGTTAGAGTCAGAGCGGAGCTCCGAGCTGCTGATTGTGTATTGACCATGCCGGAGAAGCCGTATCATGTTTAGACAAGTACTTATGCTCTGGGTCCTACTAAACGGGGACTGTCATATTGCTTGCTAAGACCTCTGTGCGGTCATTAGTGAAGTACGAGTTCTTCCCAGGACTTGGACTACACTACGAAAGCTAGATACCATACCCAGGAGAATACCCACAAAAGCCTTGACAACTTTGGAGACCATGACTATACCCAAGGGACTGGATGGCCACAGTCCACTAGACAGGCATGAACCAAGTAGTAGGGTTCAAGGCCGCGACGTGCGGAGAAGTCCTTCAGAGTACTCTAGGAGTACTTGGGAACTATAGAGAGCAATAGACGCATGGATTGCTAGGAATGACAGTGATCGGCATAGTACTTGGCACGTCAAACGAGACATGTGACCAGTACGACGCGATCTGAGAAGTCAAACAAGGACAAAGGTTGTTCGACGAGAAGTCCACAGTACCTGTAGGAATGCCGAGAAGACCTCTGGAGAGGTCTGGCCCACACGAACTGAGTCGGACGGAGTCGAAACCAGTAGGCTAGGAGATTAGCAGACGAACCAACCCCGGAACATCGGTCAAAGCGGTCGCCCGCTGCGGCAGCAGTTCTAGTGGAGCGGCAAAGCACGCCATCGGGCTTTACAAACCAAGCCGAAGTGCGGCATCCTCTACAAGTACTTGGCAAGTACTCGGGAGCACTAGACAGTGCTCTTGGCCTGGCCTAGAGTTTGCAAATATACCACAACGGGTCTCTGGAGTTCTCACGGCGCGAGGATCCGGACCAGACCGGCTCTCAACAGCCAATCATAGACGTTCCCGGGATCCGGACTTGTTTCATCTTATCTGTTTCACTCTGTCATCGTCGTCATTTCTATCTGTCATGTATTTCCCGGAAAACCTATAAAATAGCAAGTAGTAGCCGCAGTACGGTAGTTCATCCTTGCCCCCCAGATCGTGCCCACAGACTGCCTGCAGTCCAAAGTACTATCCCACGGCGTTGGTGTCCTCTGTAACTGAGCGGAGATTGTTTGTCAATAAAACATTATCTGTTGGTTTCATTAAGAACTTGACCTTGAGAGGTTGTTTCGCTTGAGGACTTGTGATCAGTAGTAAACTACTCAACTCACTTGTGAGACCCCGTAAATCCTTTGTCTATAGTGTCAAAGGTCGCACAGACAGTTCCCCGCTTTAGAAAGGGCTGTTGTGTAGGACTATTGATACAAGACCCCGTTTAGCA